>CM038677.1:511551662-511896820 GCA_021605205.1 Aegilops longissima
GGCGTCACGATCAAGAGTTCGTTAAGGCGGAGAGCTCCATTGGATCCATCTGTTCGGCAAGTTCGAGCGGCCGAAGGTTATGATTGATGACCCGAAGTCATCGTCGGTGCCACTACCGATGGGGCGGCCATGATAAAGTTGCCAAGCCGGAGCGTCTGGCCTATAGCCAGAGCCCCCTCCGAAGTAATATTGTCTTTGTGGTAAGACGAGCCATTGAGCACGGCGGCGGCGACGCAGAGGAACTCTCAATGAAAGCACCAATGTCGATTGTCAAAGCTGGCGGATCTCGGTAGGGGTCTGATCATGCGTCAAGGCTGATGGTAACAAGAAGCAAGGGACACGATGTTTACCCAGGTTCGGGCCCTCTCGATGGAGGTAAAACCCTACTTCCTGCTTGATTAATATTGATGATATGGGTAGTACAAGAGTAGATCTACCACGAGATCGTAGAGGCTAAACCCTAAGAGCTAGCCTATATGGTATGATTGTAATTGTGATCAGCCTACTAAGGACCAACCTCTCCGGTTTATATAGGCACCGGAGAGGGCTAGGGTTTACATGGAGTTGGTTACAAGGAAGGAAATATAATATCCGGATCGCCAAGCTTGCCTTCCACGCCAAGGAAAGTCCCATCCGGACACGGGCCAAAGTCTTGAGTCTTGTATCTTCACGCTTCAATAGTCCGGACGTTGTACACACTCTGGCTATCCGGATACCCCCTAATCCAGGACTCCCTCACCCGGGACCCAGCAGCTCATGCAGAATTATTTTTTGTTTTCTAAACGGAGCAGAGTATCAATTGGGTTGTGTGTGAGCTGTGGCCCCTCTAGCCCAGGATTTTATTTCATATGTTTACTACATGACCAGCCCAGTTTTGTTTTCTCTTTCTGAAAATGGCTAGCCTAGCTATTTTGTTTCTTGTAGAATAAGCAACGGAGGCCTACTTGCTTTTCTATGCCCCGGTGGGCCTGAAATCTTTCAAGATGAGGAGGGATGCATTCGGCTTGCCCAGAAAATGGGCTATAGGTAATAAGAAATGGGTTGTAAAATAAAAAATACAGCAAATAGGAAATTAGTTCCAAATTACTTTTTTCTTTTCGATTTTGATATTTTAAATTTCATTGTTTCTGTGCGGGTAAAATTTCATTGGATTTTACATTAAGGTATGTTTAATTTTTAAATTAATTTGAATCTGGCTAGAAATTTCGGGCTGTATGTTGTTTGGGACAGATTTGGAGGCTGACTTGTGGGTCTACAAGGTTGACGTGTACGGAAGGCTTTGTCAACTTAGTCCACAAATGATTCTATAATTAGTAACCGTTGGATTGTTAATCCAATGGTCATAGTGCTTCTTCAACTTCTGGTCTTCTTGCTCCAGCCGCCCATACCAGTGCCGACCATACTGCCTGCTCATGCCTCCCGTGGCCGGCTGTGCTGCCGCGCAGGTGTAACCGCCCCGCATGCTACTCCCATCGATGGCCTGGCCATCCCTGCATGCACCCACAGTTCCTGTTATTCTCCGGCGATGGCAGACGAACCAGTAAACCCTCGTACTCCCCATCTGGGAAACAACTACCGAGTCTTCTCCGGCTCCGGGTCATTCCCTTCCTAGGCCTTGCCGTCGTCCACCGCCCTGGTGCTCTCAGCGCGGCATGGTCAAACGTGGAGAGGATGATAGCTGGGTCCATGGCCGCACGCAAGAAAGCGCCTCCTTATTACACGCAAAATAATGATTCCTCCATGTAACACCCCGGAAGTAACTTTCCATATTTGTAACTCCAACTCTTGCCATTTTCGGCATGGTGATATGATATTCCCTCCGTGGTTGGGTTTTTCTTCATTTTGCATTTTGTCCATGTCATGCATTTTATATCATGCCATCATGTGCATCGCATTTGCATCGTGTTAGTCTCATAATTCGAGCATTTTTCCGTTGTCCGTTTTGCAATCAAGCACTCCTATCTCCCCGGCGGCCCTTTTACGTTTTTCCGTGTGCGGGTACTAAACCTTCTCGGAATGGACCAAGGTTTGTCTAGTGGCCTTGGTATACCACCCGTAGACCACCGGTCAAGTTTGGTCATTTGGAGCTCGTTTGGTACTCAGCGGTTAACGCACTCTCATAAAGGCCTCTTTTGAGTTGCAGCCCAACACCCTCCAAAATAGTCCAATAACCCATCTAAGTCACTTCCATGCTCTCCGTCGTTCGATCACGATCGTGTGGCGAAAACTACACCTCATTTGGACTCTCCTAGCTCCCTCTATGCCTATTTAAGCCAACCCCATTCCAATCTGGGTCTAACCCTAGCCTTCCCCTACCTCGCCGGACGAATCGTCCGGACACGTCCGCCACCAGCGCGCGCCCGCCAATCGGGCGCGACACCTGTCAGCCGCCCGCCCGCGCCGCCCGACCCAGCGGGCCCCGGGCCCGCCCAGCCAGCAGCGCCGCCCGCGCCGCCCGCGCCTCGCCTCCAGCCGGTGCCTCGCCGCCTCCATTGCTCCGCGCCTCCCGGCCCTCCGGGGCGTCGCCCGAGCTTCCCCGCCGCCGTCAGTCAGGCGTCGCCCCTCCGCCCGTCCCGCGACCTCGCCGCCGGTCCCAGCGACCTCGCCGCCCGTCGTCGCCGGCGCCCACCGCCCTCGCCGCCGCGCCGTCTCCCTCGGCGGCAACCTCCACCGGAGCTCTTCGCCCTCCTCTCCCTCCGGCCCGAGCAGCGCCGCTCGTCGCCCTCGTCCGATCCCGATCGGATCCAGCCGCCCGTTGACTTTCTCCCCCCTCTTTTCTTCTAAGTTTTGCATCCTATGTTATTTCGTGGCATTTTCAACGTGGCGTAACTTTGCATCTGTAGATCCATTTTGCGCGTATAATATATCAAAATGTTAGTCTCGAAGAGTAGATCATTTAATCTCATTGCATCATTTTCATTTGAGCTCATCTTGATGCCCGAAATGCTGTTGGAAGAGGGCTATGTGATGTTAGTTTACATTTCTTAACAGAACTTGCACTTCATTATTTTTGCTATGATTGATGTGTGCACCCTATGAATTTGAGTCCTACATGTCTTTTGTAATATGCCATGCCATCTTTCCAGGGGTGTATGCCATGTATTTTTGTGATCTATGTGGTGACTAGCACAAGCATGCAAAGTAGGTGTCCTGATGTTGCTGTTTTCAGCCCTGTTTAGCTGATATTTTGATGCCATGTTAACTTGATGATACCGAGAGATCCATGCATATTTTGAGATACTTCAGTAAGGATGTTTTGTTAAACATGTTTTTATCTATCCATCCATGCCTTTTTTTGCAATTATGGAGTGCCATAGCTTGAGTCAATCGAGCTCTACTTTTGCTATCAAATGTTTCCTGGCAGATTGTTTACATGTTATTCAATTTTGCCTAGGTTGTTGTGGTTGATCCATGTATGCTATGTTATTGTTCTTTTAATGTATGTCTTCTATGCCATGTCTTATTGATGTATGTATGCTTAGTTTATCATATAAGGCTCTGTAGTGAGTGCATTGAGCTTGTAAACATGCCTACTTGTTATCAGTTTTGACATGCCATGTTGCTGAATCTGATTAAGAAACTTTCGATATTGACATGGGTGTTACTATATTTTCTGATCCTTTTTGGCTTATGGTCAGTAAGGGACTTTTGTTCTATGCTTTGAGTAGATTCATGCCATGCCTTGTTTTGCTATTATAAGTTCCTGTAGCATGTAGTTTTGTTGCTCTGAACATTGCTACCTGATGCTGTTTTTGCCATGTCCAGCCTGATATTTTGTGCACTTTTGCCATGCTTGTTTGAACCTGTTATGATGTGATTTAGCCGTATATCAGTGCTCATCTTTTGTCAAGCATCTTGTGTAGAACACTGCCATATACTTTGTTGGTACATTTGGGTGCAATAGCTTAATTTCTTGTTGCTTGCTAAGTGGCATCATGCTGTTAATGGCAGATTTGTGCCATTCTTGTTTTGCTTGTCATTTGCAAACCGTGCATCCGATTCGGTGATCTTTATATCGATTTCAACGAAATCATCTCATCTTTCAGTGGCATACTTGGTTTGCCAAGTTGATGCCTGGTTCATCATTTTCCTTCCGGAGCTTTATCGCATTGCATATCACATCCCGCATATCATGTCATGTTTTGCATCATGTTGATTGTGCATTGCACCGTGATTTATTGGGGTTCCTTTGTTTGTGTTGTTGCTTTGGGTAGAGCGGGAGGCGAGTGCGTGAGCGAGGAACCTGTTGAGAACGCTTACGAGGATCAAGCTTTCGACAACTCGAGAACATTGCGAGCAAGATGACCATACCCTCAAAATCACTTCTATCTTTGCTATGCTAGTTGCTCGCTCTTTTGCTATGCCTATGCTACGATGCCTACCATTTGCTAAATCATGCCACCCATATTGCCATGTCAGCCCTAACCATCCTTTCCTAGCAAACCGTTGTTTGGCTATGTTACCGCTTTGCTCAGCCCTCTTATAGCGTTGCTAGTTGCAGTGAAGTTGAAGTTTGTTCCTTGTTGGAACATGGAGATGTTGTTCCTTGTTGGAACATGTTTACTTATTGGGATATCACAATATTTATCTGCTATAATTAATAATCTATATATTTGGTAAAGGGTGGAAGGCTCGGCCTTATGCAGTGTGTTGTTCCTCTTGCCACCTAGTTTCCGTCATACCGGTGTTATGTTCCTTGATTTTGCGTTCCTTGCGGTTGGGTGATTTATGGGACCCCCTTGACAGTTCGCTTTGAATAAGACTCGTCCAGCAAGGCCCAACTTTGGTTTTACCATTTGCCACCTAAGCCTTTTCCCCGGGTTTTCGCGAGCAGAGGGTCATCTTTATTTAACCCGGGCCAATGCTCCTCGAGTGTTGGTCCAAACTAGAACCACTTGCGGTGCCACCTGAGGCAACTTGGGGCATCTTCGGTTGCCGTCACGTAGTGTTCATCCGGATCTGCCACGAGCGAGATATGTGCAGCTCCTATCGGGATTTGTCGGCTGTCAGGCGGCTTTGCTGGTCTTGTTTTATTGCTGTCGAAATGTCTTGTAGTCCGGGATTCGAGATTGATCGGGTCTTCCGGTAGAAGAATATCCCGATGACCGTGAGAGCTTATAATGGGCTAAGTTGGGACACCCTGCGGGTAATATCTTTGAAAGCCGTGCCGCGGTTATGAGGCAGATGGGAATTTGTTAATGTCGGTTGTAGAAAACCGAAGTTGACCTTAAATAAAATACACATCAACGCGTGTGTAACCGTGATGGTCTCTTCTCGGTGAGTCCGGAAGTGAACACGATGTTGGAGTTATGTCGGCGTAAGTAGTTCAGGATCACTTCTTGATCGCTACTAGCTTCACGACCGTGCTTTGCTCCTCTTCTCGCTCTCTTTTGCGAGTGTAGCCACCATATATGCTAGTCGCTGCCGCAGCTCCACTTTACTACTCTGTCCTTCCTATAAGCTTAAATAGTCTTGATCTCGCGGGTGTGAGATTGCTGAGTCCCGTGACTCACAGATTCTACCAAAACAGTTGCGGTGTCGATGATGCGGTGCAGGTGGCATAACCGAGCTCAAGTGGGAGTTCGACGAGGAACATGGTCGTTACTATGTGTCTTTTCACGATGATCGATAGTGGTGCCCAGTTGGGACGATCGAGGATACATGTAGCATTTGGGGTATCTTCTTTTATTTGGTTCCGTGGTCGGACCTTGAGTGTACTACGAATGATGGATGTTTATTTATGTCTTGTGTGAAGTGGCATTTGTAAGCCAACTATGTATCTCTTTCCCTTATTTATTACATGGGTTGTGTGAAGATTACCTCACTTGCGACATTGCTTTCAATGCGGTTATGCCTCTAAGTCGTGCCTCGACACGTGGGAGATATAGCCGCATCGAGGGCGTTACACTCCACCTAACAACGGGGACCCACCCGAAGCGCCTCTGTATTTCGCAAAAAAAAAGTTCCTCCTGCTGACAGCTCGGACCCATCAGCTATATGTTCGCACGCAAGGAAGTGCCTCCTTATTACGCACAAAAAATGAATACTCCCCCTGCTAGCTGGGACCCACCATATTTGGAGGCTCACTTGTGGGCCTACTAAGTTGGCGAGGACGCAAGATTTGTAAACTTAGTCAATATAAATGATTCTAGCTGCAGTGACCGTATGATGTCCATCCAACGGCCGTCGTGTTTCTTCAACTCTGGTCTTCTTGCTCCAGTCGCCCAAACCATCGCTGGCCATGTCGCCTGCTCCTGCGTCCCATGGCCGGCTGTGCTGCCGCGCATGCCTCGCCACCCCACCCTATTCCCATCGCTTGGCTGGCCATCCTTGTATTCACCCAGACCTCGTGTTATTCTCCGGCGACGGCAGCCTCACACTGCAGCCGTACCAGTAAACCCTCGTACTCCCGTCCACGTGGGAAACAACTGTCGAGTCTTCCCCGGCTCCGGGTCATTCCGTTTCTAGGCCTCTCCGTCATCCACCGCCTTGGTTCTCTCGGCGCGGTGTGGTCAACATGGTCAAGGAACGACTTCCATCGGAAGAGGACTCTATGTGGAGAGGCTGACAACTAGGTCCACGCTCGCAGCAAGGAAGTGTCTCCTTATCACGCGCAAAATAATGATTCCACCACCTAACAGCAGGGACCCACCAGAAGGGTCGCCGTATTTTGCAAAAAAAACATTCCCCCTGATAGCCGGGACCCACCAGCTACATCTTTGCATGCAAGGAAGTGCATCCATATTACGGGCTAAAAAATGATTCTTCCCCCTGACAGTTGGGACCCACCAGCTATATCTTTACACATAAGGAAGTGCCTCCTGATCCTCCCTGACAGCTGGGACCCACGGGTCAAACCATACATAGGGTTGTATGTCTCGTCACAAACATGTACGTACATACTGGTCGATCGCTCTCTCTGCAGCGATGAAGCGTGGCCGAGTAAGGAGATGCACGTGTCGTAGTACAGGCGTGGACGTAGCATGTCATGCAGTCCCGTCTATATATATCATGTACACGTACATACAGCCACGCTGCAAGAAAGTAAATACGGTTACATACGTACATACGGGCGTGGTCTCGAACGTGTACGCGCGCATACTTACGGCCAGGGCTCGTGTACATGGAGAGGCAACGGACGGCAGCGACGTCGTCCTGTTCATCGGCAGCTAACCGGCTGGGTCCGAACGGAGGAAACAACGTCGTGTTCACCGGGAGCCAAGTGACTGGGTCGAAACGCGTCCTGTTCATCAAGAGCGAAGCCACTAGGTCGGAACATGTCTTGTTCATCGGGAGCCAACCGGCTTGGATGGAACACCCAGAACGGGGTCTAGCGTACCGCAAAACGGAGGAAAATGGCCTTCTGTTCGATGACGTACGGTCGAAACGGGGTCATGTTCATTGGGAAGGGTCTGGCATACCGCAGAACGGCGGAAACGACCTTCTGTTCGAGTGCCTACGGTCGAAATGGGGTCCTGTTGATCGGGAGGGGTGTAGCGTACCGCAAAACGGAGGAAACGGACTTGTGTTGGAGCGCCTACGGTCAAAACAGGGTCCTGTTCATCGGGAGGGGTGTGGCATACCACAAAACGGGATTCCACGGGCTACTGTTCATCCACCGTCTACTGCCTCGCTCCAGCCTCCACAGGCTACTGCTCATCCACCGTCGACTTCGTCCAGCCTCCGCGTGCTACTATTCGTCCATCGTTGACTTCCTCCTGCCTCCACCAGCTACTGTTCATCCACGGGTTCCTGTTCATCCAGCCTCCACAGGCTACTATTCAACCAGCCCTCCATGGGGTCCTGTTCATCCACCCTTCATTGGCAACTGTTCAACCAGCCCTCCACGGGGTCCTATTCATCCACCCCCAACCGGCTCGATCAGGTGGTGTGTGGCGGACTCCTCTCGATCGGGGTCCTGTTCATCCAGCGGCAACAGCCTCTACTACCATGGGGTCCTGTTCATCCAACCCCCATCGGGAACTGTTCATCCAACACCCAACAACGGTCACTGCTCATAAAGAGGCCACAGGTTCGATCGGCTTCAGTTAGCAGAAATAGCGAAGGAATCGCTCGGGTTCAGTTAACAGCCAAGGGATCGATCGCTCGGGTTCAGTAACGTAGCTAGTGCAATCGCTCGGGTTCAGTAAGAGAATGCCTTGCTCGGATTCAGTTAGAGCCCAATGCCTTGCACACACACGCGTGCGTGTACGAGAGGAACATGCAATCCTTCTGTGTATCGCTCGGCCCCGACCACCCACCGTAACCAGGAACTCCCCAAAAGTTTCCTCGTCCTCGCTTTTACCATGATTTTTTTCCGTCATGGACGGCCCAAAGAATGTCATGCAGTTGCGTCCCCGGCCTGCCCAAGATGAAAAGCCCATTTTATGTCATGACTTTATGTCATAGAAGTGGGAGCCACCACATCTATGATGATATGTGGTTTTGTTACAATTATCTTCATAGAAGTTTCATAAGCATGACAATTTTTTCGTTCGGGCCAAAATGTCACGGGTGCGTCTTTTTTTACTGTTGGCAACAAAGATCTTGCCCTCGGATCTGTGGCAGAAGGTATACCCAATGGTGTCTTTAGGGTATCCTATGAAGACGCACTTCTTCGCTTTGATTTCGAGCTTATCAGGATGAAGCCTCTTGGCATAAGCAGCTGTAACGCCCCGGTTTCGTTGCGCCAGGTGTCTGCCAGTTATTCGTCGTCATTGCCATGTCATGTGCTTGCGTGTTGCACTTTGCTATGTCATCATCTGCATTTCATATCATGTCATCATGTGCATTTCATTTTGCATACGTGTTCGTCTCATGCATCCGAGCATTTTCCCAGTTGTCCGTTTTGCGATCCGGCACTCCTATGTCTCCCGGCGCCCCCTTTTACCTCTTTTCTAGTGCGGGTGTTAAACGTTCTCGGAATGGACCGAGGTTTGTCAAGCGGCCTTGGTAGAGCACCGGTAGACCGCCTGTCAAGTTTCGTGCCATTTGGAGGTCGTTTGATACTCAACAGTTAACAGGGGTAACATAAAGCCCCTTCTCTTTGCAGCCCAACACCCCTTTCAAAGTGGCCTAAAACCCACCAAACTCCCTCCATGCTCTCGGTCGTTCGATCACGATCGTGTGGTAGCTCGCGCTCCATTTGGACTCTCTAGCTCCCTCCACCTATATAAATGTGTCTCCCCGAAATTGCGGATGAATCCACCCTAACCCTAGCCTCTTCCTCCTCCCTTGCCGGACGCATCCACCCAGCCGCCCGGACACATCTGCGCCGCCGTCAGCAGCCACTCACAGCGTGCCACGCCCCCAGCCCTCTCCTCCTCCCGCCCGGCCCTTGCTGCCCACGGGAACCCACCCAGGCGCTCAGGCCAGCTGCCGCGACCAGCAGCCCATGGGCGCCCGGCCTTGTCTTGCCGCTTCGCCCCGACCGCTCCTCCTTGGCGCTCAACCCCGCTGCCTCAACGCCCGGCGTCCAGCGTCGCCCGACCGGAGCTCGGCCGCCGCCCGGCGACCTCCTCCAGCAGGCCAGCCCGCGGCCATCTCTCCTCCCGTCTGCGCTCTCTCTCTCTCGTTCTCGCTCCCTCACGCATCTCTCTCTCTCACCTTGCAGGAGCATTCATGGCTGCCCGATCTCGCGCTCGTGCCGCTTCAAGCCTCCTCTCTGCCAAAAATGGAACCGCGGTGGCCAACTCCGTCGGAATCCGGCCGGGCCCCACCGGATCGGGCCATCCCCTCGCCCCCATGTCGCCAAAACTGCCGCTGCCATGGCCTGCTTCTTCCTCCGGCGTCATGGATCTCGTTTTCGCGCTGGGTAAATTCCACCAAGTCCATTTCTCTGTAACATTTTCATGCCCTGTTTGACCTGCCATATCTCCTAGCATATTGCTCTGTTTTGTGCGTGTAACATGTCAAATTGTTCGTCTCAATGAGTACTTCATTTCATTCCATTGCATCATCTTCATTTGAGCTCATCTTGATGCCCGAAATGCTGTTAGAAGAGGGCTATGTGATGTTAATCTGCTGAAACTGTTTTAACTTGGTGATTTGTCATTTTAGCCATGATTGATGTGTGCATTCTATGAACTTGAGTCCTACATGTGTTTTGTAATATGCCATGCCATCTTTACAGGGGTGTATGCCATGTATTTTTGTGATCTCTGTGGTGACTAGCACAAGCATGCAAACTAGGCTTCATGATGTTGCTGATTTCAGCCCCTGTTTTGCTTATATTTTTATGCCATGTAAACTTGATGCTACCGAGAGATCCATGCTTATTTTGAGATACTTCAGTAAGGATGTTTTGAACATATGGTTATTCTCTATCCATCAATGCCCTTGTTTGCAATTATGGAGTGCCATAGCTTGAGTCAATCGAGCTCTACTTTTGCTATAAAATGTTTCCTGGCAGATTGTTTACATGTTATGCAATTTTGCCAAGGTTGTTGTAGTTGATCCAAGCATGCTATGTTGTTGTTCTTGCCATGTATAGCTTCTATGCCATGTCTTCTTACTGTGAGCTGCCTTGTCATGCCATGTTTTGCTCTGTGGTGAGTGGTTCAAGCTCACCAACATGCCTACTTGTTATCTGTTTATGCTATGCTCCAGTTTTTGCACTAAGTCTGAATCTGTTTATATTTTTGCTATATTCACATGCTTACAACTGTATTGTCTGATCCCTTTTGGCTTATGGTCACTAAGGGAATTTTGTTCTACGCATTTAGTAAATTCATACCATGCCTTTGTTTGCCATGATAAGTTCCTGTAGCATGTTGTTTGATAGCTCTAAACATTGCAACCTGATGTTATTTCTGCTAATGCCTGAATCTGTTATTATTTGCAATCTTGCCATGTCATTTTGAGCATGTTCTAGTGATTTCTGGAGATAGCTCAGTGTTCATGTTTTGTCATGCTTTACCTTTACCTCATGTAGATGCCTTTTTATTTCTTGTTGAGATGCTGTAGCTTGTTGTTTAGGTGCTTGCAATATGCCTAGTTGCTGTTTTGGGCAGATTGTTGCTATGACTTGTTTCATGTGTATGTGTTGAACCGTTGCTCCGTTTTGAGTGTGCTCTATATGAAACTAGCTTGATTTTGCATGTAGTTTCATATTATCATGTTGCATCCATGTTTTGAGGTGTTTGCTTGATGTTTGTATGCATTTTGCATCAATGTCATGGTTAACTTGTTTTGCTCATATCTTCTAGGCCGTAGCTCCGAATCTAATGAACTTTATATGTAACTTGACTAGAATTTCGTGTAGATCATCTTGGTGCATCTTAAATTGCTGTTTAACAACTTTAACATAAGGTTTATTCAGATCTGGGCCAATTTCGAAATTTGCATATGAGGACTTACCGGAGTTGTTCTATGTTGTTTCCGGCCTCATTTAAACTTGCGTTGATGTGTTGGTCTTGTGTGCATCATCTTTTGCCATGAGTAGATTCATGTAACTTTGTCATGCATCATGCTTGTTGTGCATCATGCCTTGTTCATGTGTGGTGTGTTTACTATGTTGTGTGCTTCTTCTCGATAGTTCCCGTTTCGTTGCGATCGTGAGGAATCGTTCATCTACGCTTGGTTCGTCTTCGTGGCTTCATCCGTTCGTCTTCTTCATGGACTCGTTCTTCTTCCTTACGGGATTTCAGGCAAGATGACCGCTACCCTGGATCTCACTACTATCATTGCTATGCTAGTTGCTTCGTTCTATCGCTATACTGCGCTACCTATTACCTGTTTATCAAGCCATCCCAAATTGCAATGTCAGCCTCTAACCTTTTGACACCTTTCCTATGCAAACCGGTGTTTGGCTATGTTACCGCTTTGCTCAGCCCCTCTTATAGCATTGTTAGTTGCAGGTGAAGATGAAGTTTGTTCTTTGTTGGAACATGGAGATGTTGTTCCTTGTTGGAACATGTTTACTTGTTGGGATATCACAATATATCTTATTTAATTAATGCATCTATATACTTGGTAAAGGGTGGAAGGCTCGGCCTTATGCCTGGTGTTTTGTTCCACTTTTGCCGCCCTAGTTTCCATCATATCGGTATTATGTTCCCGGATTTTGCGTCCCTAACGCGGTCGGGTGATTTATGGGACCCCCTTGACAGTTCGCTTTGAATAAGACTCCTCCAGCAAGGCCCAACCTTGGTTTTACCTTTTGCCTCACCACTACCTACATTTCCCTTGGGAGTAATTAACCCAAGGGTCATCTTTATTCAGCCCCGGGCCAATGCTTGTCTAAGTGTTGGCTCGAACCGAAATAACTGGGGCCCCTCGTGGAAACTTCGAGGTTTGGTTTTACTCGTAAGATGTCTCATCCGGTGTTGCCACGAGAGCGAGATATGTGCAGCTCCTATCGGGATTGTCGGCGCATCAGGCGGCTTTGCTGGTCTTGTTTTATTCTTTGTCGAAATGTCTTGTGGCAGGATTCGAGACTGATCGGGTCTTCGGGAGAAGAATATCCTTCGTTGATCGCGAGAGCTTATCATGGGCTAAGTTGGGACACCCTGCGAGGTATAAACTTTCGAGAGCCATGCCCGCGGTTATGTGGCAGATGGGAATTTGTTAATATCCGGTTGTAGTAAACTTGAAGCAAACTCTTCTAAAATACACCAACCGTGTTGCGTAACCGTGAGTGTCTCTTTTGGGGTTGATCGAAAGGAGAACACGGTTTATGGGTTATGATTGACGTAAGTAGGAGTTCAGGATCACTTCTTGATCATTACTAGTTGACGACCGTTCCTTTGTTTCTCTTCTCGCTCTCATTTGCGTATGTTAGCCACCATATATGCTTAGTCGCTGCTGCAACCTCACCACTTTACCCCTTCCTTTCCCATTTAGCTTTGCTAGTCTTGATACCCATGGTAATGGGATTGCTGAGTCCTCGTGGCTCACGGATTACTACAACACCAGTTGCAGGTACAGGTTTGCGATGATCATGACGTGAGAGCGATGTTTATTTCTGTTGGAGTTCTTCTTCTGCTTCTTCGATCAGGGGATAGGTTCCAAGTCGGCCTTTGGGCTAGCAGGGTGGATGTCGTTTGAGCTTCTGTTTATGTTTCATCCGTTGTCGGATGTTGATCTTGTATATGATGTTGATGTATTCTTGTGGCATTTGTGCCTTATGTATGTATCCCCATCTATTATGTAATGTTGATGTAATGATATCCACCTTGCAAAAGTGTTTCAATATCGGGTCTATCCTTGGTGGGACCATCGAGTTCCTTTTGGATAGGGTCGCATATTAGGCGTGTTCAAGTTGGTATCGAGCCTCGACCGACCCTAAGGCCCCTTGATTGATCGTGTAGTTTGGCGATGTTGAGTCTAGAATAAATTTTTTTCTGAGTCTAGTTATATCGGAGAGTAGGAATTCTTTTTACTCCTCAGCCCCTTCGTCGCTCTGGTGAGGAATCTTGACGTAGGTGTTTTGAACTATTCCTCTTCCCTTCAAAATTTTTCTTTAGGATCACGCGGTTAGTTTTCGTTCGTTGCCCATCCTCTTTTCAATCCGGCGCATTTCTCTTCGAGTGGATTCGACATTCGTTGTCTTTTGCAAGATCAGTCGTCAGTTCTTTCTCTCTCGTCGTTGTTTCCTTGTCCGAAGTTGTCCTTGTTTTTTTCCCACCCACCCTACTTCTTCCTCTCGGAACCGGAGTCCGTAATCGAGTATCCTTCCTACTCGTGCGAAGTCTTTGCTTTCTTTCCTCAATGATTTCAACCGGTGTTTCCTCTTGAACTCATTCGTCAGTTTCCCCTTCCAAGTTGCCTTTGTTTTCCCGCCCTCCCACCCTTTTTCTTCCCGGTGTTTGACTCTCTTTCGACCATCAATTTCGTTCGTGCGGAGTATCTTCAGTCTTTTCTCAAATTGTTTCAACCGGTGAATTCTCGTCTGGTTCATCAATGTCCGTCTTGTTTTGTTTCCGGTGGATCCAAATTCAAGTTTTCGTTGTCGATCGTATTCTTTCCCTCAGCTAAAATATTTCCCTTTGCTCGTTCGCCTCTCGCCAGTTTATCCTTCCGGAGTGCTCAAGAAATCTCAGGAGATTCGTCTGTCTTCCAATTAATTCGAGGTTGTCACCTCATTTAAATATTTCAGTTCTTCCGGTGCATCATCTATCTGTTCAACATCCCTTTCCAACGGTGTTTTCTTTTAGTGGGCCCTAACCCACAGGTCTTTTCCCAGGATCTTACCTGACTCTTCTAATTATTCCGGAGCCATTCCCAATTCTTTTCAAGTGTGACGTAAGAATGAATATCATCAGTCACTTGCCTTTTCCAAGATCGATTTCGAATCATTTCATTGTTGGCCTAACCTCTTCGCTTTCCATTCTCCCGGAGTGTCTCAGTATTTTTGGTGGTGTTCCTCGTCATCATTTGAAGACCGAAGTAGAGTTTCTCTTAAATCTTGTCCGTTCCCCCGGAGATTCATGGTGCTAGCTCGATATTATCCTATCTAATTGTTTCCAGTCATGCAAATTCTTTTCATCCATCCGGAGCATTTCAGGAGTTGCTTTCTCTCTCGATCATCCGGAGGCCATCTTTTCTGAAGATTTCTTCATTCTAAGTTTTCAGATTCATTCCCCAATTATTCTATATTTGTGCCCCTTCATTCATCTCAATATTCTTCCGGTGCTTCGTTCAAGTGTTCTTTAATCAGCTCATGATCTCTTTGTTCTTTTGAATCTAAACCCCCTCTAGCATATTGGTTCTTCTAATTCTTCCCGGTGATTCATTCTCTTCGTCAGTCATTTCCGAGTTCTAACGGTGGTTCGTTCAAGATTTCACTTCCTTCGTTATCATATTAATTCATTGTTGTTTCCAAATCCAACCGGTGGTTCCATCAATACCTTCTCCAAGTTTACGCTATATCTCTTTTAATCCTTTCTACGAGAATAAGTAGCATGCCAAATCCATTGCTTCTCATCAATTTAATTTGATGAAGGATAAGCATACAATAAATCTTATTCTTATTTCATTCAAGTGATTAATCCCTTCTTCGGAGTTTGTTCTTGATGAATAAATTTTAGTTCCAAGTGTTTTCATCTTTTCTTTTTCGGAGTTCAATTTTCTCGGCCATTTCATCGGAACCTCCATCTAAATCATCGCAATGCTCATCTTATTCTTTCATCCTTCAATTTTATCTCATCATCCTTTTGTTACCAGAGTTCTTCATGGTGGTTCTTCATGATTTAATTCATTCGTCAAGAGTTCATCAAGATTTCATTGGTGGAGCTCAAGTATCTTTTCTTCCCGCGTCTTGAAGAGCAAATAATTCTTCATTTTCTCCGGAAGTGAAGTTTTGCATTTCTTCGTTCTTCTCAGCTATCCAATCATTTCCGTTTGCGGCTGGTTATCACCTCATAATTTCTGAGATGTTGTCCATAAGACCACAACAAGCTTATTCTTTTCGTTGTTGATTCTCTCAACAACTTCGTTCAACCCTTCCTTCTAAGCTAATTTCATTCCACTCTTTTAATTCTTTCCGGAGGTTTTGTGTCATGTCTTCATCAGGTGTCATTCCATCTTGTGAAGTTTGTGTTCTATTTCTTTCCTTGTTCAGCCGGAGTGCTGCCTAAATCCTTTCAGTCTTATCCGTTTCTTTTCTCATTCTAACCACTCCGGTTAGAACGAGTACTTTCATAGTCTATCTGATTCCGTGAGCTTTCGATTCTCGTCATTCTCGTCGTTCCTCTCTTTTTCTTGAGTGCTCTCGATTCCTTGCTTCTTATTTGAGTTCTTGTTTCGCATCTCCCTTTTTCCCTTCCGTCTCAGTCCTAAGATCTCGGGACGAGATCTCTTGTTAGTGGAGGAGTGTTGTAACGCCGCCCCGGTTTCGTTGCGCCAGGTGTCTGCCAGTTATTCGTCGTCATTGCCATGTCATGTGCTTGCGTGTTGCACTTTGCTATGTCATCATCTGCATTTCATATCATGTCATCATGTGCATTTCATTTTGCATACGTGTTCGTCTCATGCATCCGAGCATTTTCCCCG
Organism: Aegilops longissima; assembly: GCA_021605205.1. NCBI lineage: Eukaryota > Viridiplantae > Streptophyta > Magnoliopsida > Poales > Poaceae > Aegilops > Aegilops longissima. The sequence goes on from CM038677.1 coordinate 511,567,656, forward strand.
TTGTCCATTTTGCGATCCGGCACTCCTATGTCTCCCGGCGCCCCCTTTTACCTCTTTTCTTGTGCGGGTGTTAAACGTTCTCGGAATGGACCGAGGTTTGTCAAGCGGCCTTGGTAGAGCACCGGTAGACCGCCTGTCAAGTTTCGTGCCATTTGGAGGTCGTTTGATACTCAACGGTTAACCGGGTAACCGCAAAAGCCCCCTTCTCTTTGCAGCCCCACACCCCTTTCAAAGTGGCCCAAAACCCACCAAACTCCCCTCCATGCTCTCGGTTGTTCGATCACGATCGTGTGGGCGAAAACCGCGCTCCATTTGGACTCTCCTAGCTCCCTCCACCTATATAAATGTGTCTCCCCCCGAAATTCGCGGATGAATCCACCCCTAACACTAGCCTCTTCCTCCACCCGCCACCGGACGCGTCCACCCAGCCGCCGGACACGTCTGCGCCGCCGTTCGCAGCCACTCACAGCGTGCCACGCGCCCCATAGCCCTCTCCTCCGCCCGGCCCTTGCAGCCACAGAAACCCACCGGGCGCTCGGGGCCAGCTGCCGCGACCGCAGCCAGCAGGCGCCCGGAAGCGTCTTCTTGCCGCTCGCCCCGACCGCTCCTCCTTGGCGCTCAACCCCGCCGCCTCAATGCGGCGTCAGCGTCGCCGCACGGAGCTCGGCCGCCGCCGACGACCTCCTCCAGCAGGCCAGCCCCGCCGGCCATCTCTCCTCCCGTCTGCGCTCTCTCTCTCTCTCTTTCTCGCTCCCTCACGCATCTCTCTCTCTCACCTTGACAGGAGCATTCATGGCTGCCCCGATCTCCGCGCTCGTGCCGCCCCAAGCCTCCTCTCTGCCAAAAATGGAACCGCGGTGGCCAACTCCGTCGGAATCCGGCCGGGCCCCACCGGATCGGGCCATCCCCTCGCCCCCATGTCGCCAAAACTACCGCTGCCATGGCCTGCTTCTTCCTCCAGCGTCATGGATCTCGTTTTCGCGCTGGGTAAATTCCACTAAGTCCTTTTCTCTGTAACATTTTCATGCCCTGTTTGACCTGCCACATCTCCTAGCATATTGCTCCGTTTTGTGCGTGTAATATGTCAAATTGTTCGTCTCAACGAGTACTTCATTTCATTCCATTGCATCATCTTCATTTGAGCTCATCTTGATGCCCCAAATGCTGTTAGAAGAGGGCTATGTGATGTTAATCTGCTGAAACTGTTTTAACTTGGTGATTTGTCATTTTTGCCATGATTGATGTGTGCATCCTATGAACTTGAGTTCTACATGTGTTTTGTAATATGCGATGCCATCTTTACAGGGGTGTATGCCATTTATTTTTGTGATCTCTGTGGTGACTAGCACAAGCATGCAAACTAGGCTTCATGATATTGCTGATTTCAGCTCCTGTTTTGCTGATATTTTTATGCCATGTAAACTTGATGCTACCGAGAGATCCATGCTTATTTTGAGATACTTCAGTAAGGATGTTTTGAACATATGGTTATTATCTATCCATCCATGCCCTTGTTTGAAATTATGGAGTGCCATAGCTTGAGTCAATCGAGTTCTACTTTTGCTATAAAATGTTTCCTGGCAGATTGTTTACATGTTATGCAATTTTGCCAAGGTTGTTGTAGTTGATCCAAGCATGCTATGTTGTTGTTCTTGCCATGTATAGCTTCTATGCCATGTCTTCTTACTGTGAGTTGCCTTGCCTTGCCATGTTTTGCTCTATGGTGAGTGGTTCAAGCTCACCAACATGCCTACTTGTTATCTGTTTATGCCATGCTTCAGTTTTTGCACTAAGTCTGAATCTGTTTATGTTTTTGCTATATTCACATGCTTACAACTGTATTGTCTGATCCCTTTTGGCTTATGGTCACTAAGGGACTTTTGCTCTATGCATTTAGTAGATACATACCATGCCTTTGTTTTCCATGATAAGTTCCTGTAGCATGTTGTTTGATAGCTCTAAACATTGCAACCTGATGTTATTTCTGCTAATGCCTGAATCTGTTATTATTTGCAATCTTGCCATGTCATTTTGAGCATGTTCTAGTGATTTCTGGAGATAGCTCAGTGTTCATGTTTTGTCATGCTTTACCTGTACCTCATGTCCATGCCTTTTGTTTTCTTGTTGAGATGCGGTAGCTTGTTGTTTAGGTGCTTGCAATATGCCTAGTTGCTGTTTTGGGCAGATTGTTGCTATGACTTGTTTCATGTGTATGTGTTGAACCGTTGCTCCGTTTTGAGTGTGCTCTATATGAAACTTGCTTGATTTTGCATGTAGTTTCATATTATCATGTTGCATCCATGTTTTGAGGTGTTTGCTTGATGTTTGTATGCATTTTGCATCAATGCCATGGTTAACTTGTTTTGCTCATATCTTCTAGGCCGTAGCTCCGAATCTAATGAACTTTATATGTAACTTGACTAGAATTTCGTGTAGATCATCTTGGTGCATCTTAAATTTCTGTTTAACAACTTTAACATAAGGTTTATTTAGATCTGGACCAATTTCGAAATTTGCATATGAGGACTTACCGGAGTTGTTCTATGTTGTTTCCGGCCTCATTTAAACTTGCTTTGATGTGTTGGTCTTGTGTGCATCATATTTTGCCATGAGTAGCTTCATGTAGCTTTGTCATGCATCATGCTTGTTGTGCATCATGCCTTGTTCATGTGTGGTGTGTTTACTATGTTGTGTGCTTCTTCTCGATAGTTCCCGTTTCGTTGCGATCGTGAGGAATCGTTCATCTACGCTTGGTTCGTCTTCGTGGCTTCATCCGTTCGTCTTCTTCATGGACTCGTTCTTCTTCCTTGCGGGATTTCAGGCAAGATGACTGCTACCCTGGATCTCACTACTATCATTGCTATGCTAGTTGCTTCGTTCTATCGCTATGATGCGCTACCTATTACCTGTTTATCAAGCCATCCCAAATTGCCATGTCAGCCTCTAACCTTTTGACACCTTTCCTATGCAAACCGTTGTTTGGCTATGTTACCGCTTTGCTCAGCCCCTCTTATAGCGTTGTTAGTTGTAGGTGAAGATGAAGTTTGTTCTTTGCTGGAACATGGAGATATTGTTCCTTGTTGGAACATGTTTACTTGTTGGGATATCACAATATATCTTATTTAATTTATGCATCTATATACTTGGTAAAGGGTGGAAGGCTCGGCCTTATGCAGTGTTTTGTTTCACTCTTGCCGCCTAGTTTCCGTCATATCGGTATTATGTTCCCGGATTTTGCGTCCCTAACGCGGTCGGGTGATTTATGGGACCCCCTTGACAGTTCGCTTTGAATAAGACTCCTCCAGCAAGGCCCAACCTTGGTTTTACCTTTTGCCTCACCACTACCTACATTTCCCTTGGGAGTAATTAACCCAAGGGCCATCTTTATTCAGCCCCGCCCCCCCCGGGCCAATGCTTGTCTAAGTGTTGGCCCGAACCGAGTAGACTGCGGGGCCCCCTCGTGGAAACTCGAGGTTTGGTTTTACTCGTAGGATGTCTCATCCGGTGTTGCCCGAGCGAGATATGTGCAGCTCCTATCGGGATTGTCTACGCATCAGGCGGCTTTGCTGGTCTTCTTTTATTCTGTCGAAATGTCTTGTGGCAGGATTCCGAGACGATCAGGTCTTCCGGGAGAAGGAATATCCTTCGTTGATCGCGAGAGCTTATCATGGGCTAAGTTAGGACACCCTGCGAGGTATAAACTTTCGAGAGCCGTGCAGCGGTTATGTGGCAGATGGGAATTTGTTAATATCCGGTTGTAGTAAACTTGAAGCAAACTCTTCTAAAATACACCAACAGGTATGCGTAATCGTGAGTGTCTCTTTTCGGGGTTGATCGAAAGGAGAACACGGTTTCTGGGTTATGATTGACGTAAGTAGGAGTTCAGGATCACTTCTTGATCATTACTAGTTGACGACCGTTCCTTTGTTTCTCTTCTCGCTCTCATTTGCGTATGTTAGCCACCATATATGCTTAGTCGCTGCTGCAACCTCACCACTTTACCCCTTCCTTTCCCATTTAGCTTTGCTAGTCTTGATACTCATGGTAATGGTATTGCTGAGTCCTCGTGGCTCACAGATTACTACAACACCAGTTGCAGGTACAGGTTTGCGATGATCATGACGTGAGAGCGATGTTTATTTGTGTTAGAGTTCTTCTTCTGCTTCTTCGATCAGGGGATAGGTTCCAGGTCGGCAGCCTGAGCTAGCAGGGTGGATGTTGTTTGAACTTCTGTTTATGTTTCATCCGTTGTCAGATGTTGATCTTGTATATGATGTTGATGTATTCTTGTGGCATTTGTGCCTTATGTATGTATCCCCATCTATTATGTAATGTTGATGTAATGATATCCACCTTGCAAAAGCGTTTCAATATGTGGGTCTATCCTTGGTGGGACCGTCGAGTTCCTTTTGGATAGGGTCGCATATTGGGCGTGACAGCGTCTCATCCCCAAACTTTAAGAAACGATAGCTTAGGTTTCTTACCAAACCACAACTCATACGGTGTTTTCTCAACAGATTTAAACTGTGCCCTATTTAAAGTGAATGTGGTTGTCTCTAATGAATAACCCCAAAATGATAGTGGCAAATCGGTAAGAGACATCATAGAACGCACCATATCCAATAGAGTACGATTATAACATTCGGATACAACATTATGTTGTGGTGTTCCAGGTGGCATGAGCTGTGAAACAATTCCACATTGTCTTAAATGCATACCAGACTCGTAGCTCAAATATTCACCTCCACGATGGGATCGTAGAAACTTTTTTCTTGTTACGATGATTCTCCACTTCACTCTAAAATCCCTTGAACTTTTCAAATGTTTCAGACTAGTGTTTCATTAAGTAAATATACCCATATCTACTCAAATCATCTGTGAAGGTAAGAAATAACGATATCCACCGTGTGCTTCAACACTCATTGGACGGCATACATCCGTATGTATTATTTCCAGTAAGTCATTAGCTCGCTCCATTTTTCTTGAGAACGGAGTTTTAGTCATCTTGACCATGAGGCATGGTTCACATGTCTCAAATGATTCATAATCAAGAGATTCCAAAAGTCCATCATCATGGAGTTTCTTCATGCGCTTTACACCAATGTGACCTAAGCGGCAGTGCCACAAATATGTGGTACTATCATTATTAATTTGCATCTTTTTGCATCAATATTATGAATATGTGTATCACTACGATCGAGATTCAAAAAGAATAAATCATTCACAAGGGGTGCATGACCATACACTACTGGAATCAGGATCTTTGCCGTCAGTCGGCTCTTTTGCCATCAGGTTAAAGAAAACTCATGCCAAAGATAATGTTCGTTGTCAGCTACCTCATTGTCGTCTGATAGCTGACGACATAGAAGCTCTGCCGCCAGCTAGTAGACGGCAAAGAGGGAGGGTGGCGCACTAGCGAGGGCCACCTAACGGCTACTTTCTTTGTCGTCCGCTAGCAGGCGGCAAAGAAAGTGGCCAACTAACATCCGTTAGCTAGGCTCTTTGTCATCCGCTAGCGGACGACAAAGAGCTATGACCTAAACTAAAAAGCGGCCAGCCCCACGTCCCTCTCTCCCTCCCTCCCTCATCACACCCGCGCCGCCGCCCCCGCCGCTCCGCCACCCCGCCTTGCTGCCCGGCAGCGCCCACCCGCCCGGCCGCCCGAGCCGCCCGGCACCCTCTCCTCCACCCCCGGCCGCCCGCCGCTCGCGCCCCCTCCTCCATCCCAGCGCCTTGCGCGCATGAAGGTGAGACATCCTTTTTTCTTTTTTCTTTTTTAGATTTAGTTTAATTAGGTTTAGTTTAATTAGGTTTAGTTTAATTTAGGCTTGGTTTAGTTTAGGTTTTGTTTCTATTTTTAGGTTTAGATTTATTTTAGTTTAGAAGAAGAAGAAGAAGAAGAAGAAGAAGAAGAAGAAGAAGAAGAAGAAGAAGAAGAAGAAGAAGAAGAAGAAGAAGAAGAAGAAGAAGAAGAAGAAGAAGAAGAAGGAGAAGAAGAAGAAGGAGAAGAAGAAGAAGGAGAAGGAGAAGAAGAAGAAGAAGAAGAAGAAGAAGGAGAAGAAGAAGAAGGAGAAGGAGAAGAAGGAGAAGGAAGAAGAAGAAGAAGAAGGAGAAGAAGAAGAAGAAGAAGAAGAAGAAGAAGAAGAAGAAGAAGAAGAAGAAGAAGAGAAGAATAAGAAGAAGGAGAAGAAGAAGAAGGAGAAGAAGAAGAAGGAGAATAAGAAGAAGAAGAAGAAGAAGAAGAAGAAGAAGCAGAAGCAGGAGAAGGAGAAGGAGAAGGAGAAGTAGGAGAAGGAGGAGAAGGAGGAGAAGGAGAAGGAGGAGAAGGAGGAGAAGCAGAAGAATGAGAAGGAGAAGAAGGAGAAGAAGAGAAGAAGGAAGGAGAAGGAAGAAGGAGAAGGTCGATGGAACCCTAAATAGCAAGTATCATCAGTGTGAGATACATGCGGCCATCGATGTTGAACACTACATCCACGTCCCACAAGTGACGCCAGCGTCCGGCGTCCCACAGCAATAGTTTTCGGCACCGATGGCCGTCGAACACCATGGCGAATTTGTCTTGCAGCCTCTGCGATGACAATTAAAAGCCAAGCTTTGAAACTTGAAACACCCAAACTGACTCAAGTCGGTTTGGTTGTTTGAACTTTCAGAACTTGGCTTTAATCCTCATCGCAAAGGCTACCAGACAAATTTGCCAAGGTGTTCGACCGTCATCGGCCACCAGAACTGTTGTTGCGGGACGCCGGGCGTCGGCTTCACTTGTGGGATGTGGATCTAGTGTTCAACGCCGAGCGCCACATGTATCTCACACCGATGATACTTTCTATTTAGGGTTCCATCAACGCCGAGGAACCCCCTAACCCGCTCGTCCTATTGTAAATATTTAGTTAGGTTGACGAAAAAACAAAATTGCTATGTTACTCATCTTTCGATTTAAATGTGCAGTTTTTTCATCGCTGTGAGGGTCTAGTGTTCGACGAGCTCCACCCCTGCGTTCGTGGGTGAGCACAAATGACATCTCCTCCCCCCCCCCTTTCATTTGCTCTGTTCCGATCTTCGTGCCGATGAAACTTGCTAGCTATAGGTGTCTTCAATCATCAGTACGCATGACCACTATGCGTCTCCTGTTCGAAAGGGTTACATCTATAAATATGCATGCATTTGCATATTTATAACCGTGATTCTTTTGAGTTGTCCAACGTTATCCATGGACAGCCAGAGTATGTGTAGACTAGGTTCGTTTTCCCACATGCTCTGCTCCGGATCCGATGCAGAATTTCATCAGTGCCTCCCTGCTGTTCTCCGGGTACACATCCTCTCGATTATTCTTTGAGGCGTGTATCGGAGAACAACGGGAGGTGCTGCCAAAATTTGCGTCGGATCCGGATCAGAGCATGGGAAAACGAACCCAATCTACACATACTCGGTGGGATTAGGACCTATCTTTACCTATTAGCATCTAGGTTGCATGGACGTAATAAAAGTGACAAACTCCATTAACTAATGAATATATACATGTTGATTTATATATATATTTCTTATGTGTTCAGTAGCTAGACAAGATGATTGATCGTGCGTGGATGTACACCGGTCACACTAGTCAGAAAGACATAACCATTGAATGGTTAACAAAAACCAAGGGGTTTCTGAGAGCCGCATTTGCAAATGGCCAGAGGACAACATGGTGCCCCTGTGCCGGGTGCAACAATTGGCACAAGAGGACAGAGGATGAAAAGGGCAAACACCTGCAGAAGAGCGGTTTTACGCCAGATTATACGGTGTGGACATTTCATGGTGAGTCTGCCCAACGTGCCAGAGCTGAGGTGCTTCTCATCGCACCGACGAGCATGGTACCGGGATGCAAGACATGGTGCAAGACTTTGATGATGCTCGGGACTCGGACGATGAGATGGAGGAACCTACAAAGGCCTTCAATGAAATGTTGTAGTCTTCAAAACGTCCTCTCCACGAGCACACTAAGCATTGTCAGCTGGATGCCATCTCACAAATAATGGCTCTGAAGGCTCAATTCAACTTGGGCAGAGAATGCTACGACGCAATGATGATAGTATTTGGACGTTTTCTACCCAAAGGCCATGTACTACCTACAAACTTGTACCAGTCAGACAAAATCCTCCATGCTCTTAAGATGCCCTATGAGAAGATACATGCATGTGAGAAAGGATGTGTCTTATTTAGGCTTCAGTATGTGGACTTGAACTATTGTCCCATTTGCAAGTCATCCAGGTATGTTATGGTAGACAACGGTATGGGTGAGACTGGTACACGCCAATCGTACCAATCGTACCAAGACTTCAACGTCTTTTCATGGTCGAAGAGACGGCCAGACAAATGACATGGCACAAAACGGGCAAAAGAACACAACTAGATGCAGATGGGAAGTTGATGATGGTGCACACATCGGACGGTGAAGCATGGAAGCGCTTCGATGCATTACATGATGACAAAGTGGCAGATCTGAGGCATCCTCGAGTCGGCATCAGCACGGATGGGTTCAGTGTGTTTGGTCTGACGGCAGCCCAATATAGTTGTTGGCCAGCTATGAGGGAAATTATCTTGTGGGTTCAACAACAGTTGATGTTCCCCGATGGGTATGCAGCAAATCTAAAGAGGGGAGCGAGTCTTCATAAACTGAAGATATTTGGTCTCAAGAGTCATGATTGGCACATATGGATTGAGCCGGTAATGTCGGTGATGTTGCGTGGCTTCATCCCTAAGGATGAATGGCTAGTACTGGCAGAGCTGAGTTATTTCTTCCGTGTTCTTTGTGCGAAAGAACTATCGCCTGGCCTGCTAGAAGAACTGGAAGAGTTGGGCGCTGGAGTTGATCGCAAGTTAGAAGATCTTTCCGCGGGCTTCTTTAATCAATGCAACACTTGATTTTGCATCTCCCGGCCGAGGCAAGATTGGGCGTGCAAAATCATTGGTGCTCTGTAGTGAGAGGATGCGAAGGCGCTACAAGAAAAATGTAAAAAATAAGCGTAAAATTGAAGCATCGATGGTGAGGCATTCATTCTTGAGAGTCGGCAAACTCGTGACAGACACACTCTGAAGCCAAAATCATCATTTTCATAATCCGAAGCCTCAGTACAATGCTGACGACCCTAAAAACGGTGGATCCAACCTCAGCCTATTCAAAGGGGATCTCGCACTAGCCGGTGCTTCTAATTCCTTAACGTTGGATTTCGAAGAATGGCAGATCATTTCGTTGTATATCTTCACCAACCTAACAGAAGTGCTGCCGTACATCGACTAAGTTCTTGGTACATTGCTTCCCAACTTCTAATTCCTTTGAACTACTCTTATTCCCGGATAAATTTGATACAGTCGATACGTCGCCAAATTCTCGTACGGAGAGGTGATCCAAAAAGATTCCGTCGAAGAGTATGAGCTTCTGGCGAAGCATGGAGGCGACTATCCCGGTTTCATCTCTTGGTTCAAACAAATGGTAATTTCCATTAGACCATTTCATTTCTTCGTCTAATTTGTGGCTAATGCAACAATCCCTTTCGTATTAAACTTGTAGGCTGATTCAGAGTCTATGGACGCCGAATTGAGAAAAGTCGCTAATGGTTTTGACTTTAAGGTCCGTTCATTTGACGAATACGACATCAACGGGTATCACTTTCGTACCTATGGCAAAGAGATATCTATGGCGGACCGAAAGTCTACAAATTGGTGAGTCTCTGCTATCAGCGAAGGAGATACCGAGTATTATGGAAGAGTTGAAGAAATTTATGAACTTTAATTCTATGGTGCAAAACCACCAAACGTCGTAGTCTTCAAATGTTATTGGTTCCAGCCGAAGGAGACTAGAAGGACTCATGAACACTTGGGGCTAGTGGAAATCAAACAAAGCACCCATTTGGATGTTCCTGATGTCTATATTATGGCCCAACAAGCAACCCAAGCTTTCTATCTACCGTGGGCCTGTCAAAGTGATCCAAATCTCATTGGTTGGGAAGTCGTTTATGAAGTGCCGCCACGTGTTAGACCACCTCCCCCAATGAAGAGGATTATGAACCTCACATTAACCCAGACACATATGAAGGAGAATTCTTCCAAGAAACACGTCTTTCCAAAAGCGTTTAAGAACGCTCTACTTCACCCGAACATTGAAGTAGAGCGGTGACGATGAACCCGACTTCACCCCTGAGCGGAACAAGAAGAGCTGAGGTGAAGAGGTTATTGCTGTAGATGACATGTGCATGGCGACCCGACCGAATGGGTCAAGTCTCTGTGCTTAAGTGTCATCCACGGATCGGTATCTTTGACACACACGGTACTCGAGGATTTATAACAGAGGTAAATCACATGTATAAAATGCGTAAATACTATTACCTCAATCCAAATAGCGGAAGTAACAAAGTTGTGGATTCCCATCAACACCAACGGCAAAGTTGAGTGTAGAAATCGTAACCCTAACGTATCACTTACTTGTCGTAAGATCCTGTAACATGAGACGTTGCAGCCACAAAGGGTCAGTACATTGAATGTACTGGCAAATTCACACAATAGGATAATGATGAATAATAACTATCACTACATGCATATTTGGCTGGTGAAAAGCTCTATGGTTATAGTTTTTGCGAAAAGCCAATTTTTCCCTACTGCAAAGGAATAAATTTTATTTAACTATCATGGTGGTTGTTAAACATTGAGAATGGTTGACAGCATTCTCAATCCCAATTAAAAATATCATCATTAACCCAACAAAGTTATTTAAAGTAACATGATGAGATTCACACGAAAATCCAAGTACTAGATACTCAAGATGTCCATAACCAGGGACACGGCTAATCATGATTAGTTTGTACACTCTGCGGAGGTTGCACTTTTCCCCACATGACTCGATCTCCTCCGTTGGTTTCTCGCACTACATGGTGTTTGAGAAGCGAATGGCCGAGACATAGTCTTTTAGAAGCGCTAGCACCTTACGATGGGTAGACCGGTACACCTACTTTCCCCTACATCGCTAGTCTACCCTTGTAAGAGTTATGACGACTTAATCAGCTATGCTAGATCCGATAATAGCATGTGGCTGCACACGGAAGTTTCTAGCATGAATAATCTTATTATCCCTTTGAGCACGGGTGGCGGTCCATAAAAACAGGCAATCTGGTCTACCAGGTGCCTAGGCGAGCAATCTGGAATACCCGGTGCCTCAATCCACCAGGATGTGTGTTTAAGTTGCCACCTTAAGTAAACCATTAATTAACAATCTCACAACTGTCATGAATACTCTCAAAACCCAATCCACGTCTACGAGCATAGCATAGCAATATAAGCAACGTAATAGTAACTCCCAAGGTTTGAATGCAGGGCAATAGGTTCCTACCTCATCAACTACTTCCCGATACCCACATGTTATCAATCCTACTCATGCAATGTTTGAGGGTTGAAACTAATGCATAAAAACTGGGAATGAAAAGGGATATGATCATGCAATGTTGATGAAGATGATTCGTACTCGAAACTCTTGATAGTTCTACTCGTCACACTCCGGTCAATCTATCGTAAGCAAGCAATAGTAAACACACTTAAGCAATCACTCAAAAGATCGGAAAGAATGAATAAAACAATTCGGAAAACATCAAAACCAAGCAAATAACTCTTGCAACATAAAACAAATTTCTAACAGTACCAAAATTATATGAATTTGGCCTTATCAGAAAGTTTAGGTCAAGAGCTTGATTTGCAAAAGAATCAACTCAAGCGGATTCTGAAACTCAAGTTACGATCAAACGAAGTTTGAATACAAATCTGGTCTAATTCAAAATTTTAAAATTTCAAAAACATGTTTGAGTTGGATTACTAGATATAGGGGATTATAATGAAGAAGTGGGCGTTGGTTTCGTTGAATTCCGACTAACGAGCAAAAAGTTATGGTCGTTTGAAAACCAGGGGCTAATCTGTAAATAAATATATCTACAAAAAGTCACGACTAAAACTAACGAGAAAAGAAAAGTCTAAAAGCGAGCGTTAGTTGCGAACGCTAACCAACAAAAAGCTGTTCGCTCGAGGCTTAGACAACGAACACTCTCTAAATAAAACGTTGAGAAAAAACAAAAACAGGTGGATCTAGATCGTTAGATCCAGATCGAGCAAACGAGGAGGCGGCGGTTACATGGGTGGCGGGCAGCAATTCAGCGACAGGGAGGCGGCGGCTCGGCTCGGTCGAGGCGGTGGCTCAGGCGTCGGGAAGGCAGCGAGAGCACGGGAGGCGTGGGCGGCGATTGGTGGTGGTGGCGTCGGCGGTCGGCGGCGAGGGTGAGGTCGGTGACCTCCGGTGGCGGTGTGCGTGAGATGCAAGAGGGGTGGCGCGTGCAGGGCAGAATCTGAGGCGGGGCAGGGCCGCTATTTAGGAGGAGGGAGGTGGTGGCGTGGGCGGGGAGGAGGAGGAGGCGGAGGCAGGCGCCCGGCGGTGTCGGCGGGAGCTGGACTCCCATTGGAGGTCGGGACGACCAGGTCTGGCGTCGGGCGGTGGGCCGTGGCTTTGGCTGGTTGGGCGGCCCGGTCCGGTCGGTCGAAGATTTTTTAAAACATTTTTTCAAGCAAGCAGAGCGATAAAAAAACTTATATAGGCATATAATATATCAAAATTTTAGAAAAAGATTTCCAACCATATGAACATTTTTCTAGCATCAAATAAAATTCACACTAATTTAGATAATCCAAGCGATTACTCTGCTCTATTAAAATCAACAAAAGTCATTTTAAAAATACCAAAATTAATTCAAATTTATTTCTCTCCAATTTTCGATGTAGGGAATCATGTTACCCTATTTTCCATTTATTTTATTTTGGAGAAAAATAATTTGAATAAAACTCAAATAACTCCCAATTGAAAATAAATTCAAAAGAACTTTGAATTTAATTCCTTGAAACTCCCAACTCATATTTCATATGTTTTGAAGAAGTCATTTTATCTTCGCTCGTGAAAATCATTGAGTTGCATAAAGTTCCTGGGTTGGAAATATTTTCCAAATGAAATTCAAATATTTTCAACACCCCTTATCGTTTAAATAAATGGAAGAAGTCATGTCATCTTCTCTCCAAGGTTTTGTGGTGAAAAGAATTTGAATTCATGAAGATCAGAAAAGAAAATGAAAGTTTGGGAAAGTCCTTTTATTCCCTCTCGTTTAACTTTCAAAAAAGTTTCGAATTCACTCACTTTCACACAATCAATCAAACAATCAATCAAATCTATCTATTTATTATAACATTCCAAAATTTAGAATTTTGGGATGTTACAAACCTACCACCCTTAAAATGAATCTAGTCCTCGAGATTAGGAGAAACTAACAAGAAATAGGTTAGGTTTGGGGTCTTCTCAAAAATCCATCGATCGTCTCCGGGGTCTCGGGTGCTACCACCCTTAGAAGCATGGTTACGGTTCCATCAAAACTCATATACTCCATCTTTATTGTTGGCAGTGTCGATCTTCTCAGATCCTCTGGATAATTACTTTTCTGGGCTCTTTTGGTAGTGGCATAACCTTTACCACAATTCTTCTGTCCTTTCATCTTGGTACGGTTATTCCGAGACTGGGTCCTCTTAGCTGACGGGTCTGGCGCCAATTCTAAACAATTATCAATATCTCATGGTGGTCATCAATTTATGGTTTGTCCTGCAGGAAATGGGTGCAGGTTGAACCTCACCGTATAACCTCGGTTGGCAACAAGCTATCGTGTACAAGGAAAAAATACCTATACCATTCTAAGGTTTAAACAAGGTTTTAATCGTCGTCTCTCTACTATAGGTAAGTCACTCAGATTTACCATCCCATATAGCAACGCGAATAATAAAAGTAAGTCGGTATGGTGATCAATCCATCCCTTTTAAATCATTACCTTGTACATGGTTTAGCGAATCTTGCATTCTAACACTCGGTCATCCTCACAAGCATTGCAGAATTTTCTCTTGTCGACGAACCAAGTTCGGATAAATCCATTGATTTTGCAAGCCAAACAGACATCTATCGGTCCTTCACAACTCTTAGGTTTTGCGTTACTCCTATAAATTCGTCTATGGGTAAGGTCGTAATCTCTTCCAGGGTTTTTCCTTCACAAGAGTGTGCTTGCTTCTTGGCAGGTCACAGGGCACATGGGTTATGGACCATCTCATCACTTGTAAACCTTGAACTCATCCTCTGGGCAACTGATCGTTATTCCAACATTCAACTTCCAGCTTCCTAGCATACTTAGAATCCATCCAACTGTAATGTCTTTCTTCCTTCTATTTGTACCAAACTGAGACGTGATTACTCAGACTCATCATGGAATTTCCATTGATCCATATTTCCAACATCATACCTCCTTTATATCCAGTAGTAATTCATCTCTTCATCCTCGTGGGATATCCCACATACCGAGATAAAAACTTATACTTATGAAGTCCATACTCCACTTCGTGTGACATCATTATCCTTTCCGAGGTCAAGCGTCCCATAGGGAATATTGGCCATCTCGCATGGCACTTCTTCAAGCTGAAACATGAAACACATCACGAACTCCAGCAGTCCTTCGGGTGACTCCAACTTGTTGCCCACTTCTCCCATACGCTCCAAAACTCGGTATGGTCCTACAAATCTCGAGGCTAACTTTCCCTTAACTCCAGATCGTTTAACTCCTCGCAGAGGGGACACACGAAGACATGCTTTGTCTCCTATTTCATAGACTTCCTCCTTGCGTTTTTGAGTCTGCGTAACTCTTACGCCAGGGTGAGCTACCTTGAGTCTATCTGAAGCAACAACAACATTCTCTTATGAATCCTTGATCACATTTGGTCCAAACAATGGCGGTCTCCAACTTCATCCCACATCAGCGGTGTCGGCTCCTTCTCCCATACAAAGCTTAAAAGGGCCATCTTCAAAGCTGGGTTGGAGTAGCTGTTGTTGTATGAGAACTCCGCGTAAGGTTGATTATCATCACTACTAGATCCATAACCTACTTTACGCTCTCAACATGTCCTCGAGAATATGATTGACTCTCTCGATTTATCCATCATGCTGCGAATGAAAGGCTGTCTTGAACTCTAGCCTAGTACCCAAAGTGCAGTGCAGTGATTCCAAAACTTTGAGGTAAGCTGTGTTCCTCTATCGTCGATGGTCCTCGGAACTCCATGCGAGACATACGATCCTGGTCAAATATATCTTGCCAACTTCTCACTTGTATAGGTGGTTTTCACTGGGATAAAGTGAGCCACTTTGGTCAAGCGAATCAACTAATACCCAGATAGAATCATGTCCAGTTCGGGTTCTGAGAAATCCGGTAATGAGATCCATGCCAAGCTTATCCCACTTCCATTCGGGTATCGGCATAGGCTATAGTAATCCTGCTGGCTTCTGATGCTCTGCTTTTACTCTCTCTGGCATACATCACCTACGACTACATACTCCGCGATATCCTTCTTCATACCAGTCCACCAGGAACACTCCTTCAAATCCAAATACATCTTGGTGTTTCCAGGGCAAATCGAGTATGGTGAGTCATGAGCCTCCTGAAGTATTAACTTCCTGATCTTTGCATTATTGGGCACATATGCACGGTCCTCGAACCATAAGGTGTCGTGCTCATCCTAACGAAAACCTTTGGCCTTTCCTTTGCTCATCCTCTCTTTTACCTCAGCAATCTCTTTTTCAACCTTCTGAGCTTCACGGATCTTTCCCAACAATGTAGAGTGAACTTCCATTGCTGCAACAAAACCTTTGGGAACAATCTCCAACCGAAGTTCCCTGAGATCCTCAGCTAACTCCTTTGGTAATCCCCCACTTATGAGGGTATTCTTCCTTGTTTTCTTTATGGTTGTGTCCTATTTCTCCACAAATCTTGCACGCACATGGTTTCTTCATATCACTTCCATCAGGCTTCAATTTCTGGGACACAAGACGAGACTTTGGCAAAGTCAACTTAAATTCCTTCCAAGTGGTTACTCCTTGCCACATTGACGTTTTGGTACATCCTACACCAAATAGCAGCACCTCTTTCAAAGCATTGAAGAGCATGCTGGGCCATATATCCTTTCCGGCTATAGGGTTATTCTTCATATGATCTTCCATGTTCTGAATCCATCGGTCCGTCTCCAATTGACTCATCAGTCCAGAGAATATGGGTTCGTCTCCATACATCCCCTATTGGGTCCATGGGTTTGGGGTGGGGTAGGAGAGATAGAGAGGGATACACACAATACAAACAATAGTTTTGAAAAGACAGGTTTTATTGTGGCTGTCGGAAAAACATCAAACAAATGACAGCTCACAATCGTCGCATCTAACGCAGGTATATAATAGGGGTTTGGGCTTCTAATGGTCAATAAATCTACAAAGTCATCAAACTCTTCGATTCTTGTTCATGTCTCCGATGGCTTCTTCCGATCATGCTTGTCCTACTTAAGTTCTTTTGCCAGATCATCTCTGTTGTCGCAAAGTCTCTCGTGGCATCCTTCAATATTTCTGGGTTATGTTCCAACTTCGGATTTCATCAACCTCGACAAGAACCATGATCCTCTCATCCTTGGTTCTGACGAATCTTTGATGTCTCAAGGTTTGGCTCCTCTAGCTTGGCTACTTTCAACTTACGGGTCTGTGTTCTTCACGGCGCTTCCTTATCAAATATTTCTTCTTGTAGGTCCATCTTAACTTCTTGATGTAACACTCCAGTCTTGGTGGTACACCGACTAAGGTTAAAATTTCCTTCTTTGCCGATAGATGCTCCATCAGCCTTCTTCCATCCAATCCTTTCATGCATCTACATGCTTAACTCAGGACGGTGACAATAGCATAAACGGGCGATAATACCATGGTTAGCCGCGTCTATGCCCATGTTACTGCCATGAGTTGTAATTCCATAATTGATCTCCCATGTCTTGGGTTTCCTGACAAAAATTTTGAGTTCTAACGCTCCATATTCCGGTCTTTCTCCGATACACCTTGATCTCAGGTATTGACAGCTTCCATAGTCTGCCAAGTTCCATAAAGGTAGCCTTCCTAGGTCATACTAAATCTGGAAATTCTTCATATCCCTCAAATTCTCCAAGTCTTCGGAGTCTTCACCATTGTAGTTTCCGTCATTGTAATGCACGGTAAAAATCCTCTTTATTCCAAAGTAGTCTTAGTTGTCCAATATCTTGTACTTCTTGGAGTGGTCACATCAACCGAATCTTTGAGTGGTCAAAAGGGGAAAGGGATATGGTCTCACTAAAAAGGAATATTTGAATAAGCTCAGAAGAGAAGAGAGGTAAGAGATCTTTTTGAAAAGAAAGTTGTAGAGGAAATCTTTCCTATGGGCTTGCCAGTTTCTAGGGTCACGTCCTACAGTCAACATGTGCTCTGATACCATCTTGTAGCGACCCGACCCGAATGGGTCAAGTCTCTGTGCTTAAGTGTCATCCCTGGATCGGTATACCGACACACACAGTACTCGAGGATTTATAACAGAGGTAAATCACATGTATAAAGTAACGTAAATACTATTACCTCAATCCAAAATAGCGGAAGTAACAAAGTTGTGGATTCCCATCAACACCAACGGCAAAGTTGAGTGTAGAAATCGTAACCCTAACGTATCACTTCCTCGTCGTAAGATCCTGCAACATGAGATGTTGCAGCCACAAAGGGTCAGTACATTGAATGTACTGGCAAATTCAAACCATAGGATAATGATGAATAATAACTATCACTACATGCATATTTGGCTGGTGGAAAGCTCTATGGTTATAGTTTTTGCGAAAAGCCAATTTTTCCCTACTGCAAAGGAATAAATTCTATTTAACTATCATGGTGGTTGTTAAACATTGAGAATGGTTGACAACATTCTCAATCCCAATTAAAAATATCATCATTAACCCAACAAAGTTATTTAAAGTAACATGATGAGATTCACACGAAAATCCAAGTACTAGGTACTCAAGATGTCCATAACCAGGGACACGGCTAATCATGATTAGTTTGTACACTCTGCAGAGGTTGCGCACTTTTCCCCACATGACTCGATCTCCTCCGTTGGTTTCTCGCTTTTACATGGTGTTTGAGAAGCGAATGGCCGAGACATAGTCTTTCGAAGCGCTAGCACCTTACGATGGGTAGACCGGTACACCTACTTTCCCTACATCGCTAGTCTACCCTTGTAAGAGTTCATACGACTTAATCAGCTATGCTAGAGCCCATAATAGCATGTGGCTGCACACGGAAGTTTCTAGCATGAATAATCTTACGATCCCTTTGAGCCTGGGTGGTGGTCCATAAAAAACAGGCAATCCTGGTCTACCCATGTGCCTAGACAGGCAATACTGGAATACCCAGGTGCCTCAATCCACCCAGATGTGTGTTTAAGTTGCCACCTTAAGTAAACCATTAATTATCAATCTCACAACTGTCATGAATACTCTCAAAACCCAATCCACGTATACGAGCATAGCATAGCAATATAAGCAACGTAATAGTAACTCCCAAGGTTTGAATGCAAGGCAATAGGTTCCTACCTCATCAACTACTTCCCGGTACCCACATGTTATCAATCCTACTCATGCAATGTTTGAGGGTTGAAACTAATGCATAAAAACTGGGTATGAAAAGGGATATGATCATGCAATGTTGATGAAGATGATTCGCACTCAAAACTCTTGATAGTTCTACTCGTCACACTCCGGTCAATCTATCGTAAGCAAGCAATAGTAACCACACATAAGCAATCACTTAAAAGATCGGAAAGAACGAATAAAACAATTCGGAAAACATCAAAACCAAGCAAATAACTCTTGCAACATAAAACAAATTTCTAACAGTACCAAAATTATATGAATTTGGCCTTATCAGAAAGTTTAGGTCAAGAGCTTCGATTTGCAAAAAGAATCAACTCAAACGGAGTTACGAAACTCAAGTTACGATCAAACGAAGTTTGAATACAAATCTGGTCTAATTAAAAATTTTAAATTTTCAAAAACATGTTTTATTTGGATTACTGGATAGAGGGGATCATAACTAAGAAGTGGGCGTTGGTTTCGTTAAATTCCGACTAACGAGCAAAAAGTTATGGTCATTTGAAAACCAGGGGCTAATCTGTAAATAAATATATCTACAAAGAAGTCCCTGACTAAAAACTAACAGAAAAAGAGAAGTCTAAAAGGCGAACTTTCGTTACCGAACGCTAACCAACGAAAAGTCATTCGCTCCAGAGGCTTAGACAACGAACACTCTCTAAATAAAACGTTGATAAAAAAACAAAAACAGGTGGATCTCGATCGTTAGATCCAGATCGAACGAACAAGGAGGGGCAGCGGTTACCACGGCGGCGGCGGCGAAGTCCGGCGACACGGGGAAGCAGGCGGCTCGGCTTGATCGAGGCGGTGGCTCAGGCGTCGGGAAGGCAGCGAGGAGCAAGGAGGCGGCGTGGAGGCGGCGGTTGCGTGTGGTGGCGTCGGTGGCGGTCGGCGGCGAGGTGACGGCTGCGACCTCCGGCGTGATGGTGGCGGTGAGATGTAGGAGGGTGGGTGGGCAGAGAGGGAGGCGGGGAACTGGGGCCACTATTTAAGGAGGAGGAGGTGGTGGCGTGGGCGGGCGGAGGAGGAGGCCAAGGAGGCAGTGGCGCCAGTGGTGTCGGCGGGAGCTGGACTCCTAGCTGGAGGTCGGGGACGACCGGGGTGCGGCGTTGGGCCGGCTGGGCCGTGGCCTGGCTGGCTGGGCCGGCCCAGTCTGGTCGGTCCAGAAGATTTTTTTTAAACATTTTTTTTCAAACAAACAGAGATAATTAAAAAACTTATATAGGCATATAATATATCAAAATTTTCAGAAAAAGATTTCCAACCATATGAACATTTTTCTAGCATCAAATAAAATTCACACTAATTTAGATAATCCAAACAGTGCTACTGCTCTATTAAAATCCAACAAAAGTCATTTTAAAAATACCAAAATTAATTCAAATTTATTTCTCTCCAATTTTCTGATGTAGGGAATCATGTTACCCTATTTTCCATTTATTTTATTTTTGGAGAAAAATAATTTGAATAAAACTCTAATAACTCCCAATTGAAAATAAATTCAAAAGAACTTTGAATTTAATTCTTTGAAACTCCCAACTCATATTTCATATGTTTTGAAGAAGTCATTTTATCTTCGCTCGTGAAAATCATTGAGTTGCATAAAGTTCCTGGGTTGGAAATATTTTCCAAATGAAATTCAAATATTTTCAACACCCCTTATCATTTAAATAAATGGAAGAAGGCATGTCATCTTCTCTCCAGGGTTTTGTGGTGAAAAGAATTTGAATTCATGAAGATCAGAAAAGAAAATGAAAGTTTGGGAAAGTCCTTTTATTCCCTCTCATTTAACTTTCAAAAAAGTTTCGAATTCACTCACTTTCACACAATCAATCAAATCTATCTATTTATTATAACATTCCAAAATTTAGAATTTTGGGATGTTACACTGTCAATGCTTGACCGATTACGTAAAGGTGGCCTTCCACATGATGATGCATTTATTAATGATGATGATGAGCACGTCATTACTGATAGTGATGATTGAGGGAGTCCTGGATTAGGGGGTCCTCGGACAGCCGGACTATATACTTTGGTCGGGCTGTTGGACTATGAAGATACAAGATTGAAGACTTCGTCCCGTGTCCGGGTGGGATTCTCCTTTGCATGGAAGGCAAGCTTGGCAATTCGGATATGTAGATCTCCTCCCTTGTAACCGACTCTGTGTAACCCTAGCCCCCTCTTGTGTCTATATAAACCGGAGGGTTTAGTCCGTAGGACAACAACAATCATAATCATAGGCTAGCTTCTAGGGTTTAGCCTCTACGATCTCGTGGTAGATCAACTCTTGTAATACTCATATCATCAAGATCAATCAAGCAGGAAGTAGGGTATTGCCTCCATCGAGAGGGCCCGAACCTGGGTAAACATTGTGTCCCCCGCCTCCTGTTACCATCCGCCTTAGACGCGCAGTTCGGGACCCCCTACCTGAGATCCGCCGGTTTTGACACGGACATTGGTGCTTTCATTGGGAGTTCCACTGTACCGTCACGATAAAGGCTTGATGGCTCCTTCGATCATCGGCAATGATGCGATCCAGGGTGAGGTTTTTCTCCCAGACAGATCTTCGTATTCGGCGGCTTTGTACTACGGGCCAACTCGCTTGGCCATCTGGAGCAGATCGAGAGCTACGCCCCTGGCCGCCAGGTCAGGTTTGGAAGCTTGAACCATACTGCCGACATCCGCGGAGACTTGATCTTTGTGATTGAGCCCATGTCAGTCGCCCGCACGATCCACGGCGAGCATGATTTAGCTCTACCGTCGGACGGTGTTCGGGAGATCACACCTGTGGCTACTCCGGCCCTCAATCCGAAGCAGATCGTGTCGTCCGAGGACGGGCGGATGGACCCCGCCATGGAGGCCGCACACTCAGCGGCGATAGAGTCGAATACTGACTTCACCTCCTATGAGACCTATGTTGTCGGACCCTTGGATTCGTCCCCAGCCACGGACTCCGAACCGCCTGCGTCCGTGCCTATCGAATCTGATTGGGCACCGATCATGGAGTTTACCTCCGTGGATATCTTTCAGCACCCACCCTTGGGCGACGTGATAAATTCATTGAGGTCTCTCTCCTTGTCAGGAAACCCTTGGCCGTACTATGTTCGGCTTGAGTGGGAAGTGGACGACGAAGAAATTCATTCCCCACCCACCACCCACCTAATAGCCAATGTCGACGACTTAACCGACATGCTCGATTTCGACTCCGAAGACATTGACGGTATGAACGACGATGCAGGAGAGAAACAGGAACCACCGCCCATAGGGCGCTGGACAGCCACTTCATCACACGATATATACATGGTGGATACACCCAAGGAAAACAACGACGAGGAACGGGAGGAAGCAGCGAAGGATAGTCCCCTCGAGAAGCAACCAAAGCGACGACGTAGGCGCCGCTCCAAATCCCGCCTCAGCAAAAACAGCGATAACAGCGCACGAAAGAATAATACCCCGGTCGACTCCAAAGGAAACGACGACCACATGGACCCACCGGTGGAGCAGGATGAGCCAGCGGACGGCGAACATAGTACAGAACCGCTGTCTGATCACGGCGACGCCGAGGGCAAAGCTCATCAACCTGTCTCCGGAGAGGAGAACAGTCCGGAAGATGATGCACACATCATCCTGGAAAGGCACTTGTAACAAGAGAACCTCCATAGAAGGCTTATTGCCACCGCGAGGAGCCTCAAGAAGCAGAAGCAAAGGCTTAAGGCCGCGCAGAATACGCTTAACATCAGATGGAATAAAGTGCTTGACACTGAAGAAAAGTACGGTGGCAGTCGCCACACAAAGAGCTATCCAAAGCGCAAGCTGCTGCCTGAATTCGACGATGAGGCTTTAGAGCCCATTCAGCTGAAAAATAAAAATGGCCGATCAGCCGGATCGACCACCCCGTGGCTGCGACAGGGCGGCTAACGATGTCGCACACATGTCAGCACACGATTTACGTGAAGACCTGCACAAAAAAGCCAGTTTGGCCAGGTCCATCTACGGATCTACGAAGCGCGCTCCGGCACAGAATCATGGCCGCCCAAACGACTATACTGACCGAATAACAGCTCGGAATCAAAACCAAACGTTGCAACCGTCCAAAGAATGCCATGACACATCCAAATACAGGGGTGCCGCGCACCCCCTATGCTTCACCGATGAGGTGCTGGACCACGAATTTCCAGTGGGATTTAAACCCGTGAACATAGAGGCATCGACGAGCGACAGACCACAGGGTGCGGATTGAGACTTTATCCTTCACATCCACATGGCTCGCGGAGATGATCTCCACGCCATCAAATACTTGCCCCTCAAGTTGAAAGGACCAGCTCGGCACTGGCTGAAAAGCCTCCCCGAAAACTCAATTGGAAGCTGGGAAGAGCTTGAGGATGCTTTTAGGGCCAATTTTCAAGGGACCTATGTCCGACCTCCGGACGCAGACGATTCAAGTCACATAATTCAACAGCCCGGAGAGTCAGCCCGAAAGCTTTGGAACAGATTTCTCACGAAGAAGAATCAAATCATCGACTGCCGGGATGCCGAAGCCTTAGCGGCTTTCAAACACAGTGTCCGGGACGAATGGCTCGCCAGACACGTCGGCCAAGAAAAACTGAGGACAATGACAGCCCTAACAATCCTTATGATCCGCTTTTGCGCTGGCGAAGACAGCTGGCTGGCCCATAGCAGCACCAGCAACCCAGGCACATCCGAAGTCAGGGATGGAAACGGGAAACCTCGACGCAATGAAAGCAAGCATCAAAACAACAAAGACAACCCAGACAACATGGCGGTAAACGCCGGATTCAGGGGCTCTCGACCCGGTCAACGGAAAAAACCATTTAAAGGCAGCAGAGATGGACCGTCCAACCTAAACAAGATTCTAGACAGATTATGTCAGATTCATGGCACCTCCGACAAACCCGCAAATCACACCAACAGAGAATGCTGGGTCTTCAAGCAGGCCGACAAGCTAAACGCCGAACACAAGGGGAGGGAGACACCAAGCGAAGTTGAGGATGAGACTCGCCAACTGAACACTGGGGGACATAAAAAATTACCACCAGAGGTCAAAATAGTGAACATGATTTATGCAACTCACATACCGAAGAGGAGGCGCCAATGCGCACCCCGAGGCGTATACGCCGTGGAGCACGTCACCCCCAAGTTCAACCCTTGGATGGCCCGCCCGATCACTTTTGATCGCGGGGATCACCCGACTAGTATCCGGCACGGAGGATCGGCTGCCTTGGTGCTAGACCCAACAATTGACGGATACCACCTCACCCGAGTCCTTATGGACGGCGGCAGTAGTCTTAATCGGATATATCAGGACACCGTCCGCAAAATGGGGATAGACCCGACAAGAATAAACCAAAGCAATACTACCTTTAAAGGAGTAATACCAGGCCCAGAGGCCCGCTGCACGGGCTCTCTAGTTTTAGAGGTTGTATTCGATTCTCCCGACAACTTCCGAAGCGAATAATTAACCTTCGACATCGCTCCATTACGAAGCGGCTATCACGCACTACTCGGAAGAAAGGCCTTCGCTCGTTTCAATGCAGTAGTGCACTACACTTATCTTAAGCTCAATATGCCCGGTCCACGTGGCATCATCCTACTTAGCGGAAACACAGAGCGTTCCTCACGTACGGAGAAATATGTGGCGGCTCTAGCAGCCAATCACTGAACGGCCTCTCCAACCAGAATAAATGATCGGTCGTCAAGACCACAGACACGGTTCGACGAGTCCGGTGCACCACTAGCTGTAACAGCTCAGATAAACCTGAGATTGGGTCGATAGATATACCCCCATAGGTGGTGCTAGGGGCTTCCCGCACGTAAAAAGGGCTACAATTTGGCCTGACCCTATTTAAAATTGAATTTTTATGGTTCATTAAGAATAACCAATTTTTCGCACGAAGACTTTCACCTGCGTTTTTCTCTTTTACAGATGATCACCGTGCTACACCCTTCCAGGATACGGCACAACAGAGACACAGGCGCAGACGTGCAGCAGGGCCCCGCTCAAAGGTTTCTTTTTAGATTAAGACCCTGTGTAAACCTTTTTTACTATCTCTTGTTGCTTCACTCCCTCCGGATACTCAACTCAACCGAAAGGGATGCTGGCGTTATGGACATTTCGTCACGTCAGACTAGTGCCAATACCTGGAAATTCAGGGCTCATTATCGAGGGCGTTACTCAGCCCAGTATTTAGATACATTATAACTTAGCAACTTTCCTGCCCTCGCAGGCCATCAGCATTCGCAGCCGTTCGATCATTGATTCTGGGCATTTTCGACCGTCTGATTAACTCTGAATCGCATTTAGGCTCGCTCGTTCGCTGCTAACCAACGCTAGCCTTGATGGGCCGCTCCTCTGCTAACAATTTTGGGGGTGTGCCGTTAAGTTGGACTGGGCCGCTACTCGTTCTCGTGATTAGCCCAAGCGATGGCCGAAACGACGCATTAGTTCATCAGGATGGCTAAACAAACAAATCCAAACACCTCCCTCTCCACGACCTATCGTATTTCTCTAGCGATCCGGCGGTTGTGTAGCCACCGAACACCCCATCCGTGTGGAGCGGCGCCTCGTCTTTGCCCAACCGCCACCATCCTCTTTTCACGTTCACCCTCAAGATGCAACAGGAGGGCTCCACTCTCAGATCGGTCATGGCGCTACACCACCGAGACTGAACCAGATTTGTTCCTCGTCATGTGTGGATTCCTTGGTTGCGCCAAGATCGGATCTTACCTCGCTTTCGATCACTGGGCGAGGAGGGTGAGCACCTCGGCAACCTGAACCGAGCTGGATTCTTGTGAATCCACGATGCAAAAAGTCTCCCCAAGTGGTTCAGAGAGGCTGGCATGGAGGCGACGGGAAGGATAAGTTTTCCCCGGCGCCTCCCATCGATCTTCTTGGCTAGGTTGCCTTGTCTCTATTTCCCTCTTTCATGTATAATTTGGTGGTAAATTGAGATGGTCACCCGTTTTACCATCTTGCGTACATCGTGTCCGATCGTCTGCAGGTCGATTACTAGCCAGTTGCCTCGATCCGATTCCCGTGCCTTCTTTTGTCGGGATGCTCGGCAACCGCGAGGGTTAACTCAAGCTTGGTTCATCAGCTCCTTTGTGATTATGCGCCACCGACACGCTCCTTCTTTGCCTAGCGTTCCTCTCCTTGGTGTCTAACGGTCGTGGTTTAGGTTGAATTCTCAGCAAGGTTAGCCCGTCAATTGCTTTACGGGTTGATTTAAATTTGGGATAATAGGTTTCTTGATTGTTATCATGGTAACCTTTTTTACTGTCAGTGAGCATCTCACATTGGTTCCGATCAATGATTGAGACTAAGCAATTATGTTCCATCTGAAAAAGATAGGTACAATTTTAAATGTTTGTAATGTTTTCTGATGTGATGATGATGTTAATTGTTGCTACTCTACTTAACATACATCAATTTATTTTCAGATTCATGGCTTTGTAATGTGCGAGGGGAGTATAACATCATGGCTGATGCTATATATTGTAGTACTAATTCAGTCATATTCTTATTGATTCCTTCGGATCCTCTATTTGCCGAGAGCACATCGGTAATGAAATCAACTATAGGCGATTTTAATCTATGACTCTTCACGTGCTGGGAAAAATGAGAATGGAAACCTTCACCGTGGAGGATTTTTAGAGAATATAGGGTGTTAATTACAAGGAGAACTGTTAGTAGGCGTGTGAGCACAAAGAAACTCAGCTGCCTTCTTGATATGACAACTGTGAAATCAACATAAAAGGTATATTTCCTTTCTTAATTATTAATCTTGAGTTTATATTCACAAAGAGTAATACCTTGTTCCATTCAAAGGTTGGATATAAAAGCAGAGTGCTGTTGGGACACAATAGGTGCTGGTTTCTTGAAGCTGCAAAAAATTTATATTTGAGTTGTGAAGCTCGATTACAATAAAAGCGTGCGTGGAAGAAAATGAAAGCTGAGGTGTCATTTCATTCATGTTTGCTTTGTAATACTCCTATTCGCAGAACAAACAGCTCAACTGTAAGCGAGAAAAGCACAGGATGTGTCACTCTGAAATTATTAACTACGTGGTGGCACATAATATTTCAAATTTTTTCAAAATTTCTTTCCCCAATTTTTATATCTAGGCTTTTCAAAGTACTAGTTGATGAAAGAACTCTTTGTTAAGGTATAACGTCTATGTAGTCCGCTATCAATAATTATATATTTGGTCCGTATCCTTTTACCTCATGAAAGATTGAGATTTTGTAGGTACCTTTGGTTGAGAAGCAGACTTGCATTCACCAAATGTGCTATAAAATGTTCCATAAATACTCCAATTCATGTGGTGTTAATTACTCTGAATATATATGGAGTATAGACCTCTCTCTCTTTGTGTGTGTGGGGGGATAAAGTATTGTGGCAATTTCTGTGAAGATTAAGAAAATTTAGAAATATCCTTTAACCTGCAGGAATGTTGCTTCAGGCCTACTGTAGGGAGTAGCATATTTTAATATGGAATTACTATAATGTCGCACATTTTTTACAGATGTGTCAATGCAAATAGAGGAGAGCTGGAGCATGTTGTGAGATGGTTATCCAGCGAGGTCTAACACACACGGAGTCCGTGCTAAAAATACGGTGGGTAAGATGCACAAACGTAAATCGTGGTGACGTACTTTTACAAAAACATTTATCCATCAACCATTCAAAGCAAAGATCGATAAGGCTCAAACCAACTTCACATTATTCCCCTGCGTACCAATTAATGTATTGTTTAATTAAATCCTCGACCCAACTTCAAATTATTCCCCTGTGTGCCAGCTAATTTTTAGTTAATTACTAAGATATTTATGGGTTAGTTCATGCAAATTTACAAGCATGTATCATATCTTCATATATTTATGGAAATTCCTATCATTTTATAGCAAAAATAGACGGGCGCGGCAACGGGCGCCGTCATAGTCTAGTATGTTGTAAAGTCCGAATATCTTAGGGAGTGTTCGGCGTCGCGAGTTTGGCCTTATATGCATCAGCTCCGAATCATGTCTTTGGTCAATAGTTGGGTTTGCCCGGCTCCCATGTTTTGCTACCTTACGTTCCGCTCTATCGGCTAAGGTGGCACCGGGAGAACTACTGCGATTGTGCCCTGGTTCATCTGGATGAGCACCTCAGTAGAGAAAGCCAAAAACTGACTGTCATGATAAAGCGCGAGACTGGTCAACCACTCGATGACTCAGCGGATTCTTCGCGATTCCACCGCATTAACGAAGGGCCGGTTTCCAGGTCATGTATGTACGCGCACCGTAATCGGATGAGCGTGGAAGTACCAGGGGCTATATCGTAGCCCCACCGTCAAACTCCTATGGCTAAGTGAAAGTGTTAAAGCTATATAGTCCGATTGCCTTGTTCGCCGCACTGTCACCTCCTTAATGGACCAAGACGTTGGGTCAAGTGTGAATCCGCGCTTTTCCGAACACCCCCGCATTATGTGCGTGGGGGCTGAAGCCGACGACTGCAAACTTTCAGGTTATATACATACATAAACGGCCGCACAGGAGGCATCATAATACTTTCAGGCAAAAGTATAAACACAGCCTTCATAATCCAAATAGCATTGTTTTTACAATTGGGACACATGTCACTCGAACATGATACTCTTCGAGCATAAGCCTCGATTAAACGAGCGCCTTCTAGGACTTCTTCAAAATAGTGCTCAGTCGGGACCTGGCCTACGACCGGATTCCGGGTTGCAATAGCGGTGGCCTCCATCTCTGCCCAGTATGTCTTAACACGGGCAAGGGCCATCTGTGCACCCTCTATGCACGCCGACCTCTTTGCAGCGTCGATATGCGGCACAGAACCAAGGAATCGTTGCACTAAACCAAAATAACTATTCGGCCTTGGTCCCTTCGGCCAAAGATGATCCACGACAGACCGCATGGCAAGTCCGGACAACCTATGGAGCTCGGCCCACTCAGCCATTTGTTCATTTAACAGCAGCGGACGCGTTGGAGCACTAAACTATGACCAGAACAATCTCTCCACTTCGTGACCTTTTTGATCTTTGAAAAACTCAGTCGCATCAGCAGCACTCGTTGCCAAGTCCAAGTACGCGTCTGCAGCACTCCATAATTGATCTAGACGGGCATAATTCGGATCTCCGAACTTCGTCCGCAACAAAAAAGGCTTCCCAGCCGTGATACCTTCGGCTTGACGGAGCTCCTCCTTCGCCGCTCTGATTTGAGAGCGGGTTTCCTTGGCTGCTTCCACGGCTTTCTTCAGGTCAGCCGCTTTCGCTTGGCTTTCCTTTTCAAGAAGCTCGTATCGGCCAGCGGCATCTTTCAGCTCAACAGCCATCTTGGCTATTTTAACTTTGCTCTGGCGATGAGCGGCATGTTCGGCTCTTAAGTCTTCGTCCGCCTTTAGGGCGGCCGCATCACTTCTCCTGGCTTGTTCCTTGGCTCGGGCAAGTTTCGCCCGAAGTGTCTCCATGGCGGCAGCTCCATCTGCAGCCACAACATATTATAGATACTAGCATCATGCTCCTCTTAATATTTGTTGACCAACCGAAAATACATACCTTGTGCCTCGTCAAGCCGCTTGTTCACAATCGCAATGTCGGCATCAGCCGCGTCAAAGCTGCCGCCTCAGTCCGGTAAACTCAGCAGTCCGGCTAGCCACCGGATCCTCAGCCGCCTACACATGAAAGAAGCGCGATCATTACCTGGGACTATGATCCTCTGCCTACCGCCTCTGGACAGCAACCAGAGTCTCAGGCGCTACTATCTGTATAGAGCACACCTAGCGTGTGAGGTACCATAAAAAAATTTATATTACTTTGCGTACCTCAAAACATCTTAGCAGGCTCGTAAAAGCCTCATGCAACCCACTTTTGGCAGATGAAATCCTCTCAACCACCATACCCATTAAAGTATGATGCTCCTCTGAGATAGCCGCTTGCTCCAAAAGGCCCATCAGTATGTCCGGTTGTGCACCGGACAATCCCAGACTCTTTCTGTTGCTCTCCTTAGGAGCCGAACACTCCGGACTTCGGGTGGCCGAAGGGTTACCTTCTGGCCTTGGCGGATCAGGAGAAATCCTCCATGATGACACCTCAGGGTCGTCCGCCCCAGGAGGCGGGGAGACAGGGGGAGGCGTTTCGCTCTCCATCATCTCCGGAAGAAGATCCCCCGAAGACGAACTCTATCGAGAAGGGCTATGATCCGGACTGCAAGACATATGTCTCGGTTATTGTCCTTGGAGATAAAGCAGGATATATTTACCAAAAGTACTCTTGTTCACTTACAGCTCGGTGGAGGGTTGACCCCCTTGCGGGCACTGTGCGGTAAGGATGCCCTCCGGGGCAGGGCCCCCTAGCGAAGGTTTCTTCCCTCGTTTGGAAACCCTCGTTTCCAAGTCTTCAGAGGCGGTCCTTCTCCTTCCTTGGGGAGAGGGGATTCTAGATTCTTCTCCCCGATTATCCTCCTTCGCGGAGACACTAATTCCCCCAGTTTGGATGAGTAATGTGTGAGGCCCGCTTTCGACTTCTTTATTCCTCCCTTTATCTTCCCCTGATGGCACTTGATAAGGTGCGTGCTCAAGCATCCTGGCTAGTACAGGATCTGGTGAGCCTTCGGGAAGGGGGGCCGAACACCTGATCATCTTCGCCTTTCTTATCCAGTCCTGGCCAAGAGCGATTTTTTCAGAATGATGTTGTGATAAATAAAAAGATAGCATGTTCGTCCGCAGAATTACTTACGTGGGTATCTGGACGGTCGCAGTTGAGACACGCATCCTCGGTGGTGCCCGGACACTTTATTCGTGATCCGAAGAACAATCCATACATCTCTTCGAGCGTCACGCCAAAGAATTGCGGAATAGTTTGCGGTCCTTCCGGGTTGAACTCCCACATGCGGAGAGATCGACGTTGGCATGGCAGGACCCGACAAACTAGCATAACTTGCATTACCTTGACAAGACTGACATCTCTCTTGAGGAGATCTCGGATGCGACTTTGCAATGTCCATACGTCATTAATCGCCCCAGTCCATCCCTTGTTGACCCATGGCGCTAGTTGTGGCGGGGCACAGCGGAAGGCGAGGGCAGCTACCCGCCGTGCCGGGGAGCTGTGATGTAAAACCACTCCGCTGCCATAAGTTGGACACCTCGGGAAGAACCCTTTGGCCATGGAGCATCGGCGCCTTTGCTTATTATGGCACCTCTGCATTCGTGTGTCTCCCATCGATCATCTTGACTTCACATTGAAGGTCTTGAGCCATAAGCGAAGTGTGGGGTGATCGGAGGAAGGCCTCACACGACGATAAGCGGCGAGATGTGAAGGATGGAATCTGCAGCTAGATCATGGAAATCGAGCCCGTAATAGAACATAAGCCCTCTAACAAAGGGATCAAGACTAAAGCCTAGCCCTCGGAGGAAGTGGGAAACAAATCGACACTCTCGTTGGGTTGGGAGTGGGGATGACCTGCCCTTGAGCAGGCAGCTGTCTTGAATTCGTGATCGGATACAGCTTCTCTTAGCTTCTTGATGTCCTCCTTTGTGACAGAGGAGGCCATCCACCGGCCTTGAAGGTTGGATCGGGACATGGTTGAAGGTCCGGAGCACTTAGCCTGAGCCTTGGGTGTTGGAACTCGAGGTGCGGGAAGGGAAGGATCGAGCACGAGAAGAAAAGGACAGGCCTTGGCCCCTTTGTAAAGAGGGCGAACATCAAGCGTCCTCCGCGTGGCCGTCTGGAACTTGCCTAAAATCAAGGAGTCATACAAACAAGCACGAATGGGTTACCCCCACCCGTATTGATGAGAATCCCGTGATAAGGGGAACACGATCTCTGCTTCGACAAGACGTGCCAATAAAACCTCCTCGCAACACGTGCAGTGGCAGGCTGGGAAAAACGGTTCGTAATGACCAGACCATGACAGGATGTCATGTTATGAAAAGTTGTCAGCAGATTAGATTTGTGGAATAATATACTCTCTATGGTGGTGTGTGGAATTTGTTTTGCAGAGCCGGACATGATCCTTGTGTTCAAAATCTTCTATGGAGTATTCGGAGGAGGAACCCGCCTTGCAATGCCAAAGACAATCTGCGCGCCAGACTCGTCGTCATTGAAGCCTGGTTCAGGGGCTACTGAGGGAGTCCTGGATTGGGGGGTCCTCGGACAGCCGGACTATATACTTTGGCCGGACTGTTGGACTATGAAGATACAAGATTGAAGACTTCGTCCCGTGTCCGGGTGGGACTCTCCTTTGCGTGGAAGGCAAGCTTGGCAATTCGGATATGTAGATCTCCTCCCTTGTAACCGACTCTGTGTAACCATAGCCCCCTCCGGTGTCTATATAAACCGGAGGGTTTAGTCCGTAGGACAACAACAATCATAATCATAGGCTAGCTTCTAGGGTTTAGCCTCTACGATCTCGTGGTAGATCAAATCTTGTAATACTCATATCATCAAGATCAATCAAGCATGGTCTTGATTTCCGTCCCTGTCGGTTCTATCTCTTGAGCATGCGTTGGTTTTCCCTTGAAGATGAAAGGGTGATGCAGCAAAATAGCGTAAGTATTTCCCTCAGTTTTTGAGAACCGAGGTACCAATCCAGTAGGAGGCCACACGCAAGTCCCTCGTACCTACACAAACAAATAAGAACCTTGCAACCAACGCGATAAAGGGGTTGTCAATCCCTTCATGGCCACTTGCAATAGTGAGATCTCATAGAGATGATAAGATAATTTTTTTGGTATTTTTATGATAAAGATTAAAAGTAAATATTGCAAAAGAAACGGCAACAGAAATAGCAAGTTGACGGAAGATTAATACGATGAAAATAGAACCGGGGGCCATAGGTTTCACTAGTGGCTTCTCTCAAGATAGCATAAGTATTACGGTGGGTGAACAAATCACTGTCGAGCAATTGATAAGAAAGTGCATAATTATGAGAATATCTGGTAGGTCTCCAACGTATCTATAATTTTTTATTGTTCCATGCTATTATATATTCTGTTTTGGATGTTTAATGGGCTTTATTATACACTTTTATATTATTTGTGGGACTAACCTATTAACTGGAGGCCCAGCCCAAATTGTTGTTTTTTTTTGCCTATTTTAGTGTTTCGAAGGAAAGGAATATCAAACGGAGTCCAAACGGAATGAAACCTTCGGGAACGTGATTTTTGGAACAAACGTGATCCAGAGGAATTGGAGTGGACGTCAAGAAACGAACGAGGAGGCCACGAGGCAGGGGGCGCACCTACCCCCCTGGGCGTGCCCTCCACCCTCGTGGGCCCCTCGTAGCTCCACCGACCTACTTCTTCCTCCTATATATACCTACGTACCCCCCAACCATCAGAACAGGAGCCAAAACCATATTTCCACCGCCGCAACCTTCTGTACCCGTGAGATCCCATCTTGGGGCCTTTTCCGGTGCTCCGCCGGAGGGAGCATTGATCACGGAGGGCTTCTACATCAACACCATAGCCTCTCCGATGATGTGTGAGTAGTTTACCTCAGACCTTCGGGTCCATAGTTATTAGCTAGATGGCTTCTTCTCTCTCTTTGGATCTCAATACAAAGTTCTCCTCGATTCTCTGGAGATCTATTTGATGTAACTCTTCTTTTGTGGTGTGTTTGTCGAGATCCGATGAATTGTGGGTTTATGATCAAGATTATCTATGAACAATATTTGAATCTCCTCTGAATTCTTTTATGTATGATTGGTTATCTTTGCAAGTCTCTTTGAATTATCAGTTTGGTTTGGCCTACTAGATTGATCTTTTTGCAGTGGGAGAAGTGCTTAGCTTTGGGTTCAATCTTGCGGTGCTCGATCCCGATGATGTGAGGGAAACGACACGTAATGTATTGTTGCCATCGAGGATAAAAGATGGGGTTTATATCATATTGCATGCGTTTATCCTCTACATCATGTCATCTTGCTTAAAGCATTACTCTGTTCTTATGAACTTAATACTCTAGATGCATCTTTGGATAGCGGTCGATGTGTGGAGTAATAGTAGTAGATGCAGGCAGGAGTCGGTCTGCTTGTCACGGGCGTGATGCCTATATACATGATCATACCTGGATATTCTCATAACTATGCTCAATTCTATCAATTGCTCGACAGTAATTCGTTTACCCACTAATACGTATGCAACGTATCTATAATTTTTTATTGTTCCATGCTATATTATATTATGTTTTGGATGTTTAATGGGATTTATTATACACTTCTATATTATTTTTAGGACTAACCTATTAACCGGAGGCCCAGCCCAGAATTGCTGTTTTTGCCTATTTCAGAGTTTCGCAGAAAAAGAATATCAAACGGAGCCCAAACAGAATGAAACCTTCGAGAACGTGATTTTTGGAACGAACATGATCCAGAGGACTTGGACCTTACGTCAAGACATCAACCAGGAAGGCACGAGGTAGGGGGCGCGCCAAACCCCCCCAGGCGCACCCTCCACCCTTGTGGGCCCCACGTTGCTCCACCGACGTACTTCTTCGTCCTATATATACCTACGTAACCCCAAACTACGGATCGGAGCAAAAACCTAATTCCACCGCCGCAACCTTACATGCCGTGAGATCCCATCTTGGGGCCTTTTAGGAGCTCATTTGGAGGGGGCATTGATCACAGAGGGCTTCTACATCAACACCATAGCCTCTCCGATGATGTGTGAGTAGTTTACCTCAGACCTTCGGGTCCATAGTTATTAGCTAGATGGCTTCTTCTCTCTTTTTGGATCTCAATACAATGTTCTCCCCCTCTCTTGTGGATATCTATTCGATGTAATCTTCTTTTGCGGTGTGTTTGTTGAGACCGATGAATTGTGGGTTTATGATCAAGTTTATCTATGAACAATATTTGAATCTTCTCTGATTTCTTTTATGTATGATTGGTTATCTTTGCAAGTCTCTTGAATTATCAGTTTGGTTTGGCCTACTAGATTGATCTTTCTTGCAATGGGAGGCGTTCTTAGCTTTGGGTTCAATCTTGCGGTGTCCTTTCCCGGTGTGATGAGGGGCAGCAAGGCACGTATTGTATTGTTGCCATCGAGGATAACAAGATGGGGTTTATATCATATTGCATGAGTTTATCCTCTACATCATGTCATCTTACTTAAAGCGTTACTCTGTTCTTATGAACTTAATACTCTAGATGCATCTTTGGATAGCGGTCGATGTGTGGAGTAATAGTAGTAGATGCGAGCAGGAGTCGGTCTACTTGTCTCGGACGTGATGCCTATATACATGATCATACCTAGATATTCTCATAACTATGCTCAATTCTATCAATTGCTCAATAGTAATTTGTTCACCAACAGTAATACTTATGCTCTCGAGAGAAGCCACTAGTGAAACCTATGGCCCCGGGGTCTATTTTCTATCATATTAATCTTCCAACACTTAGCTATTTTTATTGCTTTTTATTTTACTTTGCATCTTTATCATAAAAATACCAAAAATATTATCTTATCATATCTATCAGATCTCACTCTCGTAAGTAATCGTGAAGGGATTGACAACCCCTTTATTGCGTAGGTTGCGAGTATTTATTTGTTTGTGTAGGTGCGAGGGACTCGTGCGTGGTCTCCTACTGGATTGATATCTTGGTTCTCAAAAACTGAGGGAAATAATTATGCTGCTTTACTGCATCACCCGGACTCGTGTGTGGTCTCCTACTGGATTGATACCTTGGTTCTCAAAAACTGAGGGAAATACTTACGCTGCTTTACTGCATCACCCTTTCCTCTTCAAGGCAAAACCAACGCAGTGCTCAAGAGGTAGCACCCACCGTAATACTTATGATATCTTGAGAGAAGCCACTAGTGAAACCTATGGCCCCCGGGTCTATTTTCCATCATATTAATCTTCCATCAACAAGCTATTTCCATCTTTGTTTATTTTGCTTTCTTTACTTTTACTCTTTATCATAAAAATACCAAAAATATTATCTTATCATCTCTATCAGATCTCACTCTCGTAAGTGACCATGAAGGGATTGACAACCCCTTTATCGTGTTGGTTGCGAGGTTCTTATTTGTTTGTGTAGGTGCGTGGGACTCGAGCGTAGTCTCCTACTGGATTGATACCTTGGTTCTCAAATACTAAGGGAAATACTTACGCTACTTTACTGCATCACCCTTTCCTCTTCAAGGGAAAACCAACTCAGTGCTCAAGAGGTAGCAAGAAGGATTTCTGGCACCGTTGCCTGGGAGTCTACGCACAAGTCAAGACATACCAAGTACCCATCACAAACTCTTATCCCTCGCATTACATTATTTGCCATTTGCCTCTCGTTTTCCTCTCCCCCACTTCACCCTTGCCGTTTTATTTGCCCTCTCTTTCCGTTCGCCTCTTTTTCGCTTGCCTCTAGTTTGCTTGTGTGTTGGATTGCTTGTTTGTCACGATGGCTCAAGACAATACTAAATTGTGTGACTTTACCAATACCGACAACAATGATTTTCTTAGCACTCCAATTGCTCCTCTTACCGATGCTGAATCTTGTGAAATTAATGCTGCCTTGCTGAATATTGTCATGAAAGATCAATTCGCCGGCCTTCCTAGTGAAGATGCCGCTACCCATCTAAATAGCTTTGTTGATTTGTGTGATATGCAACAGAAGAAAGATGTGGACAATGATATTGTTAAATAGAAGCTATTTCTTTTTTCGCTTAGAGATCGTGCTAAAACTTGGTTTTCATCTTTGCCTAAAAATAGTATTGATTTTTGGAATAAATGCAAAGATACTTTTATCTCTAAGTATTTTTCCTCCCGCTAAAATCATCTCTCTTAGAAACGATATTATGAATTTTAAGCAACTTGATCATGAAATTAATGATACGTAATTGCCCTACTCATGGTTTGAATTTGTGGATGATTACACAAAAAAATTATGTCGGATTGAATTTTGCTTCTAGAAATCTTTTAGATTCGGCCGCGGGAGGCACTTTTATGGAAATCATGTTAGGAGAAGCTACCAAACTCCTAGATAATATTATGGTTAACTATTCTCAATGGCACACCGAAAG
This sequence comes from Aegilops longissima, assembly GCA_021605205.1. Lineage (NCBI taxonomy): Eukaryota > Viridiplantae > Streptophyta > Magnoliopsida > Poales > Poaceae > Aegilops > Aegilops longissima. Next base: position 511,604,254 of record CM038677.1, read on the forward strand.
ATCTACTAGTAAAAAAGGTTCATGTGATTGAAGAAATTAATGTCTTGAGTGGAAAGATGGATGAACATATGAAATTATTTCCTAATAAAAGTGTTTCTTCTGACCCTAATAATATGCCTTTGTCTACCTTGATTGAGAATAATAATGAATCTATGGATGTGAACTTTTTTGGTAGGAACAATTATGGTAACAACGCTTATAGAGGAAACTTTAATCTTAGGCTATATCCTAGTAATTCCTCTAATAATTATCGTAATTCCTACAACAACTCTTACGGAAATTTTAATAAGATGCCCTCTGATTTTGAGACTAGTGTTAAAGAATTTATGATTTCCCAAAAGAATTTCAATGCTTTGCTTGAAGAAAAATTTCCTAAGATTGATGAATTGGCTAGGAACGTGGATAGAATTTCTCTTGATGTTGATTCTTTGAAACTTAGATCTACTCCACCTAAGCATGATATCAATAAGTCTCTCAAAGCCATGATAATTTCCATTGATGAGTGCAAAGAAAGAACCGCTAGGATGCATGCTAAGAAAGATTGCTTTGTGAAAGCGTATTCTTCTAGTTTTTATGAGAATAAAGATGAAGATCTAAAAGTTATTGATGTGTCTCCTATTAAATCTTTGTTTTGCAATATGAATATTGATAATGATGGGACTGGAGATGAGTCAACAATAGTTAGAAGGCGTCACAAAAATTCGGAGTTTTTAGATCTTGATACTAAAATTGGTAAAAATGGGATTGAAGAGGTCAAAACTTTAGATATCAATGAACCCACTATTTTGGATTTCAAGGAATTTAATTATGATAATTTCTCTTTGATAGATTGTATTTCCTTGTTGCAATCCGTGCTAAATTCTCCTCAGGCTTATAGTCAAAATAAAGCTTTTACCAAACATATCGTTGATGCTTTAATGCAATCTTATGAAGAAAAACTTGAGTTGGAAGTTTTTATCCCTAGAAAACTTTATGATGAGTGGGAACCTACTATTAAAATTAAAATCAAGGATCATGAATGCTATGCTTTATGTGATTTGGGTGCTAGTGTTTCCACGATTCAAAAAACTTTGTGTGATTTGCTAGGTTTTCGCAAATTTGATGATTGTTCTCTAAACTTGCACCTTGCGGATTCCACTATTAAGAAACCTATGGGAATAATTAATGATGTTCTTATTGTTGCAAATAGGAACTATGTGCTCGTAGATTTCAGTGTTCTTGATATAGATTGCAATCCTTCATGTCCTATTATTCTTGGTAGACCTTTCCTTAGAACGATTGGTGCAATTATTGATATGAAGGAAGGGAATATTAGATTCCAATTTCCGTTAATGAAAGGCATGGAACACTACCCTAGATAGAAGATTAAATTACCTTATGAATCTATTATGAGAGCCACTTATGGATTGCCTACCAAAGATGGCAATACCTAGATCTATCCTTGTTATTATGCCTAACTAGGGGCGTTAAACGATAGCGCTTGTTGGGAGGCAACCCAATTTTATTTTTAGTTTTTTTGCTTCTTGGTTCTGTTTAGGAATAAATATTTGATATATCCTCTGGTTAGATTTGTTTTTGTGTTTTAATTAGTGTTTGTGCCAAGTTAAACCTATAGGATCTTCTTGGATGATAGTTATTTGATCTTGCTGAAAATTCCAGAAACTTTCTGTTCACGAAAACAATTGTTAAAAATTACCAGAACGTGATATAATACTGATTCCAATTGAAGAAGATCAATAAACAAATTATTTAGGTCTTCCTATTTTGGTAGAATTTTTATAGTTCCATAAGTTTGCGTTAGTTACAGATTACTATAGACTGTTTTGTTTTTGACAGATTCTGTTTTTCTTGTGTTGTTTGCTTATTTTGATGACTCTATGGCTAGTAAAATAGTTTATAAACCATAGAGAAGTTGGAATATAGTAAGTTTAACACCAATATAAATAAATAATGAGTTCATCACAGTACCTTGAAGTGGTGTTTTGTTTTCTTTCGCTAACAGAGCTCACGAGATTTTCTGTTAAGTTTTGTGTTGTGAAGTTTCAAGTTTTGGGTAAAGATTTGATGGATTATGGAACAATGAGTGGCAAGAGCCTAAGATTGGGGATGCCCAAGGCACCCCAAGGTAAATCTAAGGACACCAAAAAGCCAAATCTTGGGGATGCCCCGGAAGGCATCCCCTCTTTCGTCTTCGTCCATCGGTAACTTTACTTGGAGCTATATTTTTATTCACCAAATGATAAGTGTTTTGCTTGGAGCGTCTTGTATGATTTGAGTCTTTGTTTTTAGTTTACCACAATCTTCCTCGCTGAACACACTTTTGAGAGAGACACACATGATTCGGAATTTATTAGAATACTCTATGTGCTTCACTTATATCTTTTGAGCTATATAGATTTTGCTCTAGTGCTTCACTTATATCTTTTAGAGCACGGCGGTGGCTTGTTTTATAGAAACTATTGTTATCTCATGCTTCACTTATATCATTTTGAGAGTCCTATAAAACAGCATGGTAATTTTCTTTAATTGTGAAATTAGTCCTAATATGATAGGCATCCAAGATTAGTAAAAAACTTTCTTATAAGTGTGTTGAATACTAAGAGAAGTTCGATATTTGATAATTGTTTTGAGATATGAAGATGGTGATATTAGAGTCATGCTAGTTGAGTGGTCATGAATTTGAGAAATACTTGTGTTAAAGTTTGTGATTCCCGTAGCATGCACGTATGGTGAACCGTTATGTGATGAAGTCGGAGAATGATGTCGGCGTTCTGGGAATGGGGATCCCCAGACTTGCCTGCCTGCGGCCTGCGTCGTGGCTCAAATGGGGGCCCAGCACGGCCCAGCTTCATCAGCTCAAGCTCAATACCCTCGCGAGGGGCCAAGCCTCGCGGGGCGGACGACAGGAACCTACCTCGGGAGCAGCCTCGTCGGCAGGCTCGCGAGGAGGCGGAGAGATCAAGGCAGGGTACCTCGCGAGGGTGCCCTGTGACGCAAGCCATGACGATCAAGGCCAGGAGGGCGCCAGGCGGGCGCCAGCCTGCGCAATGTCCCCATTTCCCCTTTGGTGCAAAGGAGGCAAGCACAGGCCAAGGCATCATGCAAAGGTTACCACTTCGGTGCAACAAGACCAAGACCAGCAGAACGGCAGGATGGAGGTCATCGTGGAGCCCAGGACGGCGTCACCGTCAGAGTCTTTGGAAGCCGAAGACCAACTTTAGTCAGGATAAGTGTACTAGATGTTCCCCTTCAAAATGGCCAATTGTTGGCGCCCTTCCCGCTCATTATTTGGGAAGAGGCCCAGAGCCTCCCTCTATAAATAGGACTAGCCCCACAGAGTAGAGGCATCTATAAGTAACTCGCAGATAGAGCCCTAGAGAGAGAGAGAGAGAGAGAGAGAGAGAGAGAGGCGATCGAACTCACCCAAGCAGTTCATCGCACCAGCTCAAGAACAGCCACTCGCGAGGCTGTTCTTCCTTTGTATTGTTCATCATCAGCCCCTGAGGCTATCCACCACACCACACACTGAGTAGGGTATTACACCAACGGTGGCCCGAACCAGTATAAACCTCGTGTCTTTGTGTTGTTCATCGTTAGTAGTTTAGATCCCTCACAATCCTTGCACGCATGAGCTGGTAGGGGAAAGATCTCCACGTGCACCCCAGTGTTCGAACCTCAAGGGTCTGCCGGAACCCGAAATCCGACATTTGGCGCGCCAGGTAGGGGTGCGCCAGAATCTTTCTTCCGCTGGTCGTGTGTGATCTTCCGTCGTGTCCATGGCTGACGCTCGCCGAGCTCGCACCGAGCGCCGAGCTGCTCGCGTCGCTCGAGTCGCCCAGACGGCTCCCGTCGGCGGACGCCCCCGCCGTTCCCCGTCGCCTGCCGCGAACGCTGCCAATGGCCCGGTGGGGAACGAGTAGCAGACTGTAGGGGAGCTGCGCGACCTCTACCCGCCCCTGGCTGGGCGCGCCCCGGTCGTCGCAGCTCTCTGGCGGCTCATCTGGCGCGCCGCCGAGCCGCCCGTCAAGCCGTTCACCCGCCGGATCGCCGCCGCCTCCAAGCGCCACGGAGCCCGCGGGCTGGGTGGCGCCGAGGCCGACCTGCTCTTCAACTCGGACGATCACCCTCCAACCCCGCCGGATCGGTGCGCCCGATCTTGTGCACCCCACCATCTGCGAGGTGGCGTCACGGAGACCCTCATCGGCAGCGGAGCCGGCCTCTGTGTGCTTTCTGTGCAGGCCTTTTTCCGGAGTCGGAGCCGGCTCCACCGCCTCATTGGGACAAATTCGCCTCCCGGTGACCTTCGGCTCCCGCAACAACTTCTGCATGGAGCTGATCGACTTCGACATCGCCCCCATCGGCCTCCCCTACAATGCCATCCTCGGCTACCCGGCCTTGGCTCGATTCATGGCAGCAACTCACCCTGCGTACAACCTCATGAAGATGCTCGGGAGCAACGGCGTCCTGACCATGTCAGGAAACACCGAAGAGGCACTGCAAGCGCTCGAGCATGTTTTCAAAGCAGCCGCAGGGGCACGGCCCACCGGCGTTGACGCTCCTGAGCCCAAGGGGGCTGCGCCATCCAAGAAGAAGCAGCTATTCACTCAAAACAAAGCGGAAACCAAGCAGGTACCAGTCAGCGAGGACAGGTCCACTAACGCCACCTTCACCATAGGTGCAAACCTCGAACCCGAGCAGGAGGAGGCCTTGGTAAAATTCCTGCGCGCAAACAAGGAGGTGTTCGCATGGGGGCCTGATCAGTTGGCAGGGGTCCCGAGGGGCGTGATTGAGCATCACCTCAACGTGTGCCCCAACGTCGCCCGTGAAGCGAAGCGGCGACAGTCCACAGAGAAACAAGCTTTTATCGTCCAAGAGACCCGCAAGCTGGAGGCAGCAGGGGTTATTCGCGAGGTCTGCTACCCAGATTGCTGGCCAACCCAGTTGTCGTGCCAAAGAAAGGGGGAAAGGAGCGTATGTGCGTCGACTTCACCAACCTCAACAAGGCATGCCCATAGGATCCGTTTTCGCTTCCTCGCATTAACCAGATCGTCGACTCCACCGCTGAGTGTGACCTGCTATGCTTCCTGGATGCCTTCTCAAGCTATCACCAGATCAAGATGGCGGGAGAAGACGTGGAAAAAACGGCTTTCCTGACCCCGTGCGGAGTGTACTGCTATACATGCATGCCATTTGGGTTGCGCAACACAGGCGCGACCTTTCAGCGGCTGATGAACATCGCCTTGGGCCGACAACTCGGGAGGAATGCTGAGGCATACGTCGATGACACTATGGTGAAGTCTCGGGAGGCAAAAACCCTGATACAGGACTTGGAAGAAACCTTCGCGAGCCTCGAAAAAGTGGACCTGCGGCTCAACCCAAAGAAGTGCGTATTTGGAGTCCCCTCGGGCAAGCTCCTGGGTTTCCTCGTGTCCCATAGGGGCATCGAGGCCAACCCGGAAAAGGTCAAGGCAGTCGAAGACATGAGCCCGCTAAAGACCCTCAGGGAAATGCAGAAACTCACCGGGTGCGTGACCGCGCTAGGACGTTTCATCTCCAAGCTGGGATAACGAGCACTGCCATTCTTCAAGCTGATGAAGAAGAAGGGCCCCATTTAATGGACTGAAGAGGCCGACAAGGCATTCCAAGAACTCAAGAGGTACCTTACCAGCCTCCTGTGATGGTCGCGCCACGCCCACTTGAGCCCCTGGTGCTCTACCTCGCCACCACGCCCTACTCCGCCAGCGCAGCCCTAGTGGCGGTTTGGGAAGAGCGCCAGGCCAAGGCTGCACCACGCCCGGCCGTGGCAGCATAAGGCGAAGAAGGCCTAGCAAAGGTCACGGCCCCGGCAGACGGAGACCAGCCTCAGCAGGAAGATGCCCCTAGAGCCGAAGAGGCGCGCCCGAGCGGTGGAGGCTGGGGCTCCATCGCCTCGGGAGGCATCAGACCCTCCAAAGGGCGCGGGCCTCGTCAGCACTCCTACTCTTGTCGAGCACCGGTGTGCCTTCGTCCGACGGTGCTGCGGGGACAAGAAGCGCAGATACCCCATGCGCCAAAAGCTCCTCCTCGCGCTATTGGTAGCCTCACGCAAACTGCGGCACTACTTCTAGGGCCATCCCATCAAGGTCGTCTCAGCATACCCTCTAGAGAGAGTGCCCAGGAGCCCCAAATCAGCTGGAAGAGTCGCCGAGTGGAACATCGAACTGCAAGTATTTCAGCTGGAGTTCAGCACAGCCAAAGTCATCAAGGGGGACGCATTGGCAGATTTCATGGCAGAATGGACGGAGGCACCTGGCCTCGAAGCAGGCGAAGACCGGTCACTTTCTCCGGGGAGCGAAGCACCGGACGGTTGGGTCATGTAATTCGACGGGGCATTCTCCCGACATGGCGCGGGGGCCGGCGCAGTGCTCGTATCCCCTACTCAGGACAAGCTCTACTACGCCGTGCAGCTCTGTTTCCAGCATGGGGAAAAGGTCTCCAACAACATAGCGGAATATGAAGGCCTGATAGCCAGCCAGAGAGCCGCAATCGATTTGGGGGTAAAGCGCCTCATCATCAAGGGTGATTCACAGCTCCTCGTCAACTTCTCCAACAAGATATATGAGCCGAAGGACGAGCACATGGAAGCCTACCTCGCGAAGGTTCGCAGGATGGAGAAGCAGTTCTGGGGACTGGAGCTGCAGCATGTACCACGTGGCACCAATCAAGAGGCGGACGACATCGCCAAGAGAGCGTCCAGGCGGCTGCCTCATGAACCTGGCGTCTTCGAGGAGTGACTCTTCAGGCCCTCAGCGGCCCCGTCACTATCAAGCATGGCGCAACCTCAGGAGGAGCTCCCCCAGCCGCCTGCCTCGGGAGCCCCGGCCTGCGGCCCGGCCTCAGGAGCACGCCTGCTCCTGGCGGTGGAGCCTCAGGAGGGATGCTGGATCATGGAGCTCAAGAGCTACTTGGTACAGGGGACCCTGCCGGAGAAGGAGGAGGAGGCGAAGCATGTGGTGCGGCAAGCCACGGCCTACTGTATCAGGGATGGGGAGCTTTACCGGAGGCAGACGAACGACGTGTCCCTACGCTGCATCCCCAGAGAGCAAGGGAAGGAATTGCTGGAAGACATACACGGCGGAGACTATGGGCACCACTCATCATCGCGAACCCTCGTTGGCAAGGCGTTCCGCAGCGGGTTCTACTGGCCCATAGTGCTCGGCGAGCCTTGATTGAGTGGTAAAGGCTTGCAAGGCTCGCCAATTTCATGCCAAGCAGATCCATCACCGGCGGGAGGTCGCAAACTATACCCCTCTCATGGCCATTCGTAGTTTGGGGCACTGGACATTACAGGCCCGTTCCTCGGGCGCCAGGCTATCACTACCTCTCGTCGCCGTGGATAAGTTCACCAAGTGGTGAGGTGGAAGCTATCGCACCATCCCAGCCGGGCTCGGCGGTCAAGTTCATCGGGGCCTCGTGAGCGGTTTGGGGTGCCTAACCACATCATCACCGACAAAGGTTCGCAGTTCACGATAATCTCTTCAAAACATCTTGTGCTAACCTTGAGCGCAGATATGCTACGCCTCGGTGGCGCACTCCACGAACAGCGGCCGGCCGAGCGAGCCAACGGAGGTCATAAGGGCCTCAAGACCAGGACCTTCAAGAAGAAGCTGGAGTCTTGCGGCGAGGGCTGGCACGACGAGCTCCAGTCTGTGCTGTTGTCCATCTGCACGACCGCAGCCAAGCCGACTGGTGAGACCCCCTTCTTCCTCGTCTATGGAGCAGAAGCTGTCCTCCCTCACGAGGTCAGGCGTCGCTCCGCACGGGTCCTGGCGTTCGACGAGGCGCGGCAGGATGCCATGCGAGGGACGGATCTCATGCTGGGAGAGGAGCATCGCCGAGAGGCCGCACTACGAGCGGCAAGGTATCAACAGGCGTTGCGGCGATACCACTGCCGCAACATCCGCCCCAGGACTCTGGAGGTAGGGGACCTCGTGCTCAGACGGGTCCTCACCAGGGAAGGGTTGCATAAGCTCTCTCCCATGTGGGAGGGCCCGTTCAAAGTTGTTCATGTTTCCAGGCTCGGCTCTGCACGCTTGGAGACTCAGGAAGGGGCACCCATCCCGAACGCGTGGAACATCCAGCATCTCTGAAAGTTCTACCCCTGAAAAAGGCCCAGAGCATGTGAAGAAGGAAAATGCCTGTGAAGCTTATTCTGAGAAAGGCCCAGAGCCTGTGAAGAAGGCAAACGCCTGTGAAGCTTATTTTTCTGAGAAAGGCCCGGAGCCTGTGAAGAAGGCCAACGCCTGTGAAGCTCATTTTCCCCAAGAAAGGCCCGGAGCTTGTGAAGAAGGCTAATGCCTGTGAAGCTCGCCGCCCGTGACACTCTCACGTAATAATGAGTTGGGGTTGTACACGCCCCGGAGTCTTAGGAGCACTGGCCTCAAGCCCTGGGGCTCCCTCCCACGCCCAGTGGCAGCACTTAGCTCCGCGCTGGTGAGAAGACGTCGAAGACTAGATTAGGTGCCGGACGCGGCTTTTTCATTTGCTTTCTGCAGTTGGCTTGTTCATTCCCATTCGAAGTTTTATTGAAGTTGTTGCCGTCTTTGGCTTGTGACTCTTTGCCTTTTTTGCTCTCCTGCCTCGATTTCTCTCGCGCAAGTCTCATGGGGAGCGGCGCTGACCACCCTGTGAAAGTGTTTTCTGCCCCTATCGTTTGAGGCTTCCCAAGCCGGGTCCGCTACGGGAGCACCCCTCCCAGTCCGTGCCCCACGGGCATCGCGACGCGAACACAGGACCTGGGTCGGTCGCCTCCACAACTGAGGTCGGAAGCTACCTCTCCTGACTAATCTTTGCAGGGCATGAAGCGTTCGACGAGGCCTCGGCCTCGGGAAGCGAAGACCGCGACAGCCCCCCGAGGCTAAGTAATTCCCTACAGCAGCGCGTGTGGCACAAAAACATAATACACAAATAGCGGAAATAGTACGATAATTAACAACAACAGTCCAAGCACGCCCCCGCGGGGCCCTACACTACTGTCTCTTTGCGCAGGAAAAGGAGAAGAACAAAATAAGCGCGACTCGCTTGACACCAACTCGCGGCGAAGGCTCGAACTGCCTCCGGAGCTTAGGCGGACTCCCTCTCGCGCTTCACCGGGCGCGACGGCGGGCAGACCCGCTACCTCCCTCCAGGCGGGCGCGGCGGCACGGAGGCTGGTCGCGGCCACCGCTGGAGGAGCTACCGTCTGAAGGAGAGCAGCCGAAGCTCGACGAGCCCCGAGCGCCGCCGACCACGCGTGCGCTGTCATCTTCATCCCGATCGTCGCCGGGGCTGGCCCACGGTCGCGGTCGTCGTCCTCTGGGCAGCACCTAGCGCAATGACCGTCTTCCCCCAACACCCTCACATAGAGGGTGGCATCACCGTCGAACTTGAAGTGCAGGGTGCACCGCCGGCTTAGACCATGCGCGCGGGCAAACGTTTGCCAGCCGCGGGTCAGGGCCACACTCCCGGCGGCGGAGACCTCCAGTGAAGCCCTGGGGGCCCGGCTGCAGCAACCGTCCGCCTGGAGCCAGAGGCCGCCCGGGGCGCCGGCCGGAATTTCACCTAAAAGCAAGCTAGGAAGCTGGAGCTAGGTGCTGGTCAGCTCCACCGACCACACGACAAACTCCGGCAGCACCTCTACCGAGTGGAAGCGCGGCCTAGGAGGCCGCGCAGTCATAGCGCGCCCCCAAACAATAGCCTGGCGCCCGTCGCCGCGCAGGGGATCGCCTCCTCGGCCGTGGGAAGCCGCTGCGGGAGCCACAGGGTGCTTGTGAGGACGGCCTCGACCGCGCTTGGCCGGGGGAGAGTCAGGCTCTACCTGGCGGGCCTTTCCCTTCTCCGCGGCCGAGAACCTCTTCGACGGAGCCATGGAGAAGAAAGAGAAGCAAGAAGAGACGGGCTGGAAGGGCTCGCACCATCCCGTACTTATAGCCGGAGGAGGCCAACCGTCGGCCTCCACGATCGCAGGTAATCATGACCCATTTCTGCATGCAGGGACTTGTCAAGTCACGCGGTTGCCGAGGCATCATGGGGAAGTGGAGACGCCCACAACCAACCAATCGCCATGCGGCGCCTAAGGACCCACAGTTGTTGGGGCCCATGATTGCAGACTTGCCCTTCGCTTTCTGCTGAGCCAAGTCCAGGCGCGCCTTGGGCCGGGGGCTCTGTCGGCGTTCGGGAGCAGGGGTCCCAGACTTGCTGCTGCGGACTGCGGCGTGGCTCAAATGGGGGCCCAGACGGCCCAGCTTCCTCAGCTCAAGCTCAAGACCCTCGCGAGGGGCCAAGCCTCATGGGCGGACGACAGAACCTACCTCGGGAGCAGCCTCGTCAGCAAGCTCTCGAGGAGGCGGAGAGATCAAGGCAGGGTACCTCGAGAGGTGCCTGTGGCATAAGCCATGAAGATCAAGGCCAGTGAGGCGCCCACTCGCAAGAATGTCCCCATTTCCCTTTGGTGCAAAGGAGGCAAGCATGTGCCAAGGCATCGGGCAAAGCTTACCGCTTCGGTGCAACAAGACCAAGACCAGCAGAATGGCAGGATAGAGGTCATCGTGGAGCCCAGGACGGCGTCACCGTCGGAGTCTTTGGTAGCCGAAGACCAACTTTAGTCAGGATAAGTGTACTAGATGTTCCCCTTCAAAATGGCCAATTGTTGGCGCCTTTCCCGCTCATTATTTGGGAAGAGGCCCAGGGCCTCCCTCTATAAATAGGACTAGCCCCACAGAGTAGAGGCATCTGTAAGTAACTCGCAGACAGAGCCCTAGAGAGAGAGGCGATAGAACTTACCCAAGCAGTTCATCGCACCAGCTCAAGAACAGCCACTCGCGAGGCTGTTCTTCCTTTGTATTGTTCATCATCAGCCCCTGAGGCAATCCACCACACCACACTTTGGAGTAGGGTATTACACCACAACGGTGGCCCGAACCAGTATAAACCTCGTGTCTTTGTGTTGTTCATCGTTAGTAGTTTAGATCCCTCGCAATCCTTGCACGCATGAGCTGGTAGGGGAAAGATCTATGCGCGCACCCCAGTGTTCGAACCTCAAGGGTCTGCCGGAACCCGAAATCCGACAAATGATTTATTTATTGATTGTCTTCCTTATGAGTGGCGGTCGGGGACGAGCGATAGTTTTTTCCTACCAATCTATCCCCCTAGGAGCATGCGCGTAATACTTTGTTTTGATAACTAATAGATTTTTGCAACAAATATCTGAGTTCTTTATGACTAATGTTGAGTCCATGGATTATATGCACTCTTACCCTTCCACCATTGCTCTCCTCTCTAGTACCGCGCACTTTTCGCCGGTATCATACACCCACCATATACCTTCCTCAAAACAGGAACCATACCTACCTATCATGGCATTTCCATAGCCATTCCGAGATATATTGCCATGCAACTTACCACCGTTCCGTTTACTATGACACGTTCCATCATTGTCATATTGCTTTGCATGATCATGTAGTTGACATCGTATTTGTGGCAAAGCCACCGTTCATTATCTTCATACATGTCACTCTTGATTCATTGCATATCCCGGTACACTGCCGGAGGCATTCATATAGAGTCAGATTTTGTTCTAAGTATTGAGTTGTAATACTTGAGTTGTAAGTAAATAAAAGTGTGATGATCATCATTATTAGAGCATTGTCCCAAGTGAGGAAAGGATGATGGAGACTATGATTCCCCCACAAGTCGGGATGAGACTCCGGACTAAATAAAAAAAAGAGGCCATAAAAAAGAGAGAAAAGGCCCAATCAAAAAAACGAGAGAAAAGAGAGAAGGGACAATGCTACTATCCTTTTTCCACACTTGTGCTTCAAAGTAGCACCATGATCTTTACGATAGAGAGTCTCTTGTTTTGTCACTTTCATATACTAGTGGGAATTTTTCATTATAGAACTTGGCTTGTATATTCCAATGATGGGCTTCCGCAAATTGCCCTAGGTCTTCGTGAGCAAGCAAGTTGGATGCACGCCCACTTAGTTTTCATTGTTGAGCTTTCATACACTTATAGCTCTAGTGCATCCGTTGCATGGCAATCCCTACTCACTCGCATTAATATCTATTAATGGGTATCTCCATAGCCCGTTGATACGCCTAGTTGATGTGAGACTATCTTCTCCTTTTTTGTCTTCTCCACAACCACCATTCTATTCCACCTATAGTGCTATATCCATGGCTCACGCTCATGTATTGCGTGAAGATTGAAAAAGTTTGAGAACACCAAAAGTATGAAACAATTGCTTGGCTTGTCATCGGGGTTGTGCATGATTTAAATATTTTATGTGGTGAATATAGAGCATAGCCAGACTATATGATTTTGTAGGGATAAATTTCTTTGGCCATGTTATTTTGAGAAGACATGATTGCTTTATTAGTATGCTTGAAGTATTATTACTTTTATGTGAATATTAAACTTTTATCTTGAATCTTTCGGATCTGAATATTCATACCACAAATAATAGAATTACATTGAAAATTATGCTAAGTAGCATTCCACATCAAAAATTCTGTTTTTATCATTTACCTACTCAAGGACGAGCAAGAATTAAGCTTGGGATGCTTGATAAGTCTCCAACGTATCTATAATTTTTTATTGTTCCATGCTATTATATATTCTGCTTTGGATGTTTAATGGGCTTTATTATACACTTTTATATTATTTTTGGGACGAACCAATTAACCGGAGGCCCAGCCCAAATTGATGTTTTTTGCCTATTTCAGTATTTCGAAGGAAAGGAATATCAAACGGAGTCCAAACGGAATGAAACCTTCGGGAACGTGATTTTTGGAACAAACGTGATCCAGAGGAATTGGAGTGGACGTCAAGAAACGAACGAGGAAGCCACGAGGCAGGGGGCGCGCCCTCCACCCTCGTGGGCCCCTCGTAGCTCCACCGACCTACTTCTTCCTTCTATATATACCTACGTACCCCCAAACCATCGAGCAGGGACAAAACCCTATTTCCACCGCCGCAACCTTACATACCCGTGAGATCCCATCTTGGGGCCTTTTCGGTGCTCACGGGGGGGCATTGATCACGGAGGGCTTCTACATCAACACCATAGCCTCTCGGATGATGTGTGAGTAGTTTACCTCAGACCTTCTGGTCCATAGTTATTAGCTAGATGGCTTCTTCTCTCTCTTTGGATCTCAATACAAAGTTCTCCTCGATTCTCTTTGAGATCTATTTGATGTAACTCTTCTTTTGCGGTGTGTTTGTCGAGATTTGATGAGTTGTGGGTTTATGATCAAGATTATCTACGAACAATATTTGAATCTCCTCTGAATTCTTTTATGTATGATTGGTTATCTTTGCAAGTCTCTTCGATTATCAGTTTGGTTTGGCCTACTAGATTGACCTTTCTTGCAATGGGAGAAGTGCTTAGCTTTGGGTTCAATCTTGCGGTGCTCGATCCCAGTGACAGCAGGGGAAACGACACGTATTGTATTGTTGCCATTGAGGATAAAAAGATGGGGTTTATATCATATTGCATGAGTTTATCCCTCTACATCATGTCATCTTGCTTAAAGCATTACTCTGTTCTTATGAACTTAATACTCTAGATGCATGCTGGATAGCGTTCGATGTGTGGAGTAATAGTAGTAGATACAGGCAGGAATCGGTCTACTTGTCACGGATGTGATGCCTATATACATGATCATACCTAGATATTCTCATAACTATGCTCAATTCTATCAATTGCTCGGCAGTAATTCGTTCACCCACCAAAATAGTTATGCTATCTTGAGAGAAGCCACTAGTAAAACCTATCCCCCGGGTCTATTTTCCATCATATTAATCTTCCGTCAACAAGCTATTTCCATCTTTGTTTATTTTTCTTTCTTTACTTTTACTCTTTATCATAAAAATACCAAAAATATTATCTTATCATCTCTATCAGATCTGATAAAGGGGTTGTCAATCCCTTCACGGCCACTTCTAAAGTGAGATCTGATAGAGATGATAAGATAATATTTTTGGTATTTTTCTGATAAAGATTAAAAGTAAAGATTGCAAAATAAACAGCGACAGAAATAGCTAGTTGACGTAAGATTAATATGATGGAAAATAGACCCAGGGCCATAGGTTTCACTAGTGGCTTCTCTCAAGATAGCATAAGTATTACGGTGAACAAATTACTGTCGAGCAATTGATAGAAAAGTGCATAATTATGAGAATATCTAGGCATGATCATGTATATAGGCATCACGTCTGACATAAGTAAAACCAAACGATTCTGATCTACTACTATTACTCCACACATCGACCGCTATCCAACATGCATATAGAGTATTAAGTTCATAAGAACAGAGTAACGCATTAGGCAAGATGACATGATGTAGAGGGATAAACTCAAGCAATATGATTGTCGGAGTAAATGACCACGGGTAGCCTAGCCGGCTCCCCCTGGGGCTTCTGAAAAAATTACAAACCAATCCGGCCACCCAACATCCAAGATGCAGGGCCGCCTTCGCCCGGCCGGCTGACCCTTCGGCCGGCTGTCAGGGGGCGGCCCGGCCCCAAAACCAACAGGAAGAAGGCCACAAGAGGGCCGGCTCCCGCGGAGCCGGCTACAGGAAGGCCGACTCCACGTAGTCGGCCATGAGAAGGCTAACTCCAAGAAGCCGGCCACCCGACAGGCAGCTAAGGCCGCACCCTCAGAATCTGCACCCACATAACGGCGATGGGACGGGGCGTGGCTACAGTGAAGCTCGCCACCCCGCATCCGAAAGCAGCGTGGCCACTGAGTCGCCCGACGGGCGGCCGTCACCGTCCGTCGCAACCTTTGTTACCATCTTGACCATAGCGTCACCCACGGCGGGCTGTCGGTCGACGAGCAGTGGGCCCCTCGGTCGAGAGATGCCCGAAGGCGGCACGGCCTCCCCCAGTCGGCCTGTGATATGGCCGGCTTCCCATAGCCGGCTTGTTCCCCCCTCGAAGGAAGCGCCTCATTAAGGAGACAAGACGAGGTGAGGCTACAGTGATCGCCGTTAAGGCGGCGGCGCTGTAGCCATGCTTACCCCGACCAAGCCCTCGTCATCAGGATTGAGGCAACAGTAACCAGCCCCCGACAAGGCCCTCAACGGTGGGGCCAGCTTGTCGACCAAGAAGCCGGCGGTGGCGGGACCCACGGTCGGTGGGCCCAAAGCAGCAGCGGAGAAGCGACAAGCATAGACACCGATGGCTAGGGCCCGCGCCCGGCTGATTACCATTGTACCCACAGAAGTAGGCCTATAAACCCCTGTGGCACCCATGCAAAGGGTTGATCTCTGAGAGTTTTAGACACCACGTAGAGGGAAGAGGAGAACTAACCGTGCCCCCCTTCTTCCTCTCACCGAACAGCTCAAGGAGCCTCTTGTAGCAACTTGTTCATCTAGTGATCATGCAGAGACCCCGCAGAGCAGCAGTAGGGGTGTTATCTCCACGGAGAGCCCCAAAGCTGGGTAAGATTCGCCGGCGTGCATGTCTTCGCCTCATCCCGTTTCCGGGCACCGGCGACGTCTTATTGGATCCCACTATGATTAGCCACCCGTTGGCATATGACGCACCTACCACCTGACATTTGGCGCCCACCATGGGGCCAGGTGCAGCGTCGTCCGGAGACCTGTTCTGGACGGGAACCCTCTTCCTCCCCTGCGGGCGTAGCCAGCCCGGCACGCCCGATGGCGCTTGCCATGACGCGCCACAATGTTGGAGATATGCCCTAGAGGCAATCATGTATGATGATATTTCCTATGTGTTTATGAATAAAGATAGTCCTTGGACATTATCAATGATGTGTATCAGCAAGTACGTGACTTGTTTGTGGGACTATACATTGTATGATGACTGTCCTAAAACGTCCCAAGTCGAAAGGGCTGTGTGGACGCCAGGCCGACTAGACTAGCATATGACACACGATCGATGGCTCGGTCTCACTAGCCATGGAGCATTGGATGCTAACGGATAATATGGACTTGGAAAGGTATGGTCGGATTCGACATGGTCGGATCCGAGTCGAGATAAGGTCGAGTTGGACAGACCCAACTATGAGACGCAGCGATATGTCATCTGTGAGTCTCTAGTACAACATCGTTCTATGTCCTAAGACCTGAGTGGCGCATGTACTCGAGATGGTGATAGACTTGCTTTGGGCCGACCAAAGCGCTACTCCGTGGTCGGGTAGTTACAAAGGTAGGTTTGGGTTTGTCCAATCCCATCTTTGCGAGACATGGTCGAGCAAGATGGGATTGCCCCTCCGATCAGGAGAGATATACTCTGGGCCCCTCGTGTGATCGACCAGGAATAGCATGGCCATGCGACAAGGATTATGAGATAATCCGGATTGTGGTGATATCCTTTGGAATGAGAAAGAGGTCGGGCTAGCACAAGGATGACAGTCTCGCCTTGAGCCCGACAACATATATCGTGTGGCAAAAGGAATGGAAGTATGATGTACAGGTTAGCCTAACCAGCTTCATCGCTGCGCTTGGTGGTCGGCACGCCTTGCTAGAGGCCGCTACCAACCGTCAGGTCGGAGGTGATCCGAACTATGACCAAGCTGACTTGAACCTAAGGGGTCGCGTGCTTAAGGGAAGGAACCTATGAGGTCGGTTCAGGAGGACCTTTGGTCGGATGTGATCCGAGCTGGACTAGGAACGTGACCGAGTAGACTTTGGGCTTTAGGGTCCGTGCGAGGCCCAAGTGTTGAGCTCACGACGGATGCCTATATAAAGTGGAGGTGCGGCACACTCGCGATGGCTTTTTTGCCTGAGGGATGCGAGATATCTTCGGCCTCAGGAGGCAGATCGCTTCGGCCTCAAGAGGTTGATCGCTTCGGCCTCAGGAGCCACCTCCACTTGCCGCCGACTGTGTGATCGGACCTAGCAGTCCGCCGCACGGTGTTCCTCCTGCACGCGCGGATACCGTTAGAGGCGGTGCACTTGCGCCGCTCCGGCGAACTCGTACGTGGGATCGGACGACCGGCCGCTCGAGGGAGATCGAACCTGGAGGAGACGATCCACGCGGACGCGCTGCCCCAACTCTTCTTCCGCTGCACGGCACTGCGCGTCTAGTGGTAACGAACTGTGATCCATCTCCCGTAGCATGTTCCTGGATGTTCTGCGCATAGGAATTTTTAATTTGCAGTCGATGCACCCTACCATAGACTCCAACAGTGGTATTAGAGCCTCTGTTATAGGATTTGGATTCAGATCGTATGCATATTAGATATGTGGAGGCGGCAGATGAGATCTGTTGTCCTTGAAGAGATCGGCTATGTGCACGGTTGATGTGATCAACTGCACATGGGGATCGTTGAGGCTATGTTTTCTGTAAATCAGGATCGATGAGGTCGTGACACGATCTACCCCTACCGGTTGGTCATCCGCCATCGGGGTTAACAGTGAAGCGTAAATCTGAATCGGATTCACGGGACCGCCGTGTGCGTAGCGCCGTGTATTTCGTACCCGCCACACAAACCGGTAGAATGCGATTCTATGCATAACTTTGTTTTGCAGGTTTGATGTGGATAGTATGGCTCATGTGTATGTGATGCATGTGTGTAATTTATCGTGGGCTGCGTGTCATGTTTGTCACCGGCGAGAATAAAGTGCTGTCATTATATTGTATAACGACCTGCGTGTCGACTTGTGACTCTATGTAAAATTCATTACTAGTTGTAGTAGTTGGATAGTAGAGATCAGGTTGGCGGCTTGGCATCCCGGCGTGACAAACAAGATGGAGTTCGTAGATAGTCATCGGAGTTGGAGCCGACACGGAAGAACGTCCATGAAGGAGCCATACTATTTCACAATATGTTATATTTGTGATTGTTATGCTTCTTTGTTTCTATGCATGTTAAAATGATAGAATGATCCCTCATGAATATCAAGCGAATTGCCATCCCGATGTTGCACCCATACGTCAAATCACGTCTAGTAGTGGGCTCATAAAATTGGGGTGCTGCTGGGTGTCCTTGAGCTGAAGGGTTCGTGTCGGACACGGACATACCTTTCGCATCGAGTTAACTTGACAAGGCTATCAAAAGCGGTTTTGGGCCTTGTGGCAAAGAAGGTTGGGAGCAGGGTATGAGATACCTTCCCGATCGGCGAAGTCGTATAGAATACGATTAGCAAGGAGTTGCTTACGGATAGGTATGTTGGCTAGCAGATGATGCTAAAGCTCACTAGTCGCATCGCTAGTCGGATCTGAATCACCGAGAGTTTGCGGAGGATCTTGACTTGATGGGAGTATTTCATTTAGGCTAGAATTACTCTACATAAACACATTGCTTAGTGATTGCATATTTTCTGTTGTAGATCAATGGCACCACCTGCTCAACCCAACTTTGCATTGAAATCAATTCGGAAAAGGATAAACTGAATGGAACAAACTTTACCACGGTATAGAAATCTGAGAATTGTTCTCAAGCACGATAAAAGGAACATGTTCTAGAGGATCCACTTCGGAGGAACCTGCCGATAATGCTAGTGCCACAGCTAAGAATGCCTACGAAACTTCGTTGATGAATCAACGGAGATCACCGTGTCGATGTTGGCTTGTATGGAGCCGATTTGCAACACATTTGAAAATGTTGAGGCTTACGATATGATCGAGAGTCTCAAGAGCATGTTTCGAACACGAGGCTAGGACCGAAAGGTTCAACGTCTGGCGATCCTTGATGGATTGCAAGCTGAAGGAAGGTGATCCATCGAGCCCACATGTGATCAAGATGATCGGATATGTGCAAGCTTTGGATCGTTTGGGCTTCCGCTCTTGGATGAGCTGGCTCTGATGCTGTTCTGGGTTCTCTTCCGCCCACTATGGGACGTTCATCTCGAACTATCATATGCATGGCATGGATAAGAAGCTCACTGAATTGCATGGGATGCTCAAGGTGGCGAGCAGGATATTAAGAAAGGCACGCATCAAGTGTTGATGGTGCGAGAAATCGCTAAGTTCAAGAAGAGTTGGTCCAAGAAAAGGCTAAGGCAAAGACACGGAGATGGTAACCTCTACCGCTGCGCGAAGTCTGGACGGACTCAAGACCGTTTGTTTTCATTGCAAGGAGACCAATCTTTGGAAGAGGCGTAGCAAGTGGCTTGCGAGCATGGCAAGAAGGCGGAAATGCTTCTTGAGCAAAGGTACACTTGTTGCATATGTTATAGACATTTACCTTCTTGACATACCTAGTAGCTCTTGGGTATTTGATACGGATCGGTTGTTCATATTTGCAACTCGATGCGGGGCTGGTAAGAACTAGGCGTGTGGCACAAGGGAGATTGACATCGTGGTCGGCAACAAAGCAAGAGTTGCTGCGTTGGAGGTCGACACGATGCAGCTCCAGCTCCTTCGGATTCATTATGGAATTGAATAATTGTTATTACATTCCTGCACTTAGTCGGAACATTATTTCTGCCTCATGTTTGATGAGTCAAGGTTATGAATTCAATTTAAAGGACAATGGTTGTTCGATATTTTTGAATGGTATGTTCCACGGCTATGCACCCATTGTTGATGGGCTATTTATATTGAATCTAGAATAGGAACGGTCTATAACGTAAATGTCAAGAGGCATAAGCCTAATGAGATAAATCCGACATACTTACGGCATTGCCGGCTTGGACACATTAGTCTAAAACGCATGAAGAAGCTCCATGATGATGGGCTCCTAACCCGTCCGACTTGGTCGTTCGAGACATGTGAATCATGCTTGCTCGGCAAGATGACTAAGTCTCCTTTCGCAAAGAGTTGCGAGAGGCGTCCAAAACTATTGGAACTTATACATAGTGATGTGTGTGGTCCAATGAGCACAACCGCCAGAGGTGGCTATCGATGCCATCGTGACTTTTACCGGCGACTTGAGTAGATATGGATATATCTATTTGATGAGGCACAAGTCGGAGACTTTTGAAAAGTTCAAAGAGTTTGAGCGAGGTTGAGAATCAGCTCGGCAAGACTATAAAGCTTGCGATCGATCGTGGAGGTGAGTACATGAGCCAGGAGTTCGATGATCATCTGAAAAGTCGAGGTATAGTACCTCAGCTCACACCTCAAGCACGCCACATAGAAATGGCGTGTCGAGCGGAGGAATAGGACCTTGTTGGACATGGTCCGGTCTATGATGAACAAATCGGATTTACCCTTGTCATTTTGGGGATCGCTCTAGAAGCTGCAGCTTTCACACTTAATAGGGTACCATCAAAATCCGTAGACAAGACACCGCATGAGATGTGGTGGGAAGAGTCGGTTTGTCTTTTCTAAAGATTTGGGGTTGTGAAGCATTTGTCAAGCGACTTATGTCGGACAAGCTTACACCCAAGTCGGATAAATGCATATTAAATGGGATATCGAGAAACCTTGGGATATAGCTTCTACAACGGGAAGAGAACAAAGTGTTTGTTGCTCGGGCGGGTTTTCCTTGAGAAAGAGTTTCTCGGTCGGGAGGCGGTGGGAGGGCGGTTCGACTCGAAGAAATTCGAGGACCACTCGGGGCGGCTCGGTGGTGATGAAATCATACGAGTCGGTCGGGGAACCCGTAGTGGAAGCGGCACCGGAACCATGGAGGTCGGAAAGATTGCGCAGAGTCGTGATGTATTGTTGCTAGAAAGCGGCGAGTCGCCACGTATGCGGAAGTGATGGTGAGCCCAGATTCAAGGCATGGCTAGAGGCCATGAGATCGAGTTAAAGTCCATGGATGAGAATCAAGTCAGGACTTGGTTGATCCGCCACTGGCGTAATCGCCATTGGTTGCAAATGGGTCTTTAAGAAGAAAACCGATGTGGATGGAAATGTTCAGATCCACAAAGCTCGGCTTGTCGCTAAAGGTTATGGACAAGTTCAAGGAGTTGACTACTGACGAGACTTACTCTTGATAGCGATGCTGAAATCGGTGAGGATCATACTAGCTATAGCTGCATATTTCGATTACGAGATATGGCGGATGGATGTCAAGATGGCTTTCCTTCACGGAAATTTAACCGAGGATGTGTATATGATACAGCCGAGGGTTTTGTCGATCCGACTAGCACTAGTAAGGTATGCAAGCTCAAGAGATCCATTTATGGGTTGAAGCAAGCATCTCGGAGTTGGAACATTCGTTTTGATGAGGTCGTCACTTGGTCTCGGTTTCATCAAAAGCGAAGAGGACTCTTGTTTATACAAGAAGTTAAGTGGGAGCTCGATAGTGTTTTTGATCTTGTATGTGGACGACATACTACTGATCGGGAACGATGTTTCGATGTTAAACTTCGGTCAAGGATCATTGAATGGCAAGTTTTCGATGAAGGACCTTGGTGAGGCAGTCTATATTTTAGGCATTAAGATCTATAGAGATAGATCGAGGAGGCTGCTCGGCTTAAGCGAGCACGTACATAGATAAAGTGTTGAAGCGGTTCAACATGAGTGAAGGCGAAGAAAGGGTTCTTGCCGCTCTCACATGGTATAAGGCTAAGCGAGACTCGAGTCCTTCGACATCGATGAGCGAAGCGGGATGAGTAGGATTCCGTATGCCTCGGCAATCGGATCCATCATGTATGCCATGATATGTACAAGGCCTGATGTTGCTTTTGCAATAAGCCTAACAAGTAGATACCAGGCCAACCCGGTGAGAGTCTTTGGGCAGCGGTAAAGACTATTTTGAAGTACGAAAAGGACTAAAGAGATGTTCCTAGTTTATGGAGGTGAGGAAGAGCTCGTCGTGAGGGGTTACGTCGATGCTAGTTTCCAAACCGGCGAGATGATGTCGATCACAGTCCGGATTCGTATGCGTCGGAGGGAGGGAGATTGCAATTGGATGAGTTCCAAGCAGGATACGGTGGCGATTCTACCACGAAGCGAATACATTGCGGCTTGTGAAGCTGCAAAGGAAGGTGTTTGGATCCGGCATTTTCTGGATGATCTTGGTATTTTCCCAGCCTCGGTGAAACCGTTGGACCTTTATTGTGATAATTCTGGTGCCATCGCACAAGCCAAAGAGCGAGGAATCACCACAAGGTCGGACACATAGACCGGAAATATCACGTCTGAAAGATCGTAAGAATGGTGATGTAGAGTTATGCAAGATTCACACGGATGCAAATGTTGCAGATCCGTTGACTAAGCCGCTTCCACAACCCAAGCATGAGGGGCACGTTAGAGCTATGGGCATTCGATGTCTATTTGATTGACTCTAGTGCAAGTGGGAGGCTGTTGGAGATATGCCTAGAGGCAATCATGTATGATGATATTTCCTATGTGTTTATGAATAAAGATAGTCCTTGGACATTATCAATGATGTGTATCAGCAAGTCGTGACTTGTTTGTGGGACTATACATTGTATGATGACTGTCCTAAAAGGTCCCTAGTCGAAAGGGCTGTGTGACGCAAGCAGCCGACTAGACTAGCATATGACACGTCGATGGCTCGGTCTCACTAGCCATGGAGCATTGGATGCTAACGGATAATATGGACTTGGAAAGGTCTGGTCGGATTCGACATGGTCGGATCCGAGTCGAGATAAGGTCCGAGTTGGACAGACCCAACTATGAGACGCAGCGATATGTCATCTGTGAGTCTCTAGTACAACATCGTTCTATGTCCTAAGACCTGAGTGGCGCATGTACTCGAGATGGTGATAGACTTGCTTTGGGCCGACCAAACGCTATTCCGTGGCGGGTAGTTACAAAGGTAGGTTTGGGTTTGTCCAATCCCATGCTTTGCGAGACATGGTCGAGCAAGATGGGATTGCCCCTCCGATCGGGAGAGATATACTCTGGGCCCCTCGTGTGATCGACCAGGAATAGCATGGCCATGCGACAAGGATTATGAGATAATCCGGATTGTGGTCGATATCCTTTGGAGCGAGAAAGAGGTCGGGCTAGCACAAGGATGACAGTCTCGCCTTGAGCCCGACAACATATATCGTGTGGCAAAAGGAATGGAAGTATGATGTACAGGTTCGCCTAACCAGCTTCATCGTCTCGCTTGGTGGTCGGCACGCCTTGCTAGAGGTCGCTACCAACCCGTCTGGTCGGAGGTGATCGCTGTGACCAAGCCGACTTGAACCTAAGGGGTCGCGGCAGCAAGGAAGGAACCTATGAGGTCGGTTCGTAGGACACTGGTCGGATGTGATCCGAACTGGACTAGGAACGTGACCGAGTAGACTTTGGGCTTTAGGGTCCGTGCGAGGCCCAAGTGTTGAGCTCGCGACGGACGCCTATATAAAGTGGAGGTGCGGCACACTCGCGATGGCTTTTTTGCCTGAGGGGTGCGAGATCGCTTCGGCCTCAGGAGGCAGATCGCTTCGGCCTCAAGAGGTTGATCGCTTCGGCCTTGCCGCCGACTGTGTGATCGGACCTAGCAGTCCGCCGCACGGTGTTCCTCCCGCACGCGCGGATACCGTTAGAGGTGGTGCACTTGTGCCACTCCGGCGAACTCGTACGTGGGATCGAATGTCACATCCCAGTTAGACCATGCATTAGGGTGTGCATCATGTTTAAATTTCATTTGAATTTGAAATGGGAAGGCGGAAACCCAGAAGAACCCCCCCTTAATTCAACTAGGGTTTACTAAAATTATTTCAATGAACCTGAAATGCCCTTCAAAATGCTCATCATCTTTGCTTTGGTTCAGAGCCTATGTCAAAAGTGGTGCATCATTTTCTAGGTCATCTAAAGGTCCTTGGATTAATTCATAAGTTTTTGAACTTGAGCATTTCAAATTATATAAAATATTTTAAATATCCAAAACTTGCCAAACCAAAATGTTTCATGTTGGAAATATTCCAACAATGGACCAGGAGCATTTTGGTGAATTTTAAAACTGTTTTGGTATTTTAGAAAACTCCACAAAGTTGCAGAAAATTAGAAAAAGATAAAAACAGGAAGGACTTACCTGGCGCCTCCCTACCGGCCCACTGCCGCTGCCCAGCCAAAGAGCCAGCGCTTAACGCTGCTTGGCTCGCCAGCAGCAGCAGTGCTTCGGCGGTGGGCACCGCATGGGTGCCACGCACACTGGTCGCCGCCTCGCCGCTCCTCTCGCCCTTGTTGCCGGCCGAGGATCGCCTCCTCTCTCCCCGAACCCCTGGACACCTCCTCTCCTCCCGGCTGCTCTCCCTCGTGCTCCCCGCCTTGGCCGACGCCAGAGCCGCCCATCGCCAGTAATCGTGCTCCCGCCGTCCGTGCTCCTCCTCACCTTGTCCAGAGCTCCGCCAAGACTCCACTACCCCAAACCAGCCGAGCCTCGCTTTGCTCAAGTGAACCGAGTCCACCCCACCGACCTCGACCGAGTTCGTGTCGCGGAGATCCCTTTCAACGCCGCCCGTCGCTCCGGTTCGTCCCCGACCTCGACGAGAGCTTCTACGTGTCGCCCGTGAGCCCATCTACCTCCCTTCCCTCTCTCTCGCCCCGAGCAGCGTAGCAACCGAACCACGCCACCCGCACACTGCCGCCGTGGAGCTCGTCGCCGACGTGCTCCTTGTCACTCTCGCCACCCCATGGTGTCCATCACACTCACCGCACCCCATGGGGTCTAACCATGCACTCCCGCACCTCACCGACCCCTCTAGCCCCGAGTTCATCTTGGCCGAACCCAGCTGCAGCCCTAGCTCGTCGTCGGCGCCAACTCCGCCACCCCGACCCCAACCGGCTCCACCAACACCGCGGCTTGCTCCCAGCTATCCGTAGCCACCCTCCGCGACTCATTTGGTCCTTTGGAATCACCAAAAGCACTTCCTCCGCTGCGTCGGGCTCGCCCGTGACTAGTCGCCGATGCAGCCGACGTGGACTTTGACCACGTGGGCCTGTTTGACCCGACGAGTCAGCGCAGATGGGGCCCGACCACCGCTAACTAAATAGGTTTAGTTTTAATTAAACATTAGTTAAGTTAATTACCACGACACGCGGGACCCACTGTCAGGTTTGACTGGACGTCTCGTTGACTCGACGTCATCTTGACGCATGGTGACGCATTAATCTAGTCTCTCGGATTTATTCTAATACAAGAAATTCGAATATAACTCAAATTTCAAATGCTTATAACTTTTAATCTGTAACTCCAAATGCAAAGATTTATATATGAAAAATGATCAGAAAAATCCATTCTATCCATTGGTACAGGTTTCATGCATGTTAAAACAAGGTAACCTTGCTGTTTAACCAGAATAAGATAATGCACCTTTAGGGCTATTTCAAATGAGCTATCATTTGAATCTTTGATTCAAATGAGTTCATCCCCTATTATTTCAGCTTGCATTAGGCCAACACACATCCATATTGCCATGTCATAGCATGCATCATATTGTTGCATATTGTCATGTGTGTTTACTTTCGGTATGCTTTTCGTGATAGGTTACGCCCCGAGGATAACCTCGACTATCCATCTGAAGGCGTTACTCTACCCCGTTCCATCGGGCAAGCAACTCATTGATCATTCGATACAAACCCATGTTCTCGCTACGCTCTCGTTTATCTGCATTAAGACAACGCGATTCAAACTGTTGTGTCTGCGGTAGTTGAACCCACTTCCTTTGCATGACTGTCATTGCCACAATAACTAGATGAAACCCACTAGTATGTGTAGGAGTTGATTGAGCCATGTTTGTGATTCCTACCATGCTATGCTTGCTATGCTTAGAGTTGTGTCGTGTCGGCTCATCGGGATGATGAAGCTGGAGTGAAAGGTTGTGTTGGTTCGAGAGTGAAAGTGTTGAACACGATTTGGTAAAGGTATCGATGAGAGGCCATGTAGGAGTACATGGTGGGTTGTTTCATTGAAGCCGATCCTAAGAACTGAGATCTGTGTTTGTGATCCATGAAACAGTTACTACCACGCATTGGGAGCCTTAATTGACCCTCTCGGCTTCTTAACCACCCTTGTTCTTAGTCCGGGAGTTGCAAGTAGTTTCGGTGTTTGTAGCATGTGGGGCCGCACGCATAACGCTGACCTTAGGGTGGGTTGTGTTGCGGTAGGCACGCGGGTCTGTGTACCGAGTGCCCGTTTGGTATCTCGGGAACCCGCACACATCGTTCGGGGCTGTATGGGAAACCTCGGCGGACTCCTGCGGATGGAACCGAATAGGCGATAAACTGGACTAGGGACTTGAGTGTTTAGGTAGGCTGTGGCCGACACCCACGTTGGGCTTCCGCTTGAAGGTTGCCGAGTGCATGTCGTGTAAACGGTAAGTGGTGAGAGCGTGTGAAGAAGTACACCCTGCAGGTTAATATGATCTATTCGAATAGCCGTGTCCACGGAGAAGGACTTCTGGGTTGCCTATATCGGTTCATAGACAAGTAAATGGATACTACTAAAAGCCTCAAGATAAGTGTGAGTATCATGGATGGCCCTCTCGTGGGATGACGAGAGGATCCACGGTGGAGTATTGTGATGGTGTTTAGTGGACTTGTGTGCGACAAAATGCTTTACAAAGTGGTGTCACGTGAGGATAGCTTAGCCAAGAGTCAAAGCTGGCTTGCTTAAATAACTCCACCACCTTCTTGAGAATGTGCATGTATGATAGGATTACGTGGTAAGACTTCTTTGAGTACCTCCGTACTCATGTTTGTAATTAATGTTTTTCAGAGGACAACACTACCCCTCCGATGGATTCTATGTAGATCTCGACTTGATGAGTGAGCTAGCCACCCGGTGGTGATCTCGAGACTTGTGAAGGGCCATTGTAGATAGAAAGGCTCCAACAAGCTTTCTTTCTTTCTAGAGTCGTACTCAGACTAGTTTGCTTCGCATGTGCTTGTATGATTGTATGACTTGAGTGTTGGGTCATGTGACCCCTACCTGTATGACTATGTTATGTATGGCTCCTCGGAGCCTTTTAAATAAAGTACTTGAGTTGTAGAGTTTTGTTGTGATGCCTTGTTGTATTTACTCATATCGGGCATATTGCGTGTATGATTGAAATGCTTGGTATGAGTGGGATCCGACAAACTAGTTGTTTATCCTTGGCAGCCTCTCATATGGGGAAATGTAGTCTCGTGCTTCGGCGATAGTAGTCCGCTACAGCCCGGTTCACCGAAGTCCGCTAGCCCAAAGACTCTTGCTTGGACACTTGATCTGGCGGCATGTGTTTCACTTCGTTCCTATGTACATCCTTCGGGAAATGTCACGCGGTGGTATTCGGAGTCTGCCTAGCCTGCTACAGCCGGAATACGGAGTCCTCATAGCCAAAGTGCTACAGCCCGAATATATCGTTGATGACCGACATGCTCGATGTGATTCATGTATGCCTGTCCCCATAGGTTAGCGCCGCTTTGGGTTCACGACTAGCCATGTCGGCCGGGTTCTTTGTCATGTGGATGCTAGCGACACTATCATATCGTGAGCCAAAAGACGCAAACGGTCCGGGCCATGGTAAGGCGACACCGTGGGAATACCGTCGTGAGGCCACAAAGTGATATGAGGTGTTACCAGCTAGGTCGATGTGACTTGGAATCGGGGTCGACATCGAGCGGCCCGCCTTCGAGGAGATCGAACAAAGAGGAGGCGATCCACGCGGACACGCTGCCCCAACTCTTCTTCCGCTGCTGCGACGCTGCGGCGTCTAGTGGTAACGAACTGTGATCCATCTCCGTAGCATGTTCTGGATGTTACGGCGTAGGAATTTTTAATTTGCGATCGATGCACCCTACCGAGACTCAACGAGCGTCGCTAACGCCAGCGGTGAGCTGCCTCGCCCGACCTTCTCGGCGAGGCTCGCATCTCCGACGAGCCCGCATCCGGCGCGGGCACTGGGCTGCCTCGAGAGCCACCTCGTCAGCCTCCTCGACCAACTCCACGTTTCCAGCGAGCCCGCTGTGGATTTGGAGTCGGTTGGCTCCACCGACCCGATGCTTGTCGACTCCGACACGGCATCACTCGACGCCTTCCCCACCAACGTCGTGATCTTTGACGACCCGCTCCCCCAAGCCGACAGCTATGGCAGTGCCATCACCGAGGTGCTGGTCATCAATCATGGCGGCCCCTCTAGCGAGAACGCCACGACGCCCCGCAGGCGGCGCTGCACGACCTGTCCACCCCTCTCCCGGCCGACGCTGATGCCGAGGCACTAGAGGCACGCCGCCTCGCCCTCCACGCGGAGGGCCGGAGGATAGCTTCCATGAGACGCCTCACCGAGGCCCACCAGCGTGAAGTCGACCGCCGCCGCCTTTGGCACGCCGCCTCCCGACGGGCCGAGCCGAATCGGCATCGTCAAGAAACGCGGCGCAGTCATCGCCGACATGCTGGGAGTGGACCGCCCAGTCTACGCCACGCCCCTCGAGAACCTGCGCGCCACCCAGGTGGCCGTAGAAGAGCTGAACGGGCTAGGGCCCGACGAGATCCCCTATATGGCTAGGCGCATCCAACAACTGATCGGTGCGGCCGCAGAACGACAAGAAGACAGCGCCCGCGCCGAAAGCCCTCCCCCGCGCCGAGAGCACGGCGTGACGTCGCGCACGCCGACTGCGGGCAACACCCGCGCACGGCGAGAAAAGGAGCCGGCTACCAGCCGCAGCCGAACCCGGATCTCCATCGAGCGCGACGCAGAAGGCCGTCCTTGAGCCGTGGAGCGGCGAGGCAACCCGCCCCCTCCTCCACCTCGCGGGGAAAGATATCCCACCCCGCCGGCTGTCACACATCCGACTCTCAGCGGCCGACTAGGCCTCGCAGCGAGTCGTGGCAACGCCCATGCCGGATCGACCGCCTGGTGCGATCCCTGGCGTTGGAAGAAGAAGACGATGTCGGTCCGCCTTGCTTCGGCCCCCGCATCCGCGGTGAGCCCTTCCCAAAGGGGTTCTCGCTCCAAAGAGACACTCCCAAGTATAACGGCTCTGTGAAGCCGGAGGATTGGCTAGTCGACTACTCAACCGCAGTCAGCATAGCGAACGGCAACAGGCGCGTTGCCGTGAAATATGTGCCCCTCATGCTTCAAGGCACGGCGCGAACCTGGCTCAACAGCCTCAAGCCGTATAGCATCAACAGTTGGCTGGACTTCACCGAAGCCTTCATACGCAACTTCACCAGCACCTACAAGCGGGCTCCCAAGCCCAGGCAGCTCTCCTTGTGCATACAAGGACCCACCGAGTCGACTCGCGACTACCTCACGCGTTGGGCCGAGCTCCGCAACTCCTGCGAAGGGGTGCACGAGGTTCAAGCCATAGAGTACTTCACCGCCAGGTGCCGAGAAGGCACCCTCCTTAAGCACAAGCTTCTCTGCGACGAGCCGGCTACCCTCGACGAGCTACTAGTCATAGCCGACAAGTACGCCACCGCCGACTCCTCGATGAAGACCGAGCTCCGGGTAGATGCCTCCGGAAAGGTGCTCAACCCGGCTCCCAAAACGCCGGCTGGCGACTCCAGCCGATGTCCGTACCAGGGCGACAACAAGCACAAGGGCGAATGCACGCCTGGCGGTCGGCAGTGGCCACCGTCGAAGACGAAACAACCCGAGGGGCGCCCGCGCTAAGAAGCCGGAAGGCGGTGGGCGGCAGCATCGGCTTTCTCCTACGAGCAAGCCCTCGGCGCCCCATGCAAGTTCCACAGTGCCTGGCCGTCCAACCATACAACCGGAAATGCCGCGGCTCACCCGAATCACCAAAGGCGAAGGGCTGGTGCCGCCGCCCGGTTGGACAGCCGCCTCCGGCTCCCCAAACAGCCGCTCGACCGTGATCAGGACCATCAAGGCAGAGTTCCCCAACGAGCATGCCGCCTCGTCGTCTTCACGAGCCAGCTCGAAGACCGGGCAGCAGCTGGCGCGGCAGCACCAAGAGGTCAACAGTCGCCTCCAACAACCCCAGTACATGCATCGGTGGAGAGGCCTATCGGTGGAGTCGGGCCGACCACCAGAGGTGATGCCGTCCCGGGCTCTTATGCATTGGTTTTGGAAGCAACCCTAGCAACGGACAGGCTTGCTGCCTGATTCTCCCGCGTGCTGATAGATGGCGGTAGCAGCATCAACATCCTGTACCGAGACACCATGGAGAAGCTAAACATCAAGGCCAAGCACCTCATGCCAAGCCGGACCGTGTTCCATGGCATCATACCCGGCCTGTCGTGTTCGCCGATCGGCAAGATCAAGATAGATGTTCTCTTCGGAGACAAGGATCACTTCCGCCGAGAAGCAATCTGGTTTGAAGTGGTGGACCTCGAGAGCCCCTACCATGCGCTGCTTGGCCCGCCTGCTCTGGCCAAGTTCATGGTTGTACCCCACTATGCCTACCTCAAGATGAAGATGTCGAGTACCAAGGGCATCATCACCATAGCCGGCGATTACAAGAAATCCTCCGAGTGAGCCGCAGCCAGCAGCCGGCTGGCCGAGTCCCTTGTGGTCGCCGAAGAGAAGAAGATGTTGGACGAAGTCATTGGCCATGGCGACAAGCAGCGGCCCTGCCCCCGACCCCAAGGAATGTGATGCTCAAGGTTCCTTCCGGCCGCCAAGGAAACAAACAAGATACCTCTGGACCCGAGCACCCGAGAAAGGTTTGCGTCATCGGGCAAACTGGACAGCATAAATAGGAAGGCGAGCTCGTCGATTTCCTTCGTGAGAATCGGGACATCTTCGCATGGTCCCCCAAGGACATGCAGGGTGTTCCGAAGGAATTCGCCGAGCACAAGCTACACGTCCGAGCGGACGCCAAACCAGTCAAGCAGCCCCTCCGCCGGCTGTCGGAGGAGAAGAGAAGGATCGTAGGAGAAGAGATAGCCCGGCTCCTGGCAGCCGGCTTCATAATGGAGGTGTTCTTTCCGGAGTGGCTTGCCAACCCGGTGCTCGTTCTGAAGAAGAATAACAAGTGGCGCATGTGTATAGACTACACAAGCCTCAACAAAGCCTGCCCCAAAGATCCCTTCGCCTTGCCCAGAATTGATCAAGTGATATACTCCATAGCCGGATGCGAGCTGCTGAGTTTCTTGGATGCCTACTCAGGCTACCACCAGATAAAGCTGGACCCGGTGACCGCTCAAGACCGCCTTCATCACGCCATTCAGACTTTACATTGCGACTATGACATTCGACGAGAAATGTCGGTGCCACTTTTCGGTATTGCATGCGAAGTGCCTCCTCAAGCAACTCGGCGAAATGCCCACGTCTATGTAGGCGATATCGTGGTGAAGGCGGAGCGCAACACTTTGTTAGAAGACCTCAAGGAAACATTTGAGAACTGCGCTGGTTTCAGATCAAGCTCAACCCCGAGAAATGCGTGTTGAGTGCCACCGGCCAGCTTCTAGGCTTCTGGTCTCGAACGGCATTGAATGCAACCCGGTAAAAATCAAAGCCATTGAGAGAATGGAGATTCCCACCAAGCTGCGAGGCGTCCGAAGTTTACGGGTGCTGGCTTCCTGAACGCTTCATCGGCGGCTTGAGAAAAGGCTCTCCCCTTACCGACTCATGAAGAAAACCACTCACTTGAGTGGAACAACCAAGCCGACCAAGCTTTTCACGAGCTAAAGAAGATGCTTGCCACGCGCTTGTCTTGGCGGCGCCGAGAAAGAGCCCATGCTCCTTTACATTGCCGCCACCGGTAGGGTGGTCGGCGCCGTCATCGTGGTCGGCGCCCGAAGAAGGCGAGCTCGGCCGGTCCGAGACCGATGTATTACTTAAGTCTTGCATCCACCTCGGCGAGAACTACCGCATTACGGAAGATGTGCTATGGCGTGTATTTTGCCGCCAAGAAGATGAAGCCCTACTTTCAAGAGCACTCCATCACGGTCGTATGCACGCGCCCTGCGCCGAGATCATAGGCAGCCGGGCGCATCCGGCGGGTGGCAAATAGGCCATTGGCTGGCCCTTACACGATCTTCTACCAGCCTGCCCGCCATCAAGTCCCAAGCATTGGCTGACTTCCTCGTCGACTAGGCCGAGACCCGATACTGCCGCCGGCTCCCGACTCCACTCATTGGCGGATGCACTTCGACGGGTCCAAGATGCGCACCGGCTTGGGAGCCGGCATCATCCTCAACTCTCCCAAAGGCGACAAACTCAGATACATGTTGCAAATTCACTTTGCCGCCTCCAACAATGTGGCCGAGTATGAGGCGCGCATACGGACTCGGCTAGCCAAAGAGCTCGGCATCCGCGGATCACGTGCTATGGCGACTCGGATTTAGTGGTCAGCCGTCATCTGGCGATCTGGGATGCCAAGGGCGCAAACATGGCAAGCTACCGCTTCCTCGTTCAAACAAATCAGCGGGTACTTGAAGGATGCGAGTTCCTCCACGTGCCACAGATAACAACGAGCAAGTAGATGCCACAGCGCGAATAGGCTCAACTCGACAAGCTATACCAACGGCGTCTCTCTCCAACGCCTCCTCAAGCCGTCTATCAAGCCATCTCGAGAATCCGACTCCATCTTCGTGCCGCTTAACCCGACGCAGGCGGATCCGGCAGGGAGCCAAGCGGCGCCCGGTGACTTCGATAGGCGGCTCGGGACTGCCATAGTCGCACCCGGCCCGGGGACTTCAGAACCCGGCCCGGGGACTACGGTAGTCAGCCCGGGGACTGCATCAACACCACAGGCGGTGGCCAATTCCAGCTCTTCACCACCCAACCCACCTGCCCTGGTTGCATGGCAGTGTTGGCTATAGAAGAAGTCCACTCCCCATGGGCTCAGCCCATCCTCAACTTCCGGTAAGCAGAGCTGCCGGCCGACGAGATCGCGGCAAGACAAGTCCAATCTTGGCCGGAGCATATACAATTGCTAACAGAGAGCTCATCGGTAGCGATGTCACCGGAGTCTTCGGCGTTGTGTCGAGCCGGAGAAGGGCATAGCAATCCTCAAGGACATTCACCAAAGCGAATCGGCCACCACGCGACCTCAAGATCCCTCGTTGCCAAAGCATTCCGCCATGGATTCTTTTGGCCGACGCCTTGGACGACGCCAAGGAGTTGGTCAAACATTGCAAAAGGTGCCAAGTCTTCACTCCAAGCAACACTGCCGGCTTGGCCTCAAGACCATTCCCTCACGGCCTTTTGCCGTCGGGGAATTTGGACATGGTGGGCCCATTCAAGGCGGTCTTGGCGGCATGACACACTTGCTTGTCGTCGTGGATAAATTTACCAAGTGGATCAAAGCAAAGCGATTAAGAAGCTGACGGGCCGACATTCTTTGTGACATTCATCGCAGACATTACAACTCGGTACGGCGTGCCACACAGCATCATCACCGACAACAGCACAAATTTTGCCAAGGGAGCACTGGCACATTTCTGCGCGACGCAGGGCATCCGACTAGACCTAGCATCCGTTGCCCACCCACAGTCAAACGGCCAAGTTGAGCGAGCCAACGGCATCATCCTATCCGGCATCAAGCCCCCGCTGGTCGTGCCGCTGGAGCGTTCGGTCGGCTGTTGGCTCGACGAGCTGCCGGCCGCCCTCTGGAGTCTGCGCACTACCCCAAACAAGTCAACCGGCTTCACCCCTTTCTTCCTTGTATATGGTGCCAAGGCTTTCATCCCAACTGACATCGAGTTCGACTCACCTCGGGTGACCATGTACGCAGAAGCAGAGGCCAAAGAAGCAAGAGAAGACGGCGTCGACCTGCTGGAAGAAAGCCGGCTGTTAGCCCTCAGCCGGTCCGCCATCTACCAGCAGGGTTTGCGCCGCTACCATAGCCGGAAGGTCAAGCCAAGATCCTTTCAAGAGGGCGACCTTGTGCTCCGGCTGATCCAGCGAACAGCCAGCCAGCACAAGCTCTCGGCCCCTTGGGAAGGTCCCTTTGTCATCAGCAGAGCATTGGGAAACGACTCCTACTACCTAATCGACGCACAAAAGCCGAAGGCACGAAAGAGAGATGATTCCGGCAAGGAGTCGGAACGACCATGGAATGCCAACCTCCTCCGAAGATTTTACAGTTAAAATGCAGTATGTATCACGCTACCTTTTGTACTAAGTATGAGACAATGGGCCCCCCGAGAGCACTCGGGGACTGCCACCTTTTATCTATGAATGGCGAGTATCATGCTTATGATTTTTTCATTGCATTCTTCCTCCTCGTCCAGCACCGGGTTCGACTAGTCGGCCCGGGGACTGGCCGCCTTGAGTTATATTTGAGTTCCACCTGCAGTCAGACAAGTAGTGTGCCGGCACCCAAGCCCTCTCTTGCCAAAAACCGCAGCTTGAAAAACCGACTGTCCGGCTGGCAAGAGTCAAAGGCAGAAAAGGATGCCCACACGAAAAACGGCTAAGGACTAACGAACTCGTATAACAAAAGTCGGCTTCCTCCCATTGCCGAATCGGCTACCGGAGTAACCCGCCGCCGCTTCCCATTCCACCTTGCCACAATCCAAGAAAGCTCAAGTACTTGCCTTCCCACAAACAGCCAAGTTCCTCCCCGCAGATCGCAGAAAATTGTTAATTTAGGGCCGAAGGCTAATCAAGGGAAGGCGGCAAAGGAAATAGCCTAAGGATAAAAAGCAAATTCGAATGGAAGCCAAACACATGCA
The DNA here is from genome assembly GCA_021605205.1 of Aegilops longissima. Taxonomy (NCBI): domain Eukaryota; kingdom Viridiplantae; phylum Streptophyta; class Magnoliopsida; order Poales; family Poaceae; genus Aegilops; species Aegilops longissima. The sequence goes on from CM038677.1 coordinate 511,638,666, forward strand.
TAATTATATTTTACAAAAGCCTTGAAAGGCCGGCATTCAACATAGTTTGAATACACCCCGATGGGTGGAATCTAGCATAAAATTAATAAAAGTTGTTCAAGGAGCAACAGCAGGAAAGCAAGAGCGCAGATCAGGCCAAGGAGGCGGCAGCCGAGTCGGGTCGGCGAGGAGGCAGCGATGCTGGCGGAGGTGGCCGGTGGCGAGTCTCGGCCTGATCATCACCCCTGGCAGGCGGTGCGCTCGCGCGTGCCTCGTTGCTGGGGGCACGATCAGGCTGAAGCTGGCTGGTCGCTTCGCCGTCGGGCGTGACGTCTTCGCCGCCCTCCTCTTCTTCGTCTTTGGCTTCGTCGCCGAAAGCAATCTCCTCCGCCGAGTCCTCGCCTTCCGCCGGGTTCAGCCCGAACCATTCCTCCCGCTGGGCGACGCCGTTGTCATTCACTTCAGGAGCAAAAATGCTGGTGTCGGTATACTCGGCGATAGCCAAGGCGCGCTGGATGATAGCCGGCCGCACCGCCACCAGCTCCTCGTCAGCCTCCTGCCTCCAAGTGCTTAGCTGACGCAAGCTCAGCCCAGGATACCAGGCGAGCGAACTCCAGCGCCCGCCCGGCGCGGACCCGGCTGCGAAGCCTTCCAGCCTCGGCGGCCAACCGCAACCTCCAGCGGTCGGCGATCCGACTGGGGTGCGAGAATCACTCGCCAGCCAGAGAGCGGCCAGCACTTGCGCCCCGGCACGCTGAAGCCGGCGGAGCATGCGGTGAGCCGGCTGCAACCGGGCCTGGATCGCCAAAAGTTGCTACTCAAGTGTCCGGCTGGCGTCTGGCGCGATCTCAACCCCTGCTTGTCGGCGTGTCTCGCGGTGGGCCTCGATGGCTTGGCTAGCGGCGACGGAGTAACCAGGGAATGTCTGCGTGAAGAACAAAAGCAGCACAAAAATCAGAAGATGAACAAGAGGGCAAGGAGCAAGCAAAGGGTGAAAAGGAAGGCGGCTTACCATCGATCGGATCCTCAACCCATCCATAGCCCTCGCTCGGCGCTTTCGCTTCAGCTTTCGCCGCCTCGGTCTCGAACTCGGCCTTAAGGCGGCCTCTGTCTGCGCCTTCTTGAGGGCCGCCTTATGCTTTCCTCCTGGTCGGCCGGTCTCTTGGCAGCGGTCGCGTTCTGGGCCAAGGCGTTGCACTCGGCCTCCTTGGCGCGAAGAGGCGGTGCAGGTCCCGCCGAGCTGCTCCTCAAGTCGGCATTAGCCTCTGCAAGCGTGGAGAAAAAGGAAAAAAGCAATAAGGAAGAAGTCGTCAGGGAAGATCCGACCCGGCTGCTCAGCAGCCGGCCCGAATCTTGGGGACTACACCCAGTGGGTGCGGTGACGCGCCCCACATGAGATAAAAGAAACAAAGTACTCACTCTGGCTATTCGTCAGGTCGGCGGCCTTTTGGCTCAGCTCCTGGGCCTGGGAGTTGAAGGCGACTGTGCAAAGATTGTGATACTCCTGAAAATTAGACGAAGTGCAAATAAGAACAAGATTGCCGCCAAGGCCTGCTAAAAAGTTCCAAGCCGCCTGCTCAGCAGCCGACTCGAAACTCGGGGACTACACCCAGTGGGTGCGCTGACGCGCCCCCACGGAAGAAATCAAAAGAGAAATCGACCAAGGCCAGAAGACTCACCCGGATGACCGCGCGCGTAGCAAAAAACTCATGGGTGTACCGTTGCAGCGAGGCGGCCTGAGTCTGAAGCCGGCGTCGGACCTCCTGCGCCACCACGTTCAGCTCGGTCGTTCCACCGCTGGGCGTCCACTCGGACGTGTTGGCGCTGGCGCCTCGAGTCATGTCTTGCGTCGAGCTGGCGCCGCAGCTCTTTGCGGCTCCGCACCGAGACGCGCCTCTCCGTCGCCGCCGAGGCGCCGATCGCTACCTACAAAGATCCGCCCCCGCTGCCGACTTGCCCCCGTCTGGCTGCTCGGGCACCGCAGCAGGTCGGCCGCCTTGGCCCGCTCCAGTCGGCGCCGGCTGTGGCGCCTCCCCCAGGATCGTCACGTCGTCCTCCCTCCTCTCCATCACCGGCTGGTCACGGTCAGCTTCCTCCGACGGAGGCACGGGGATATCGGGAGCCACGGCGCGAAGAGGAATGACGAGCCGCGGAGGCTGATTGCGCAGAGCCTCCGCCTCCCTCTCCGCGGCCGCAGCTTCCACTTGGGCCTTGGCCGTCGCGTCGGCTTGCGCCTTGGCCGACTTCTCCGTCGCCTCCTGGATGGCCCTCCGCTCCACTGCTTCCCGCTCCTCCCGCGCCTCTCGCGCGTTCCGCTCCGTTGCCTCCATGAGGTCGGCGCGGGGATCCACGCGGCGGGAGCTCGAAGACCCTCCTGTCGGGCCGACTATGGAGGCGGCGTCAACCCGTTCAAGGGAAAGCGGCGTCCTGTTTAGCAAATCAAAAAGACGGCTTAGATGATCCTCAACCAAAGAAGACAACAAAAAGTACAAGACATCCAACACTTACGCCGAGACCGCTTGTGGCTGCTTCACCACCTTGCGGAAGCGGGCGCTTTCCTTGCCGCCTCGTCTTGGTCGCCGCCGCGGAGCTCTTGGGTTTTTTCGGCCGGCTGCCGAAGAGACCGGCCCGGCCCGACGCTTTTGCGCGCCACCCCGAGCGGCTGGCACGGCAGAAGGCCCTGCGCCTTGGCGATCGGCCGCCGGCTGGCGGCGTGGGATGGCCTCGGTTTCGTCATCATCCGGCCAGTCCCCGAAGTCGGCCGTGAGCTCGGGGCCGCCTGCCTCTCCACCGGCTCCGACGATGGCGTCGTCCATGGCAGCCGCCCCCAGATCTGGGTCGTCGGGGTCGTCCACTGTGCGGTCGGCCATAAACTGGCGCTCCGGCCCTGCGGCCCCGGGCGCCGGTCGAAGAAGGGGGCTCTGCTCAAAGACAAGCCGGCTAGTCAAGAGTCGGCCATCGCGAACCCGGCAACAAAAGAAGAAGAAAGTAAGGAAAACTTACCACATGCGGGGTTCAGCCCGAGAATACGGCGCCTTGCCATACTGCCACTCTTCAGTGAGTTTGCAGTTGGAGATGTAATTCACCATGTAAGACACCTCGCCACGAGGCATCTCTCTAGTGCACAGCCGGCATGGGTCGAAGCGGCCGCTCATCTGGCAGATCATGTGCGTCCGACTTTGGAGCGGGAGCACCCGGCGCTCCAGGAAGGCGGCGACCAGGTCGGCCCCCACCAGGCCCTCCGATTGGACCATCACCCGGAGCTGGGTGACGGCGGCGTTCCCGACCAGGGAGAGCGGCCGGGCTCGGAAGGACCAAGACGGTTGCCTCCCAGGCGGCGGGCTGGCTATGTAGGCCGACAGATTCAGGTAGTCGCCTTGCGAGGCGACGTTCTTCACGTAGAAATATGATTGCCGCCAGAGCTTCACCGACTGGATCAGCGGGATAGGCGGAAAGGGGTTGTTGTCGGTTGTCCTCCGCCTGGCGATGAAGGCACCACAGGGGGCGGGCACACCCGCGGAGATGGTGCCGAGCTTGCACTAGAAGAACTCCCCAAAGAGCTCGAGGGTGGGGAGGACTCCAAGAAAACCCTCGCATAGGGTGACGAAGGAAGACAACAGCATCACCGTGTTGGGGTGAGGTGATGCGGCTGGAGATTATAGAAGTCGAGGAAGGAGCGGAAGAACCCGCTCGCCGGCAGGCCGAGGCCACGCAGGCAGTGCGAGCGGAAGATGACCCGCTCGCCCTCCTCCGGCGCCGGCGAAACCTCCACCTCCGGCGCGAGGCGGGTCTTCACGAGGTCTTCGCCCGGCAGCCGCCACGTCTTGCGAAGCCAATCGATGTGGTCTTCATGGACGTTGGAGCCGTCCCACAAGCTAGACAGCGCCATGGGAGCGAGAGGAAGCGAAAAGCGGCGGCGGATGGAGAGCACACCACGATGATAGAGGAACATGGCCGAGCCAAGAGGGTTGTGGCGGAGCAGTCTTGATGGTGATTGAGCCAAGGGCGGCGGAAGAAGCGAAGAAGGAGGTAGAGGAAGAGAGGAGCGAGGCAAGCGTGCGAGCCTCTGCGCCCCCTCCTCCCCTACTTATAGGCTCGTCTTGGCCGGAGCCGAGGAGGCGGCGTGGGGGCGATGGGATTAAGCTGCGCCCTCCCCCGTCCTGCGATTATTGCGCCCTAAAGGCGTCTTTGAAACCGCCTTGGAAGGCGGCGGTCCATTCGCCGCAGAGGATCCGCACATGGGCCGAGGCGTAGGTTTGGTGGGCCCCGGCCTGCGGCGACGTCCCGTCGCGCGCGTGGGCTGGCAGGCCTTTCTGGCCACATGGCGCGCAGGGTGGCGCACGGTCAACGCGCAAGCCGGCTCGCGTTCTCTCCTTTTTTGCTGTAGAACCTCCCGAAGACGGCGCACCCACTCGAGGCCGGCTCTTAGCTGCCGGCTCCTTAGGATAGGAAGCTGATCGAGCTACTCGTCCTCCTGTCAACCTCGAAGCTCAATCAGCTTCGGGGACTACTGTCGGAGTAAATGACCACGGGTAGCCTAGCTGGCTCCCCCTGGGGCTTCTGAAAAAATTACAAGCCAAACCGGCCACCCAACATCCAACACGCAGGGCCGCCTTCGCCCGGCCGGCCAGGCCGGCTGTCAGGGGCGCCCCGGCCCCAAAACCTATAGGAAGAAGGCCACAAGAGGGCCGGCTCCCGCGGAGCCGGCTACAGGAAGGCCGACTCCACGTAGCCGGCCATGAGAAGGCCGACTCCAAGAAGCCGGCCACCCGGCAGGCGGCTAAGGCCGCACCCTCAGAATCTGCACCCACATAACGGTGATGGGACAGGGTGTGGCTATAGTGAAGCCTGCCACCCCGCATCCGGGCCAGCGTAGCCATAGTCGCGCCCGACTAAGGCGTCACCCATCCGTGGCAAGCTTTGTTACCATCTGACCATAGCGTCACCCACGACGGGCTGTCGGACGACTCAGCAGCGGGCCCCTCCGGTCGAGAGATGCCCGGTGCACGGCCTCCCTGGGTCGGCATGTGATATGGCGGCTTCCCATAGCCGGCTTGTTCCCCCTCGAAGAAGCGCCTCATTAAGGAGACAAGGCGAGGTGAGGCTACGATGATCGCCGTCAAAGCGGCAGGCTATAGCCATGCTTACCCCGACCAAGCCCTGCGTCATCGAGTTGAGGCAACGATAACCAGCCCAAACAAGGCCCTCAATGGTGGGGCCACTTGTCGACCAAGAAGCCGGCGGCGGCGGGACCCACCGGTCGGCAGGCCCGGCAGCGGCGGAGAAGCGGACAGCGTGAACAGCGGCGGCTAGGGCCGCGCCCATCTGATTACCATTGTACCCACAGAAGGCCTATATAAACCCCGGGGAACCCATGCAAAGGGTTGATCTCTGAGAGTTTTAGACACCACGTAGAGGGAAGAGGAGAGCTAGTCGTGCCCTTCTTCTTCCCCTCACCGAACAGCTCAAGGAGCCTCTTGTAGCAACTTGTTCATCTAGTGATCATGCGGAGACCCCGCAGAGCAGCGGTAGGGGTGTTATCTCCACAGAGAGCCCCGAAGCTGGGTAAGATTCGCCGGTGTGCACGTCTTCGCCTCATCCCGTTTCCAGGCACCGACGACGTCTTATTGGCTCCCACTATGATTAGCCACCCGTTGGCATATGTCGCACCTACCACTCGACAATGATATAAACCCCATATTTTTATCCTCGATGGCAACAATACAATACGTGACTTGCTGCCCCTGCTGTCACTGGGAAAGGACACCAAAAGATTGAACAAAAACCTAAGCACTTCTCCCATTGCAAGAAAGATCAATCTAGTAGGCCAAGCCAAACTGATAATTCGAAGAGACTTGCAAAGATAACAAATCATACATAAAAGAATTTAGAGGAGATTCAAATATTGTTCATAGATAATCTTGATCATAAACCCACAATTCATCGGATCTCGACAAACACACCGCAAAAAGAGTTACATCGAACAGATCTCCAAGAAGATCGAGGAGAACTTTGTATTGAGATCCAAAGAGAGAAGAAGCCATCTAGCTAATAACTATGGACCCAAGGTCTGTGGTAAACTACTCACACATCATCGGAGAGGCTATGGTGTTGATGTAGAAGCCCTCCGTGATTGATTCCCCCCCGTGAGCGCCGGAAAAGGCCCCAAGATGGGATCTCACTGCATGAAGGTTGCGGCGGTGGAAATAGGGTTTGTGGTGCTCTTGGATGTTTTCGGGGTATATGGGTATATATAGGAGGAAGAAGTAGGTCGGTGGAGCTGCAAGGGGCCCACAAGGGTGGGGGCGCGCCCAGGGGCAGGCGCGCCTCCCTGCCTCGTGGCCTCCTCGCTTCTTTCCTGATGTCCACTCCAAGTCCTCTGGATCACATTTGTTCCAAAAATAACTCTCCTGAAGGTTTCATTCCGTTTGGACTCCATTTGATATTCCTTTTGTGCGAAACACTAAAATAGGCAAAGAAACAACAATTTGCACTGGGCCTTCGGTTAGTAGGTTAGCCCCAAAAATAATATAAAACTGCTTAGTAAAGCCCATTAAACATCCAAAACAGATAATATAATAGCATGGAACAATCAAAAATTATAGATACGTTGAAGACGTATCAAGCATCCCCAAGCTTAATTCCTGCTCGTCCTCGAGTAGGTAAATGATAAAAACAGAATTTTTGATGTGGAATGCTACCAAGCATATTTCTCAATATAATTTCCCTTATTGTGGCATGAATGTTCAGATCCGAAAGATTCAAGACAAAAGTTTAATATTGACATGAAAATAATAATACTTCAAGCATACTAACAAAGCAATCATGTCTTCTCAAAATAACATGGCCAAAGAAAGTTATCCCTACAAAATCATATAGTCTGGCTATGCTCTATCTTCATCACACAAAATATTTAAATCATGCACAACCCCGATGACAAGCCAAGCAATTGTTTCATACTTTTGGTGTTCTCAAACTTTTTCAATCTTCACACAATACATGAGCCTAAGCCATGGACATAGCACTATATGCGGAATAGAATGGTGGTTGTGGAGAAGACAAAAAGGAGAAGATAGTCTCACATCAACTAGGCGTATCAACGGGCTATGGAGATGCCCATCAATAGATATCAATGTGAGTGAGTAGGGATTGCCATGCAACGGATGCACTAGAGCTATAAGTGTATGAAAGCTCAACAAAAGAAACTAAGTGGGTGTGCATACAACTTGCTTGCTCACGAAGACCTAGGGCACTTTGAGGAAGCCCATCATTGGAATATACAAGCCAAGTTCTATAATGTAAAATTCCCACTAGTATATGAAGGTGACAACATAGGAGACTCTCTATCATGAAGATCATGGTGCTACTTTGAAGCACAAGCGTGGTAAAAGGATAGTAACATTATCCCTTCTCTCTTTTTCTCTCATTTTTTTATTTAGGCCTTCTTCCTTTTTTATGGCCTCTTTTTTTTTCTTTTTTTTCTTTTCGTCCGGAGTCTCATCCCGACTTGTGGGGGAATCATAGTCTCCATCATCCTTTCCTCACTTGGGACAATGCTCTAATAATGATGATCATCACACTTTTATTTACTTACAACTCAAAGATTACAACTCAATACTTAGAACAAAATATGACTCTATGTGAATGCCTCCGGCGGTGTACCGGGATATGCAATGAATCAAGAGTGACATGTATTAAAGAATTATAAAGGTGGCTTCACCACAAATACGATGTCAACTACATGATCATGCAAAGAAATATGACAATGATGGAGCGTGCCATAACAAACGGAACGGTGGTAAGTTGCATGGCAATATATCTCGGAATGGCTATGGAAATGCCATAATAGTTAGGTATGGTGGCTGTTTTGAGGAAGGTATATGCTGGGTGTATGATACCGGCGAAAGGTCCGCGGTATTAGAAAGGCTAGCAATGGTGGAAGGGTGAGAGTGCGTATAATCCATGGACTCAACATTAGTCATAAAAACTCACATACTTATTGCAAAAATCTATTAGTTATCGAAACGAGTACTATGTGCATGCTCCTAGGGGGATAGATTGGTAGGAAAAGACCATCGCTCGTCCCCGACCGCCACTCATAAGGAAGACAATCAATAAATAAATCATGCTCCGACTTCATCACATAACGGTTCACCATACGTGCATGCTACGGGAATCGCAAACTTTAGAACAACTATTTCTCAAATTCACAACTACTCAACTAGCATGACTCTAATATCACCATCTCGATATCTCAAAACAATCATCAAGTATCAAACTTCTCATAGTATTGAATGCACTTGTATATGATAGTTTTTATTATACCCATCTTGGATGTTCATCATATTAGGACTAATTGTATAGCCAAAGCAAACTACCATGCTGTTCTAAAAGACTCTCAAAATAATATAAGTGAAGCATGAGAGATCTTTCTATAAAATAAAACCACCACCGTGCTCTAAAAGATATAAGTGAAGCACTAGAGCAAAATTATTTAGCTCAAAAGATATAAGTGAAGCACATAGAGTATTCTAATAAATTCTGATCAATGTGTGTATCTCCCAAAAGGTGTGTACAGCAAGTATGATTGTGGTGAACTAAAATAAAGATCAAATCATACAAGACGCTCCAAGAAAAACACATATCATGTGGTGAATAAAAATATAACATCAAGTAAAGTTACCGATGGACGAAGACAAAAGAGGGGATGCCTTCCGGGGCATACCCAAGCTTAGGCTTTTGGTTGTCCTTGGATTTTACCTTGGGGTGCCTTGGGCATCCCCAAGCTTAGGCTCTTGCTGTTGGATTCTACGGTAGGGTGCGTCGACTGGAAATTAAAATTTTCCTATGCGCAGAACATCCAGGAACATGCTACGGGAGATGGATCACAGTTTGTTACCACTAGACACGCAGTGCCGTGCAGCGGAAGAAGAGTTGGGGCAGCGCATCCGCGTGGATCGTCTCCTCCTCGTCCGATCTCACTCGAACAGCCAGTCGTCCGATCCCACGTACAAGTTCGCCGGAGCGGCGCAAGTGCACCGCCTCTAACGGTATCCGCGCGTGCAGGAGGAACACCGTGCGGCGGACTGCTAGGTCCGATCACACAGTCGGCAGCGAGTGTAGGTGGCTATTCGCAACACATACAAACCCTAGTCACAGCATCAAAGCGATCAACCGCATGAGTGTGCCACACCTCCACATTATATAGGCGTCCGTCGCAGGCTCAACACTTGGGCCTCGCACGGACCCTAAAGCCCAAAGTCTACTCGGTCACGTTCCTAGTCCAGTTTGGATCACATCCGATCAGTGTCCTATGAACCGACCTCGAGGTTCCTTCCCTTGCTGCGACCCCTTAGGTTCAAGTCGGCTTGGTCACGCGGATCACCTCCGACCTGCACGGTTGGTAGCGGCCTCTAGCAAGGCGTGCCGACCACCAAGCAGACTATGAAGCTGGTTAGGCGAAACCTGCATAACGTGTCACACTTCATTCCCTTTGCCACACGATATATGTTGTCGGGCTCAAGGCGAGATTGTCATCCTTGTGCTAGCCCGACCTCTTTCTCGTTCCAAAGGATATCGACCACAATCCGGATTATCTCATAATCCTTGTCGCATGGCCATGCTTATCCCGGTCGAGATCACACGAGGGCCCAGAGTATATCTCTCCCGATCGAGGGGCAATCCCATCTTGCTCGACCATGTCTCGCAAAGCATGGACTGGACAAACCCAAACCTACCTTTGTAACTACCCAACACGGAGTAGCGTTTGGTCGGCCCAAAGCAAGTTTGTCACCATCCCAGTACATGCGTCCACTCAGGTCTTAGGACATAGAACGTATGTTGTACTAGAGACTCACAGATGACATATCGCTGCGTCTCATAGTTGGGTCTGTCCGACTCGGACCTTATTCGACTCGGATCCGACCACGCCGAATCCGACCTGCAGACTTTCCAAGTCCATATTATCCGGTTAGCATCCAATGCTCCATGGCTAGTGAGACCAAGCCATCGACCGTGTCATATGCTAGTCTAGTCGGTTGCGCGTCCACACAGCCCTTTCGACTAGGGACCTTTTAGGACAGTCATCATACAATGCATAGTCCTACAAACAAGTCACGTACTTGCTGATACACATCATTGATAATGTCCAAGGACTATCTTTATTCATAAACACATAGGAAATATCATCATACATGATTGCCTCTAGGGCATATCTTCAAAATGACAAGGGTAAATCTGATTTGCTCATCATAGACCGGACCATGTCCAACAAGGTCCTATTCCTCCCTTCCAATACGCCGTTTCTCTGTGGCGTACCCGGAGGTGTGAGCTGAGGTACTATACCTCGACTTTTCAGATGATCATCAAACTCCTGGCTCATGTACTCACCTCCACGATCAGACCGCGGAAGCTTTATAGTCTTGCCGAGCTGATTCTCAACCTCGTTCTAAAACTCTTTGAACTTTTCAAAAGTCTCCGACTTGTGCCTCATCAAATAGATATATCCATATCTACTCAAGTCGTCGGTAAAAGTCATGAAGTCTCGATAGCCACCTCTGGCAGTTGTGCTCATTGGACCACACACATCACGTGTATAAGCTCCAATAGCTCGGACGCCTCTCGCAACTCTTTGCGAAAGGAGACTTAGTCATCTTGCCGAGCAAGCATGATTCACATGTCTCGAACGACCAAGTCGGACAAAGTTAGGAGCCCATCATCATGGAGCTTCTTCATGCTTCGCACTAATGTGTCTAAGCCGGCAATGCCAGAAGTATGTCGGATTTATCTCATTAGGCTTATGCCTCTTGACATTCATGTTATAGACCGGTTACTATTCTAGATTCAATATAAATTGCCCATCAACAGTGGGTGCATATCCGTGGAACATACCATTCAAAAATATTGAACAACCATTGTCCTTTAAATTGAATTCATAACCTTGACTCATCAAACATGAGGCGAAATAATGTTCCGACTAAGTGGAGGAATGTAATAACAATTATTCAATTCCATTATGAATCCGGAAGGAAGTCTGGAGCTGCATCGTGTCGACCTCCAACGCATCAACTCTTGCTTTGTTGCCGACCGATGTCAATCTCCCTTGTGCCACACGCCTAGTTCTTACCAGCCCTCGCATCGAGTTGCAAATATGAACAACCGATCCGTATCAAATACCCAAGAGCTAATAGGTATGTCAGCAAGGTAAATGTCTATAACATATGCAACAAGTGTACCTTTGCCTGAAGAAGCATTTCCAGCCTTCTTGCCATGCTCTGCAAGCCACTTGCTACAGTTCCTCTTCCAGTGACCGGTTACCTTGCAGTGATAGCAAACGATCTTTGAGTCTGGTCCAGACTTCGGCGCAGCGGCAGAGGTTACCATCTCCGTGCCCTTTGCCTTAGCCTTTTTCTTGGACCAACTCTTCTTGAACTTACTCCATTTCGCACCATCAACACTTGATGCGTGCCTTTCTTAATATCCTGCTCGCCACCTTGAGCATCCCATGCAATTCAGTGAGCTTTTATCCATGCCATGCATATGATAGTTCGAGATGAACGCCCCATAGCTGGGCGGAAGAGAACCCGTAACAACATCAAGAGCCAGCTCATCCAAGAGCGGAAGCCCAAACGATCCAAAGCTTGCACATATCCGATCATCTTGATCACATGTGGGCTCGATGGATCACCTTCCTTCAGCTTGCAATCCATCAAGGATCGCCAGACGTTGAACCTTTCGGTCCTAGCCTATGTCTGAAACATGCTCTTGAGACTCTCGATCATATTGTAAGCCTCAACATTTTCGAAATGATGTTGCAAATCGGCTCCATACAAGCCAAAGCATTAGACAATCGATCTCCGCTGATTCATCAACGAGTTTCGTAGGCATTCTTAGCTGTGGCACTAGCATTATCGGCAGGTTCCTCTCGAAGTGGATCCTCTAGAACATGTTCCTTTTTATCGTGCTTGAGAACAATTCTCAGATTTCTATACTAGGTGGTAAAGTTTGTTCCATTCAGTTTATCCTTTTCCGAATTAATTTCAATGCAAAGTTGGGTTGAGCAGGTGGTGCCATTGATCTACAATGTAAAATATGCAATCACTAAGCAATGTGTTTATGTAGAGTAATTCTAGCCTAAATGTAAATACTCCCATCAAGTCAAGATCCTCCGCAAACTCTCAATGATTCAGATCCGACTAGCGCATGCGACTAGTGAGCTTTAGCATCACGCTAGCCAACATACCTATCCGTAAGCAACTCCTTGCTAATCGTATTCTATATCGACTTCGCCGGTCGGAAGGTATCTTATACCCTGCTCCCAACCTTTCTCGCCACAAGGCACAAAACCGCTTTTGATAGCCTTGTCAAGTTAACTCGATGTAGTGCATGTCCGTGTCCGACATGAACCCTTGATTCAAGGACACCCAAAGAGCACCCCAATTTTATGAGCCCACTACTAGACGTACTTGATGTGCGAAGGTGCAACATCGGGGATGGCAATTCGCTTGATATTCATGAGGGTTCAATCTATCATTCTAACATGCATAGAAACAAAGAAGCATAACAATCACAAATATAACACATATTGTGAAATAGTATGGCTCCTTCATGGACGTTCTTCCAGGTCGGCTCCGACTCCGATGACCATCTACGAACTCCATCTTGTTTGTCACGCCGGGACGCCAAGCCGCCAACCTGATCTCTATTATCCAACTACTACAACTAGTAATGAATTTACATAGAGTCACAAGTCGACACGCATGTCGTTATACAATATAATGCCAGCACTTTGGCTCCTGCCGGCCGACAAACATGACACGCAGCCACGATAAATTACACACATGCATCACATACACATGAGCTATACTATTCACATCAAACCTGCAAAACAAAGTTATGCATAGAATCGCATTCTACCGGTTTGTGTGTTGAGTACGAAATACACGGCGCTACGCACACGGCGGTCCTGCTAGCTGGTTAGCGGGCGGGTTGAAGGGCAGCGCCCCACGGTGCGGGCAGCGCCGACGCTTTGTAAATCACAGATCACATCGTAACTCCGATCACGCCAATTCTCTCGATCCGACCGATCTTATCGATCATCGCGAATCCGATTCGGATTTACGTTTCATCGTTAACCCCGATGGCGGATGACCGACCGGTAGGGGTAGATCGTGTCACGACCTCATCGACCCGATTGACGTAAAACATAGCCTCAACGATCCCCATGTGCGATTGATCACATCAATCGTGCACATAGCCGATCTCTTCAAGGACAACAGATCTCATCTCGCCGCCTCCACATATCTAATATGCATACAATCTGAATCCAAATCCTATAGCAGAGGCTCTGATACCACTGTTGGATTCTACGGTAGGGTGCGTCGACTTCAAATTAAAATTTTCCCACGCGCAGAACATCCAGAACATGCTACGGAGATGGATCACGATTCGTTACCACTAGACGCGCATGCGTGCAATGAAGAAGAGTTGGGGCAGCGTCGCGTGGATCGCCTCCTCCTCGTCCGATCTCACTCGAACAGCCGTCGTCCGATCCCACGCACAAGTTCACGGAGGCACAAGTGCACCGCCTAACGGTATCCGCCACACACAGAGGAACACCGTGTGGCGGACTGCTAGGTCCGATCACACAGTCGGCGGCGGGTGGAGGTGGCTATTCGCAACACATAAAAACCCTAGTCACAGCGCCGAAGCGATCAACCGCATGAGTGTGCCGCACCTCCACTTTATATAGACGTCTGTCGCAGGCTCAACACTTGGGCCTCGCACGGACCCTAAAGCCCAAAGTCTACTCGGTCACGTTCCTAGTCCAGTTCGGATCACATTCGGTCAGTGTCCTACAAACCGACCTCGTAGGTTCCTTCCCTTAAGCGCGCGACCCCTTAGGTTCAAGTTGGCTTGGTCACAGTTCGGATCACCTCCGACCTGCACGGTTGGTAGCGGCCTCTAGCAAGGCGTGCCGACCACCAAGCGAGACTATGAAGCTGGTTAGGCGAACCCGCATAACGTGTCACACTTCATTCCCTTTGCCGCATGATATATGTTGTCGGGCTCAAGGCGAGATTGTCATCCTTGTGCTAGCCCGACTCTCTTTCGTTCTAGTGATACCGACCACAATCCGGATTATCTCATAATCCTTGTCGCATGGCCATGCTTATCCCGGTCGATCACACGAGGGGCCCAGAGTATATCTCTCCCGATCGGAGGGGCAATCCCATCTTGCTCGACCATGTCTCGCAAAGATGGGACCGACAAACCCAAACCTACCTTTGTAACTACCCAGTCACGGAGTAGCGTTTGGTCGGCCCAAAGCAAGTCTGTCACCATCCCGAGTACATGCGCCACCAGGTCTTAGGACATAGAACGATGTTGTACTAGAGACTCACAGATGACATATCGCTGCGTCTCATAGTTGGGTCTGTCCGACTCGGACCTTATCTCGACTCGGATCCGACTACGTCGAATCCGACCAGACCTTTCCAAGTCCATATTATCCGGTTAGCATCCAATGCTCCATGGCTAGTGATACCAATCCATCGACCGTGTCATATGCTAGTCTAGTCGGCTGCGCGTCCACACAGCCCTTTCGACTGGGGACCTTTTAGGACAGTCATCATACAATGCATAGTCCCACAAACAAGTCACGTACTTGCTGATACACATCATTGATAATGTCCAAGGACTATCTTTATTCATAAACACATAGGAAATATCATAATACATGATTGCCTCTAGGGCATATCTCCAACACTTGCCACTCCTTGTTCCATAATCCATCAAATCTTTACCCAAAAACTTGAAAACTTCACAACACAAAACTTAACAGAAAATCGCATGAGCTCCGTTAGCGAAAGAAAACAAACCACCACCTTGAGGTACTATAATGAACTCATTCTTTATTTATATTGGTGTTAAACCTACTGTATTCCAACTTCTCTATGGTTCATAACCAATACTAGCCATAGATTCATCAAAATAAGCAAACAACACACAAAAAACAGAATCTGTCAAAAACAGAACAGTCTGTAGTAATCTGTATCAAACGTATACTTCTGTAACTCCAAAAATTCTGAAATAAATTTCTGGACGTGAAGAATTTATCTATTAATCATCTGCAAAAAGAATGAGCTAAATATCACTCTTCAGTAAAAAGTTGTAACTAATCTCGTGAGTGCTAAAGTTTCTGTTTTTTACAGCAATATCAAAAAGACTTCACCCAAGTCTTCCCAAAGGTTCTACTTGGCACAAACACTAATTAAAACATGAAAAAACATCTAACCAGAGTCTAGATCAAAGATTTATTACTAAAAAGAACCAAAAAGCAAGAAAAAAATAAAATTGGGTTGCCTCCCAACAAGCGCTATCGTTTAACGCCCCTAGCTAGGCATAAAGGCAAGGATATATCTAGGTATTATCATCTTTGGCATGCAATCCATAAGTGGATCTCATATTAGATTCATAAGGTAATTTAATTTTCTTTCTAGTAAAGTGTTCCATGCCTTTCCTTAATGGAAATTGGAATCTAATATTTCCTTCTTTCATATCAATAATTGCACCGATCGTTCTAAGGAAATGTCTACCAAGAATAATAGGACATGAAGGATTGCAATATATATCAAGGACAATGAAATCTACGGGACATAATTCCTATTTGCGACAATAAGAACATCATTAATCCTTCCGATAGGTTTCTTAATGGTGGAATCCGCAAGGTGCAAGTTTAAAGAACAATCATCAAATTCACGGAAACCTAACACATCACACAAAGTTTTTGGAGTAGTGGAAACACTAGCACCCAAATCACACAAAGCATAGCATTCATGATCTTTAATTTTAATTTTAATAGTAGTTTCCCACTCATCATAAAGTTTTCTAGGGATAGAAACTTCTAATTCAAGCTTTTCTTCATAGGATTGCATTAAAAGCATCAACGATATGTTTGGTAAAAGCCTTATTTTGACTATAAGCATGCGGAGAATTTAGCATGGATTGCAACAAGGAAATACAATCTATTAAAGAACAATTATCATAACTAAATTCCTTGAAATCCAAAATAGTGGGTTCATTGCTATGTAAAGTTTTGACCTCTTCAATCCCACTTTTACTAATTTTTGCATCAAGATCTAAAAACTCTGAATCATTGGGACGCCTTTTAACTAAAGTTGACTCATCTCCAGTCCCATCATTATCAAGATTCATATTGCAAAACAAAGATTTAATAGTAGACACATCAATCACTTTTAGATCTTCATCCTTATTATCATGCAAACTAGAAGAACACGCTTTCACAAAGCAATCTTTTTTAGCACGCATCCTAGCGGTTCTTTCTTTGCACTCATCAATGGAAATTCTCATAGCTTTGAGAGACTCATTGATATCATGCTTAGGTGGAATAGATCTAAGTTTCAAAGAATCAACATCAAAAGAAATTCTATCCACTTTCCTAGCCAACTCATCAATCTTAGGCAATTTTTCTTCAAGCAAAGCATTGAAATTCTTTTGAGAAATCATAAATTCTTTAACACTAGTCTCAAAATCAGAGGGCATCTTGTTAAAATTTCCATAAGAGTTGTTGTAGGAATTACCATAATTATTAGAGGAATTACTAGGATACGACCTAAGATTAAAGTTTCCTCTATAGGCGTTGTTACCAAAATTGTTCCTACCAACAAAATTCACATCCATAGATTCATTATTATTCTCAATCAAAGTAGAAAAAGGCCTATCATTGGGATTATAAGAAACACTCTTATTAGCAAACAATTTCACAAGTTCATCCATCTTTCCACTCAAAACATTAATCTCTTCAATTGCATGCACCTTTTTACTAGTAGATCTTTCAGTGTGCCATTGAGAATAATTAACCATAATATTATCTAGGAGTTTAGTAGCTTCTCCTAAAGTGATTCCCATAAAAGTGCCTCCCGCGGCCGAATCTAAAAGATTTCTAGAAGCAAAATTCAATCCGACATAATTTTTTTGTATAATCATCCATAAGTTCAAACCACGTGTAGGGCAATTACGTATCATTAATTTCATCCTCTCCCAAGCTTGTGCAACATGTTCATGATCAAGTTGCTTAAATTTCATAATATCATTTCTAAGAGAGATGATCTTAGCGGGAGGAAAATACTTAGAGATAAAAGCATATTTGCACTTATTCCATGAACCAATACTATTTTTAGGCAAAGGCAAAAACCAAGTTTTAGCACGATCTCTAAGCGAAAAAGAAATAGCTTCAAGTTAACAATATCATTATCCACATCTTTCTTATTTTGCATATCGCATAAATCAACAAAGTTGTTTAGATGGGTAGCGGCATCTTCACTAGGAAGGCCGGCGAATTGATCTTTCATGACAAGATTCAACAAGGCAGCATTGATTTCACAAGATTCAGTATCGGTAATAGGAGCAATCGGGGTGCTAAGAAAATCATTGTTGTTGGTATTGGAAAAGTCACACAATTTAGTATTATCTTGAGCCATCATGACAAGCAAGCAATCAACACACAAGCAAGCAAGAAGCAAACGAAAAAGAGGCAAACGGAAAGAGAGGGCGAATAAAACGGCAAGGGTGAAGTGGGGGAGAGAAAAACAAGAGGCAAATGGAAAATAATGTAATGCAAGAGATAAGAGTTTGTGATGGATACTTGGTATGTCTTGACTTGTGTGTATACTCCCCGACAACGGTGCCATAAATCCTTCTTGCTACCTCTTGAGCATGCGTTGGTTTTCCCTTGAAGAGGAAAGGGTGATGCAGCAAAGTAGCATAAGTATTTCCCTCAGTTTTTGAGAACCAAGGTATCAATCCAGTAGGAGGCCACACGCAAGTCCCTCGTACCTACACAAACAAATAAGAACCTTCCAACCAACGCGATAAAGGGGTTGTCAATCCCTTCACGGCCACTTGCAAAAGTGAGATCTGATAGAGATGATAAGATAATATTTTTAGAATTTTTATGATAAAGATTAAAAGTAAAGATTGCAAAATAAACGGTGACAGAAATAGCTAGTTGACGGAAGATAAATATGATGGAAAATAGACCCGGGGGCCATAGGTTTCACTAGTGGCTTCTCTCAAGATAGCATAAGTATTACGGTGGGTGAACAAATTACTGTCGAGCAATTGATAGAAAAGTGCATAACTATGAGAATATCTAGGCATGATCATGTATATAGGCATCACGTCTGCGACAAGTAGACCGAAACGATTCTGCATCTACTACTATTACTCCACACATCGACCGCTATCCAGCATGCATCTATAGTATTAAGTTCATAAGAACAGAGTAACGCATTAGGCAAGATGACATGATGTAGAGGGATAAACTCAAGCAATATGATATAAACCCCATATTTTTATCCTCGATGGCAACAATACAATACGTGCCTTGCTGCCCCTACTGTCACTGGGAAAGGACACCGCAAGATTGAACCCAAAGTTAAGCACTTCTCCCATTGCAAGAAAGATCAATCTAGTAGGCCAAACCAAACTGATAATTCGAAGAGACTTGCAAAGATAACAAATCATACATAAAATAATTTAGAGGAGATTCAAATATTGTTCATAGATAATCTTGATCATAAACCCACAATTCATCGGATCTCGACAAACACACCGCAAAAAGAGTTACATCAAACAGATCTCCAAGAAGATCGAGGAGAACTTTGTATTGAGATCCAAAGAGAGAGAAGAAGCCATCTAGCTAATAACTATGGACCCGAAGGTCTGTGGTAAACTACTCACACATCATCGGAGAGGCTATGGTGTTGATGTAGAAGCCCTACGTGATCGATTCCCCCTCCGGCGGAGCGCCGAAAAAGGCCCCAAGATGGGATCTCACGGGTACAGAAGGTTGCGGCGGTGGAAATAGGGTTTCGTGGTGCTCCTGGATGTTTTTGGGGGTATATGGGTATATATAGGAGGAAGAAGTAGGTCAGTGGAGCTGCGAGGGGCCCACGAGGGTGGGGGCGCGCCCAGGGGGGCAGGCGCACCTCCCTGCCTCGTGGCCTCCTCGCTTCTTTCTTGACGTCCACTCCAAGTCCTTTGGATCATGTTTGTTCCAAAAATAACTCTCCCGAAGGTTTCATTCTGTTTGGACTCCGGTTGATATTCCTTTTATGCGAAACACTGAAATAGGCAAAAAAACAACAATTTGCACTGGGCCTTCGGTTAGTAGGTTAGTCCCGGAAATAATATATAAGTGCTTAGTAAAGCCCATTAAACATCCAAAACAGATAATATAATAGCATGGAACAATCAAAAATTATAGATACGTTGGAGACGTATCAGTCGGCCCTCGCCCGCTTTATGATTCAGATGTGGTAAATTCTCTTTTATAATTATTTATTGCATTTCGCACTTATGACAATTATGGCCATCAAGTTGACATAGATATATTCTAATCTAGGAGGTATGTGAACCGGAATTTGAAACCGACCCTCTTGTCGAGAAGTTAAATTTAGTTGAAAAATAAAATGAGTATTTGAAATAAAAAATTAAAAGAATTGAAGAAGAGAAGATGACATTGGAGTTGTATGTTGCCAATGTCGTCGATGATCACAAGATGAAGATGAATGCAATGCGCTTGAAGATGGATGCAATGCGCCTGAAGCTTAAGAAGATTAGAAAATATGCCATTGATAATGAGACTTGGTATCATTATGTTGTTGGATCAATTGTTACCTTTGTTGCGATCTTCATCGCATTTGTTGTGATGAGGGTAAGTTTTCTCTAGTGTTTTGCTTAACAAATGCATACTTAGCTTATTTTCCTCCTAATGGCATAATTACCTAAGTTAGATAAAATGGCATTTTTACCTACGTTAGTTAGAAGAAGAAGAAGAAGATAAAGAAGAGGAGAGGAGAACAAGAAAGAGAAGAAAATTTCTTCTTCTTCTTCTTCTAGCTAGTCTTCTTCTTCTAGTCTTCTTCTTCTTCTTCTTCTAACTTTCTTCTTTCCCAATTTGCTTTCGATGAGGAAGCTTGAGTTGACGGAGTCTACTCTTCTCCTTGTGCTTCCTTTTTGTTTTGATTTTGTAGGATGAACAATGTGAAACTTGCTACCTATATATGTATGTATGGATGAAACCATTGTATGCTTGTTGTTGGATATGTTGGCTAGCTATATATGTTGCATATGGACTTTTCATTGGTATGTATATGTGTTGGATGATCATATCCATATGGCAGGGATATGATTTGGTATGTACATGTGTTGTTATGCTTGTTTTTTTTAGTGAATTGACAGTAGAAGAGAACTCCTACTGTTTTTTCATATATCTATATAAATGGGGTGTTTACATAGACATACAATGTTACAAACTCAAGGGCAACCACCCACTGGCCTCACCACCAGAGGGGGTGTGACAACTCAACACCTACTCAACTTTTTTGGGATGATGTGTTAGACTATAGTAAGCAAAGCCAAAGCCCGCGTGGTCAGGTCAAAGTGTGGCCCAGTATGTGAGGAAGGCTGCCCTGTGAGCAGATTTGATCCTATGTTGTAGCAGTCTCAAATCCTCTTTGAAGCGTGCGCGCCAGGACCCAAAAGTGGGATTGATCCCTCTAAAGTGCTTGTTGTTTCTTTCTTTCCACAAACTCCAGGCAGCCGCCAAGAAAACTTCAATGAAGAAAGGGTTAGGCCAGGTTGTTCGTGCATTTTGTAGAGCATTCAATCTGTCATCAAAGCCCGGCCACTGAATATGCAGTGTGTCCCAACATCTCTTGCTGAACTCGCACGTAAACACCATGTGATCTACAGTTTCTTCAATGTTCTGTCCGCAGAGGAGACAAGTGAAGTCATTACCGATGTTGTAGTGCCTTCTACGGAGCATGTTACGTGTGTTGAGCCTGTCATGGAACAGCAACCATCCGAAAACTTTGATCTTCATAGTACAACTGGATTTCCAGAGATGCCGAAAAGCAGGGTGTGTGTTTGCATCACGGAAATAGTTGGCGTAGTAATCTTTAGGTCGTAACTCAGCCGCACCCCAGATGTAGTGCCATATATCAGTGAGAGACGCGGAGGGGGAAAGCCTGGCTGATTCCTCCTATATATCTCATATCTCTAGAAGAGCCTGAGGGGAAACTGGGAGTTGAAAGGTTTCATGCAGAGCTGTGGAGGCCCAGAAGTCAGCGACAGTCATATCTTCATGCGTGGCAAAGGAGAAGGCACGAGGATGCGAGGTTTCCAATACATCATGGGACCAGAGATCTTTCCAGAGCAGCACAGTCGAGCCGTCCACAAGTTGCACCTTCGAGATCCCTCTATAGATTGGTGTAAGCTTGAGAATGTCTCTCCACCAGAAGGAGCCCACCGGATCCGCAGCATGTGGCACTTGATCAGTATAGTGAGTATCCCAGGTCATGTTAACCCAAGGCACGTCTCATTTGTTGAAAAAATTATGCAGAAACTTCAGGAGAAGGGCCTCATTATGAATTTTTATATTAATCACCCCGAGACCACCCTTGTTTTTTGGACGAAACACCAAATACCAAGCTGCCAGGGAATTACACTTGTCTCCTTGCTCGGTTTTCTTCGTCCAAAGGCAATGATGTCTTATTCTATCCAGGATCTCAATAAGTTTCGGAGGGAACTTTAGGGTGCACATGGCAAATATCAGAAGAGAGGTGACAGATGCATTAAGCCACGAAAGCCTACCCCCGTAAGACATCATGGCGATGGTAGAGGAGAGACGACGCTCCAATCTGCAGACCAAGGGCATGAATTCCTGGATAGTTGGTCGAGAAGTGCCAAGGGGGAGACCGAGATAAGTGAACGGCATCGATCCAACAGTACAACCAAAAATGTTGGCTAACATTGCAGTGGCATTGGCATCATGATTAATGGGAATAAGGGTGGACTTATGAAAATTGATCTTGAGGCCGATGGAAGCGGCATAATCAGAGAGGATCTGTTTAACCCTAGCAGCTTGAATAGGGCA
Source organism: Aegilops longissima (assembly GCA_021605205.1). Taxonomy (NCBI): domain Eukaryota; kingdom Viridiplantae; phylum Streptophyta; class Magnoliopsida; order Poales; family Poaceae; genus Aegilops; species Aegilops longissima. Next base: position 511,660,606 of record CM038677.1, read on the forward strand.
GGCCGGCAAAACAAGGAGGGTATCATCCGCATATTGAATAACTGGATAATCAGTTTGCCCATTGCAAGGAAAAGTTAAGAACAACTCCCCTTGTCTGAACGCTGCATTAACTGCTGCTTGAAGAAGCTCGGCAGCAAGAACGAGAATGAGTGGGGACAGAGGGTCCCCTTGTCGCACCCCACACAGGCACTGAAATTGTCGGCCGGGTACGCCGTTGAGAAGCACTGAGGATCGACAAGAGGAAAAGAGGCATCGAATCCAAGAGATCCATCTGTCAGGGAACCCCATATGCTGCATGATGTTTATCATTGGTTCGTGCGCTATGGTATCAAATGCCTTGGCGAAGTCAAGTTTGAGGAGGATGATCTCTCTGCCCGAACTCTGGCAATGATGAAGGTATTGATACGTCCAAGCAAGACAGTCCTGTATGGTCCGGCCTTTTATGAACCCATATTGGTTGCGATGGACTAAGTTCAGAATGGTACCTTGTAACCGATCGGCCAATAACTTGGTGAGCAGTTTCAGACAGCAGTTTAGCAAAGTAATGGGTCTATAATCATTGACCGACTCTGGGGCATTAATTTTTGGTATGGGTGTAATCAGCCCATCATTGATGCTGGTGATATCCAGTGTACCTTCATAAAACTGTGAGCAAAGAGCATAGAAGTCATGATGAATAATAGGCCAACAAGCTTTCAGAAAAGCCCCACTGAAGCTGTCAGGACCAGGAGCACGATCAGACGTGATGCGGAGCATCCTTCGGTCATCCCCATGGACCTTCCATCAACTATCCAAGCTCCAAGTGGACCCATGACAAGAGCAAGAGCTCGTGTTATTCAATCCGAGGTGACATCACTCCTATTCGATTTCCCTTTTCCTTCCAGTGAGGCATGGCTACTACCTAAGTCCGAGACACTACGCATGATCAGGTACAACGTTCAAGCCAAGGGACCAGGAGCTGAAGAAGAAACGACAAGCGTCAACACTCTGGACAGCCCGGAACTTCCGGCCACAGCCCGGAACTTCCGGCCCCCGGAACTTCCGGCCAAATCCCGGAACTTCCAGCCTCCGATGACTTCGACCAGCCCGGGCGTGTCCACTTTCTGGTTAGCCCGGAACCTGCCCAGAACCTGGCCTGGAACTTCCGGCCCCCGGAACTTCCGGCCCGCCCGGACCTTCCGGCCCCCGGAAGCCAGCCCAACTCCACCCGCACCAACTTTCGGCTTAGGCCGGACCCTGCCCGGAACTTCCGGCGCCCGGAACTTCCGGCCCTGCCTGCGTGCAGCCACTTGGGCCGAGGCGCGTGTACCCTTTTGTCCCATAAACTATAAATACTATCCTATCTCCTCCTAGTTAGGGTTAGCATTGGTTTGGCTCATCTTTGGTGTGAGAGCCCTTGCTCATCCACTTGGTACTTCTCCTCGGAGTTCACGACCTCTTCGGAGAAGATCCCCCAAGCGGATTCAAGACCCCTTCAAGGGAAGACCATCAAGACCTCCTCTCGGAGAAGATCGGCTACTCGTGTATCTTTCCTTTGTTGATTTTGAACCTTGTGCTACCTTATGTGTTCGGTGATCTAGCTCTTGTGTAAGCGAAACTTGTCGGTTTAGTGTTCCTCTTGTGTGTGTTTCCTTGTGTTCTTCCGCCCATTCATCGTGTTTCCCCGTAGGATCCCCTCCAAACGTGAAAGATCTCCGATTAGGGTTCCACCCTACATCATATGGTATCATGAGCCACGTTGATCACGTTTTTGGAGCCCCTACCCCGTGTTTTCTAGCTTGATTTTGTTGTTTTCGTCCTAAATCCGAAAATTCCCCACCAAAAATAGCCCCAATTTTTTTTGTGATTCGTTGGTGTGATGAAGTTTTGTTGGATTTGATCCGTGGATTTGCTTTGCTTCGAGTGGATCTAGCATCCCTACCTTTCTTCCCCTCGAATTCCTTCTCTTCCCCTCAGGATTTGAGTTTTTCCCCCAATTTTTCCGCCCAAACCCTCGATCCTGAAGTTCCTGTTCTTGGCAGATTTCGACCGGAACTTTCGGCCCCCCCGAACTTCCAGCCCAGCCCGAACTTCGGTCCTCGACCTTCCGCCTTGCCCGAACTTCCGCCTAGACAAAAGTTCACAAGATCTTCGGTGACCCCGCTTCTTCGGCAACTTCAACCTCGGTGCAGCGGCATCTTCGCCAACATACTGAAGACCATGCATCACATCATCGTCCACATTCACATCCGTTTGGAACCTCGACCGTAAGCAAGGACGGTAATCTCGACGACATCTTTGTCCAAACCTTGCCATTGAATTGATAAACATCATAGCCATCTTTTGCGTTGCTTACCCATCGAGACTAGCCTTTCAGTATTGCAGGCAACGTGACTTGTGCACATTAGTGATCATACTCCATAGCATACATACCATACCACCGTGGTGCATATCTTGGGATCCATTTGTGTGTCACAAAGTTATCAGCATACACAAGTGCTATCTCGGTTCGTGAAGTTTTGCATGAGAAAAGAGCTCAAAAGAGAAAGAGCCACCCAAGTTTTTAAGCAAAGAGGAAAGATAAGCAAAGAGCTTATGAGCAAGAACCATAGCATCATACTACATTAAGAGTGTCATATTGGATCATCTTGGATCATACCACTGAAATACCATACATATAGCATACGTGGGATAGAGATAGTTGCATTTTTGCCTAGTAGGTTGTGCACAAGTTCCGTATCCGCCTATTATGCAATCGTGCTAGCGTCTCTCTAGTATTGTGTAACAAGAGCATTTTCGTGGATTCCACATTTTGGCTCACTTTTGGTTTGCACAATCCCACTTATCTATTTGCGTGTGTGCTTCCGTGTACACATAATTGCTTGTCAACTTGTTGCATTTGCAAATTTGTGAATCTTTTCCAACATTATTGAATCTCACTTACAATTGCATCAAATTTTGTGCCACCATCCTCACCAAGCTCCACCATAAGCTTTTATTTGTGTAGGTGTGAGAACCGACAAGGATTGGTACCAATAGTGCTATTTCATTGTCCGCATTTGGGTGAACTTGATTCATCATCAACATCGGTCAAAGGTACATTGGTATAAGTTCTTCTCCTTCTACCACTCACATATTTTGCTTGGAATATGGATAGGCCAAGTACCTCTACCAACCCACTCTTCATCGAGCAAGACGACGACATGTCTTCATTCGTCACCAAGAGCCACCTCTTTGGTGCACAACGAAGCGTTACATCAAGAGCAACAAGCAATGAGCGATCGTGATCGACAACCTCGCCACCGACTTGCGACTCTCCGAGCAACATACAAGGGACTACTTCGACAACAAGTTCGAAGCGCACAAACAAGAGAATGATGCAAGAATGGACGAGATCCGCGCCTTGATGAGGAACCGACATCATTCCACTTCATCATCATCAAGACGGAGCCGCCCGAGTCGACACTCCGACGACACCTTCTACGACTCAAGTACACCGTCATCGAACACCCTTCGACGAGCAGGCCAAGACCGCTATGCATCTCGCAGCCCGCTACATGACAAGCATTCACAAGAGCAAGTCGATGAGCAAGTCCCTCGTCCTCAATCAAACCAAGCCGCTTTTGCCCAAGCTCAAGAACGACAACGACTAAGGCGCCAAGAGGAAGAACGGGCGCGTCTACGTCAAGACGAACAAGATGCCGAGGCTCAACGCCTTCAACAACAACGACGAGAAGCGCAAGCTCTTGAGGCGCAACGTGCCCTTCAAGAATCAAGTCGAGCCATCGCCAACCGCAATCGCGAACGGCGCAATCAAGAGGAAGCCCTTCGAGAAGAAATCCAAGAGAGGAACTACCAACCACGTGTGCAACGTCAAGTTCCTTAAGCTCCTCAACAAGCTCGTCAAGCTCCACCTCAACCTCAAGTTCAACAAGAGCAAGTTGATCATGGACTTCCTCCACACCAAGAGCACCAAGAAGATGATTGTCACCCACGTCAAGGGCGTCATCATCCTTGACCACAACAAAATGAAGAGCACCGATATGGAAAGCTCAAATTCACAACGCCTAAGTTCAATGGAAGCAATGACCCCGAAGAGTACCTCTCATGGGCATTGAAGGTCGACAAAATCTTTCGTTTGCACAACTTTGAGGAAGAGAAGAAGATCGCTATGGCCTCACTTGAGTTCCAAGACTATGTGCTCATATGGTGGGAACAAATCATTGAGCGACGACAAGCAAGAGGTGAACCTCCAATCACCACTTGGGCTCAAATGAAGGATGTCATGAGAGCACGTTTTGTGCCAACCTACTACAACCGCGACCTCTTCAAGAAACTCCAACTTCTCAAGCAAGGAACAAAGAGTGTTGAAGAATACTACAAGGAAATGGAGATAGCCATGATTCGAGCCAATGTGAAGGAAGATGACGAGCAAACAATGGCACGTTTCTTGAATGGACTCAATCATCCCATCAAGAAGATCGCCGACTTCCAACCGTACTCCACTCTCATTGAGCTCGTGCACCAAGCTACAAAGGTGGAACGTCAAGTGCAAGATGACTTCAAGTACGCCAAGTACTCGTCCAAGCCCTACGGCTTCTCCAACAACCAATCTTCAACAACTCCTCCAACATCTACATCAACCAAACCTTCTACAAGCAACGACGACAAGTCAAGTTACAAGAAAACTTCGACAAGTTCAAGTCGTCTTCCTCCATCTAAAGCAACTTCAAGCCGCGTGCTTCATCATCTACTCCAAACGATGAGACCATCAAGACAAGCTCCATCAAGTGTTTCACTTGCGGCGGCCGAGGCCACAAGTCCTACGAATGCACCAACAAGCGCACCATGATCCTCAACGACGATGGCACCTATGACTCAATGAGTGAAGAGGAGATGGAAGCTCTTGAGCAAGTGGCCATGCACCGGCAAGTGAACGAAGATGAAGATGATCAAGTCTTTTGTGATGAGGATTCGAGCCCCGCTCTCGTGGTCTCCAAGGTCTTAACTCTTCAACATCAACAAGAAGACGACCAAAGATGCCACATCTTCCACACAAAGGCCGGCATCAACGAGAGGTCCGTCAAGGTCATCATCGACGGAGGTAGTTGCCACAACTTGGCAAGTGAAGAACTATGCTCCAAGCTTCAATTGGTCAAGAGGAAGCACCCGCATCCATACAAGGTTCAATGGCTAAGTGACTCCAGCACTATACGAGTTGAGCCTACGGTCCAAGTCTCCTTCAAAATCGGTGCATATGAGGACACTTTGGAGTGTGATGTGGTCCCAATGACCATTTGCCACCTCCTTCTTGGTCGACCATGGCAATTCGACCGTGGTGTCTTCCACAACGGGCGTACCAATCACTATAGCTTCAAGATGAAAGGGAAGGAATATGTGCTACGACCTATGTCTCCTAGTCAAGTGTTAGCCGACAAGAACTCCACAAATCATGGAGAGAAGAGTGAGAAAGTGATCCACCAAAAAGTGAGTGAGAGCCACAAGCCAAACTCGAGTGCCTCTTTGCCTAGAGAGAAAAACCTCATCCTATTTGCCACCAAAAGTGAGATGAGAGAAGTGTGTGAGAACCCATCTAGTGTGATGCACCTTGTTCTTGTGTGCAAGGATGGAGAGCCAACAACTAACACCTCTCATGAGCTACCTTTAGTGTTTCAATCTCTTTTGCAGGAATTCCAAGATGTTTTCCCCGATGAGCTACCTCCGGGTCTACCTCCTCTTCGAGGCATTGAACATCGAATCGACCTCATCCCCGGAGCGCCTCTACCAAACAAAGCTCCATACCGAGTCAATCCCGAAGAAACCAAGGAAATTCAAAGGCAAGTACAACAACTCATCGACAACGGTCATATACGTGAAAGCTTAAGCCCTTGTGCCATTCCCGTTATACTTGTGCTTAAACCCGATGGAAGTTTCTGCTTGTGTTCCGATTGTAGACCTATAAATGCTATTACCGTTCGCTATAGGCATCCCATTCCTCGCTTAGATGATATGCTTGATGAACTTAGTGGAGCCAACTTTTTCTCAAAAATTGATCTTAAAAGTGGCTATTATCAAATTCGCATACAAGAGGGTGATGAATGGAAAACTGCTTTCAAAACCAAATTTGGCTTGTATGAGTGGTTAGTGATGCCTATGGGTCTATCGGAGGCTCCCGGTACTTTCGTGTGTCTTATGCATCATGTGCTTCGCCCTTATATTGGAGTCTTTGTTGTGGTTTACTTCGACGATATTCTTGTGTTTAGCAAAACCATGAAAGAACATCTTGATCATGTTAGGGCTGTTTTGCAAACCCTTCGCAAGGAAAGTCTTTATGCAAACATGAAAAATGCACATTTGGTGTTGACAAAGTGGTTTTCTTGGGTTTTGTTGTCTCCTCAAAGGACGTCCATGTTGATGAATCTAAAATTGAAGCAATTAAAACTTGGCCCCAACCCACCAATTTGCAACAAGTGCGTAGCTTTCTTGGTCTTGCGGGTTTTTATCGTCGCTTTGTCAAAAACTTTAGCACAATTGCCGCTCCTTTGCATGCCTTGAGTAAGAAGAATACTCCTTTTGTTTGGGGATCTTTGCAATCCACCGCTTTTGATGAGCTCAAGTCTTTGCTTACTCATGCTCTGATTCTTGCTTTGCCCAATTTTGACAAAACTTTTGAGGTTCATTGTGATGCAAGTGGTACCGAATTGGCGGAGTTTTGATGCAAGAAAACGAGCAATTGATATTTTAGTGAAAAACTCTCCGGTGCTCAACTTAACTATCCCATCTATGACAAGGAATTATATGCTCTAGTGCGTGTGCTACATGTTTGGGAACATTACCTTAGACCTCATGAGTTTGTCATCCATACCGATCATGAAACGCTTAAGTACTTAAAAGGTCAAACTAAGTTGAGCAAGCGTCATGCCAAATGGAGTGAATTTATTGAATCTTTTCCTTATGTCATCAAATACATTAAGGGTAAGGAAAATGTAGTTGCCGATGCACTTTCACGCATATGCACGCTTGTCACTAAACTTGAGTTGAATGTTATTGGCTTTGAGCACACAAAAGACTTGTATGCTAACGACCCATCTTTTGTTATTCCTTATGCTAAGTGTTTGACGCATACGTCTTGGGAACAATATTATATCAAGGATGGTTATCTTATGAGAGCTAACAAACTATGCATTCCCGAGTCTTCTCTTCGTTTGCTCCGTTTGCAAGAGGCTCATGGAGGTGGACTCATGGGACACTTTGGACGCGACAAGACATTCGCCACGCTCTCCAAGAACTACTTTTGGCCCAAGATGTTCCGCGATGTCTCACGCTTCACCAACCGTTGCTCTACATGTCGCAAAGCTAAGTCTAAAGCTCAATCTCATGGTCTTTACATGCCTCTTCCTATTCCCTATCAACCTTGGGAAGACATTAGCATGGATTTTGTACTTGATTTTCCTAGAACTCAAAATGGAAAGGATTCCGTGTTTGTTGTTGTGGATAGATTTTCCAAGATGGCACATTTCATTCCTTGCAACAAGATAGACGATGCTTCACATATTGCAAATCTCTTTTGTAGGGAAATCTTGCGACTCCATGGAGTACCAAAGACAATCGCTCCGATCGTGACGCCAAGTTCTTGAGTTACTTTTGAAGACCCTATGCGCCAAGCTCGAATCCAGCTCTTGTTCTCATCCGCATACCATCCTCAAAGCGACGGCCAAACGGAGGTGACGAACCGCACCCTCTCCACTCTACTTCACGTCTTGATCAAGAAAAACATCAAGGAGTGGGAGGCATGTCTACCCATCGCCGAGTACGCCTACAATCGCAAGAACACACTCGACTACCGCAAGTCCCCTTCGAGATCGTCTACGGCTTCAACCCGTTGTCACCATTGGACATTCTACCACTTCCTCTACAAGAGCGCACCAACATGAATGCAAGTGCACGGGCAAGCTACATCAAGAAGATGCATGAGGATACAAGACAAACCATCGAGCGCCAAGTACAACGACTAGCGACCAAGCTCAACGTCAACAAGCAACCCATGGTCTTCAACATTGGTGATCTAGTGTGGCTACACCTTCGCAAGGACCGCTTCCCCAACGAACGCAAGTCCAAGCTTCTCCCTCGAGCCGATGGACCTTTCAAGGTGCTAGCACGCTACAACGACAACGCCTACAAGATCGACCTACCATGAAACAAGTACAATGTGAGCGACATCTTCAACGTCAAGGACCTCGCTACGCACCATGGTGATGAAGATCTTGATCCGAGGTCGGATCTTTCACAAGGGGGGGATATGATGCGAGCATCCTTCGGTCATCCCCATGGACCTTCCATCAACTATCCAAGCTCCAAGTGGACCCATGACAAGAGCAAGAGCTCGTGCTATTCAATCCGAGGTGACATCACTCCTATTCGATTTCCTTTTCCTTCCAAAGGAGGCATGGCTACTACCTAAGTCCAAGACACTATGCGTGATCGGTACAATGTTCAAGCCAAGGGACCAGAGTCAAGAAGAAACGACAAGCGCCAACACTCTGGACAGCCCGAACTTTCGCCACAGCCGGAACTTCCGCCCCGAACTTCCGCCAGCCCGAACTTCCGCCTCCGACGACTTCGACCAGCCCAGGCGTGCCCACTTCTCGTTAGCCCGAACCTGCGGAACCTGGCCCGAACTTCCGCCCGCCGGACCTTCCTACCCCGGAAGCCAGCCCAGCTCCACCCGCGCCAACTTTCGGCTTAGGCCGGACCCTGCCCGAAACTTCCGGCCTAGCCCGGAACTTCCGGCCCTGCCTGCGTGCAGCCACTTGGGTCGAGGCCCGTGTACCCTTTCCTCCCGTAAACTATAAATACTCTCCTATCTCCTCCTAGTTAGGGTTAGCATTGGTTTGGCTCATCTTTGGTGTGAGAGCCCTTGCTCATCCACTTGGTACTTCTCCTCGGAGTTCACGACCTCTTCGGAGAAGATCCCCCAAGCGGATTCAAGACCCCTTCAAGGGAAGACCATCAAGACCTCCTCTCGGAGAAGATCGGCGACTCGTGTATCTTTCCTTTGTCGATTTTGAACCTTGTGCTACCTTATGTGTTCGGTGATCTAGCTCTTGTTTAATCGAAACTTGTCGGTTTAGTGTTCCTCTTGTGTGTGTTTCCTTGTGTTCTTCCGCCCGTTCATCGTGTTTCCCCGTAGGATCCCCTCCAAACGTGAAAGATCTTTGATTAGGGTTCCACCCTACATCAAGACGGCATGTCTTTGACTACATGATCAATTTATCATGAGTGAAAGGGGTAGTCGGATGCTCAAGGTTGGTGGATTGTGGGATAAGAGCTGCTAAGTCAAATTTCATGTCAGAAGGAGAAACTGTCCCTAGGCGGGTCTTGTAAGTGTGGAATAGAAGGGCCTCTTTAGCAGGGTGATCCTCAACTAACATGCCATCTTCAGAACGGAAGGAAGCAATATTATTCCTGCGGTATCTTTCTGTGGCCACAGCTTGGAAAAACTTGGTGTTTTCATCACCGAACTTAATCCAACGAATAGTACAGCGCTTTTTCCAATATAGCTTCTGATAATTGAGAAGTCGCACCAGGTGAGACTTGAGTATGCATCTGAAGTTTGCTTCAGGTGTAGTTAATCGCCGTTTATTTTCAAGCTCATCCAGTTCAGCCAGAACCGCGTTGCAGTTGGTGATTGCGATAGAAAGGCGTGAGATATGTTTACTCCAGGATTTGAGAGCATGCCTAAGAGCTTTAAACTTGCGGCAAAGGATGGTGGCTGCATTGGTAGATTGGATTGGCCGATCCCAAACTTGTTGCACTACATCTGCGAAACCTGGGTGAAGGATCCAGTATGGTTCAAAACGGAAGAGTTTGCTCTTTGGAATTTTTGTCTTAATAGAGACAACACAGGGGATGTGGTCAGACACTGGCTTACCAAGCGGTTTAACAAGAGTTTTGGGGTATATATTGGTCTAGTGGAGTGAATTAAAAAACCAGTCAATCTGTTCAAGTAGAGGATCAAGCTGCATGTTACTCCAGGTGTACGTTCTACCTTGCACAGGGATCTCAATGAGTTGTTGTTTATGAATGATATCGTTGAACGTAAACATGTCATGTATGTTACCCCCTGGCTTATTACGATTATCAGGGGCGCGCATGTAGTTAAAATTCCCGAGAAGAAGCCAGTCCTGCCCGCTGGGAATGTTAACATCATAAAGCCATTGCGTGAACACCTGTCGATCGTCCCCAGCACACGGCCAATAAATATTTGCTAGCGTCCAGTTTTGAGAGCATTGCGTGCTGACAAAGTTAATAACTAGCACAAAGGGATCAGACGAGACAATCGTGCCCGAGAAAACAGCGCTTTTCCAAATCGTGAGCAACCCACCCAAGGAGCCACGCGAAGGGACAAAAGCAAAGCAATCGAATTTTCTAGGGCAACAAGTTTCAATAAACGCAAAAGAGACCTCCGACATTTTAGTCTCCTGAAGACAAACGACAGCACAACCACTAGTTTTAATCGCATTATTAAGAGCCAGCTGCTTCTTCTCTGAATTGAGTCCTCGGATGTTCCATGAAAGCACATTCCAACAGCTTAGGTGCGGCATGACGATTAGGCCGCGTCTTGAGGGAGGGCATCACCCTGATTCTCCATGGAGGGATCAATCCCAGGAGATGCAGGCAGGACAGTAGGTTATATATATATATATATATATATATATATATATATATATATATATCTGAAATTACATCAAATAGAATAAGAAAAAACAGAAAAAACAGGGTTGTACGGGCTCTTTGTCGTCGGTGGCGACGGCAAAGAGGTTTGCCATAATCCAGCGGACGGCAAAGCTACCACATGGCAGCTACCTGTGCAACCTGGTGGCACTGGGCTGGCCTATATGGTTGCTTTGCCGTCCGCTGGCGGACGACAAAGACCTTTCCATATTTGTCATCTACCACCGGACGGCATAGCATGCCACGTGTCAGCTACCTGGGCTGGCCTACATGGGCACTTTGTCGTCCGCTGGCAGACGACAAAGATGCAAAGGTCTTTGCCGTCCGCCAGCAGACGGCAAAGCACACCCTTAACCCCCTAACGGAACCCCCTAACGGACGTAACCTGCCACGTGTGCCATACAGGCTCTTTGTCGTCTGCTGGCGGACGGCAAAGACCATTTCATCTTTGTCGTCCGCCAGCAGACGGCAAAGAACTCTTTGCCATAGTTCTTTGCCGTCTGCTGGCGGACGGCAAAGGTCTTTGCCATCCGCGAGGCATGCCTTTGCCGTCAGCCATGGCTGACGGCAAAGTGCCTGATTCCTGTAGTGATAAAAGATATTACTCATATAAATAGAACAATCATTATTCTCTGACTTAAATGAATATCCATCTCGCAATAAACAAGATCCATATATAATGTTCATGCTCAACGTAGGCAACAAATAACAATTATTTAGGCTTAAAACTAATCCTGAAGGTAGATGAAGTGGTAGCATGCCAACGGTGATCATATCAACCTTGGAACCATTTCCGACGCGCATCGTCACCTCGTCCTTAGCCAGTCTTCGTTTATTCCGCAGCTCATGTTTCAAGTTACAAAAATTAGCAACTGAACCAATATCAAATACCCAGGCACTACTACGAGCACTAGTAAGGTACACATCAATAACATGTATATTAAATATACCTTTGTTGACGTTGCCAACCTTCTTATCTACCAAGTACTTGGGGCAGTTCTGCTTCTAGTGACCATTCCCCTTGCAGTAGAAGCACTCAACCTTGGGTTTGGGTCCAGCCTTGGGTTTCTTCATGGGAGCGGCAACTATCTTGCCATTCTTTTTGAAGTTCCCTTTCTTTCCCCTACCTTTCTTGAAACTAGTGGTCTTTCTAACTAATAACACTTGATGCTCCTTCTTGATTTCTACCTCCGCGGCCTTAAGCATCGCGAAGAGCTCGGGAATCGTTTTCTCCATCCCTTTCATATTGTAGTTCATCACAAAGCCCTTATAGCTTGGTGGCAGTGACTGAAGAACTCTGTCAATGATCATGTAATCTGGAATATTAATTCCCAACTGAGTCAAGCGGTTGCGAAACGCAGACATTCTGAGTATATGCTCACTAACAGAACCGTTCTCCTCCATCTTGCAGCTAAAGAACTTGTCGGAGGTTTCATACCTCTCAACCCGGGCATGAGCTTGAAATACCAATTTCAGCTCCTGGAACATCTCATATGCTCCATGGTGCTCAAAACATCTTCGGAGCCCCGGTTCTAAGCCGTAAAGCATGGTGCACTAAACTATCGAGTAGTCATCAGAACGTGCCTGCTAGACGTTCACAACATTCATAGACAACGCTGGAGGGGGTGCGGCACCTAGCAGTGCATCAAGGACATAGACATTTTGTGCAGCAATGAGGATAATCCTCAAGTTACGGACCCAATCTGCATAGTTGCTTCCATCATCTTTAAACTTAGCTTTCTCTAGGAACGCATTGAAATTCAGGGGAACTACAGCGCGGGCCATTGATCTACAACACAAATTTTGCAAAGACAATTAAGACTAAGTTCATGATAATTAGTTTACTTAATCAAATTACTAATGAACTCCCACTTAAATCAACATCCCTCAAGTTGTCTAAGTGATACATGATCCAAATCACTAACCCATGTCCGATCATCACGTGAGATGGGGTAGTCATCAATGGTGAACATCTCCATGTTGATCATATCTACTCTATGACTCACATTCGACCTTTCAGTCTCCTTTGTTCCGAGGCCATGTCTGTACATGCTAGGATCGTCAAGTTTAACCCAAGTATTTTGCATGTGGAAAACCGGCTTACACCCGTTGTATGTGAACGTAGAGTCTATCACACCCGATCATCACGAGATGCTTCGAAATGGTGAACTTTTGCAATGGTGCATACTTAGGGAGAACACAATTTCTTGAAATTAAGTGAAGGTATCATCTAATAATGCTGCCGTCGTCCTAAGCAAAATAAGATGCATAAAAAGATAACATCACATGCAATCAATATGTGACATGATATGGCTATTATCATCTCGTGCCTTTGATCTCCATCTCCAAAGCACCGACATGATCTCCATCGTCACTGGCATGACACCATGATCTCCACCATCGTGTCGTCTTGCCAACTATTGCTTCTACGACTATGGCTAACGCATAGCGATAAAGTAAAGTAATTACATGGCAATTAATAAATTAAAGACAACCCTATGGCTCCTGCCGGTTGCCGAACTCATCGACATGCAAGTCGTGAACCTATTACAAAACATGATTATCTCATAAATCAACATATATCAAGTCATGTTTTTTGCCATACCACATCACAACATGCCCTGCAAAAATAAGTTAGACGTCCTCTACTTTTTTGTTGCAAATTTTACGTGGCTGCTATGGGCAACTAGCAAGAACCGTTCTTACCTATGCAAAGCCACAACAATGATAATCAAGTTGCCTTTTAATCTTATACAAGGAACGCCTTTGTAGAATTATATTAAACTAAAGTAGGAGATACATACACCCACTAGTCACCTTATCCAAAACAAGTTGCATGTCAATCGATGGGACCGGTCTCGTGTGCGAGGACATGTAAAGTTTGTCCGAGCCGCTTCATCCCACAATATCACCGAATCCAAATAAGACAAGAGAGGTAAGAAATTTGAGCATCAACGCCCACACTCTTTGCGTTCTACTCGTGCATATACATCTACGCATAGACCTGACTCATGATGCCACTATTGGGGAACGGAGCATGAAAATCAAAACAATTCCCTGTTGGGGAATGTAGTAATTTCAAAAAAATTCCTACGCACACGCAAGATCATGGTGATGTAGCGACCGGACCCGAATGGATCAAGTCTCTGTGCTCAGTGTCATCCCTGGATCGATGTCCGACACCACACAAGATTTCAAGGATTTATAGCAGAGTAGCAATCACACACTCATTACAGTGTTGTCCACAAGGGAACTTATTACAATAAATATGGCTTAAGGCCATCTAATAACGATAACAGCGGAAGGCTTGGAAGATAAGTGAGTCCATCAACTCCATCGGCATCACTGAGTATAGAACCACGACCTAACACCTTACTCGACGTCTGAAAAGTCTGCAACATGGAAGTTGCAGCCCGAAAACGGGTCAGCACATGGAATATGCTGGCAATGTAACACATAGAGAATAATGAAGGAATAAACCTATACTACATGCATATATGGCTGGTGGAACAAGCTCTACGGTTACAGTTTTGCATAAAGCTAGTTTTTCCCTACTGCAAAGGAATAATTTTGTTTAACTATCATGGTGATTGTTAAACATTGAGAATGGTTGACAGCATCCTCAATCCCAATTAAAAGGTACTCATTAAAAACCCAATAACTTTAATTAGAAGTAACATGTTGAGATTCACATGATATTCAAGTACTAGATACTCAAGACGTCCATAACCGGGGACACGGCTAATCATGATTAGTTTATACACTCTGCAGAGGTTTGCGCACTTTTCCCCACAAGACTCGATCGCCTCCGATTGGTTCTCGCACTACATGGTGTTTGAGAGACGGATGACCGAGACACGGTCTTTCAGAAGCACTAGCACCTTACATGTGGGTAGACCGTACCAACCTACATCCCCTACATCAGCTAGCCTACCCGTAAGAGTTTGCACAACTTACTCAACTATGCGGAACCCATAGTGGCTTGTGGCTGCACACGGAAGTTTCTAGTTTAAATAATCTCATGATCCCTTAGAGCCCGGGTGGCGGTCCAAGAAATACAGCAAGTCTCGATAGAAACCAGTGCCTCAATCCACCCGGATGTGTGTTTAAGTTGCCACCTTAGATAAACCATTAATTAACAATCTCACATCTGTCATGGATATTCACTCACCCAATCCACGCTCATCGGCATAGCACGCATAATAAGCAAACGAGAAGTAACTCCCAAGGTTTCATAAGTAAACAGTAATGGGTACTACCTCAATCTACTTCCCATCCCACAATTTAAGTTGATCCTAAACATGCAAGTGTTTGAGGAATAGAGCTAATGCATAAACTGGGTAGTAGAAAAGGTATGATCAAGTGTTACTTGCCTTGTCGATGATCCATGAAACCTAGAGACTCAAGTAACAAGCGGCGCGACCGGGTGATCTAACGCAGACAAACAACAAGCATACAATAAGTACTCATCTAATGCACAGGGAAAATCTCGAATAAAAGATCTAACCAGAAAGTTCAGCTTAAGAACCCTGGTTGCAAAAAGAATCGAATCAAATAACGCAACGAAAGTCGAATGTCAAGAGAAACGACTCGGTTTTAGCAATTTGAAACTAGGTCAAAATTTACAGTAGCAAAACTTTGTTTAAGTGGGTTAGTCGGAACGGCGGTTTCGAAACGAAACTCAAGGCGCTTGAATCACCTGATTCCGATAAACGAGCGAGAAAATAAACAGATTCGAAGATTGAATCGGAAATCAAAATCGGAAAATAACGGATTAAATCAGATTAAAAGAAAGACGATGAACGGTTAAACGAACGGACGTTCGTTAACAGAAACTAACCGACGAACACGTTCATCAAACGAACGGATCGGTGAACGTTCGCTAATAAATAAAACCGACTAAAAAAATAAACCAATCTAGGGTTTTAAAAAAAACCGAACAACTAAAGAAAAACCGGACGGTTTTTGAAACAAAACCGGACCGGGGAAGGGCGGCGCGATGGCTACCTCCGGCGAGGTCGCCGGGTGGGTCGGGCGAGGTCGGCGGGTGGCGGCGGGTCGGGCGATGGCGACGGCTGGCGTGGCGGCGGCGGCGGCGGGGGCGGGCGTGGCAAGGGCGGCTCGGTTAGAAGGGGCGGCGCTGGGTGAGGAGGAGAGGGGGCTCGGGTATAAATAGGAGGGGGTGCTGCCTTGGGAGGGGGGGCGGCGGCGGGCTGGGCCGAGCCGGACTCGGAGGCGGGCGGTGGGGACTCCTCCCAAGGGGAGAGCGATGGGGAGGGGGGTGGGGGGTGGCGGGCATGGCCTGGGCCCTTGGCCCAAAGGGCGCGACGCGTTTTTTTTTAACAAAACGAAACGAATTAAAATAAAACTAAACGAACTCCAAATTAAATAAAATTAATTTTCCCCGACTCCTAAAAATGAGTCGAACAAAATGAAGTTTAAAACGGGGCCAAAATGCATATTTTTTTTAAAATACTCATTTTTTTCCTAAAGCAAATAAACTTCGAAAAACCGAAATTTGATTTATTTATTAATTCTTCATTTTTTTCCTAAACGTTGGGAAAGTCATATTATTCCCTCTCTTATTATTTTTTTATTGGAAAAATATTTGAAGATAAATAAATAAATCCAAATGATCCTATTTTCAAAATTTGAGAGAACTCAAATATGAAAATAATGAAATCTCCAACTCTCTCCGAGTGTCCTTGAGTTGCGTGAAATTTTCTAGGATCGGGAAAATGCAAGAAAATATGATATGCATGATGACTTAATGTATAACATTCCAAATTGAAAATTTGGGATGTTACAAACCTACCCCTTAAGATGAATCTCGCCTCGAGATTGGGTTGGCTAGAAAATAGGTGAGGGTGGTCCTTGAGCAAATCTTCCTCTCTTTCCCGTGTGGCTTCATCTTGATGTGGTGGCTCCAATCGAACCTTGCAAAACTTGATAACCTTGCTGCGAGTAACTCACTGGCATAATCGAGAATCTTGGCTGGTTTTTTCTCATATGTTAAATCATCCTTTAACTGAATTGCTTCCAGTGGCACTGTGTCTCTTAATGGTATCTCTGCTATCTCGGAGTGACATTTCTTCAGCTGGGAAACATGGAATACATCATGAACTCCTGACAGTCCCTCTGGCAATTCCAGCTTATAAGCAACTTCTCCCATGCGTTGCAAAATCTTATACGGTCCAACGAAACGTGGTGCTAATTTTCCTTTAACTCCAAAACGCTTAACTCCTCGAAGCGGGGATACTCTAAGATATACTCTGTCTCCAACTTCATATTCAATCGCCTTGCGCTTTGAATCGCATAGCTCTTCATCGACTGGGCTACCTTGAGCCTATCTCGAATCAATTTAACCTTCGCTCGAGACTCCTTAATCAAATCTGGTCCAAACAAGCGACGATCTCGGTTTCGTCCCAGACAACGGTGTCTCGTGATCTCCTTCCATACAGAGCCTCGAAGGTGCCATCTTCAAGCTGGTTTGGTAGCTGTTGTTATAAGAAAATTCTGCATACGGCAAATTATCATCCCAACTAGATCCATAATCTAGTGCACAAGCTCTCAAAGATATCCTCCAAAATCTGATTGACTCTCTCGGTCATCCATCACGTGGGTGGAAAGTCAGATCAATTCCACCGTTCCCAATGTTTCATGCAACTGGTTCCAAAACTTTGAGGTAAATTGGGTTCCTATATCGATACGATACTCCTCGGAACTCCGTAAACACACAATTCTGGTCATGTATATCTTTGCCAACTTAGCACTGCTATAGGTAGTCTTGATCGAATGAAATGAGCTACCTTAAATCAAGCGGTCGACTATAACCCAAATCGAGTCATATCCCTGAACGAGTCTTTGGCAAACCTGTGATGAAATCCATGCCTAGTTTATCCCACTTCCATTCGGTATCGGCAATGGTTGTAATAATCTCTGCTGGCTTCGATGTTCGCCTTTACTCTCGACATACATCGCAAACTGCTACATACTCCGCAATATCCTTCTTCATTCCGTCCACCGAAAGTATTTTTCAAATCCAAATACATCTTGGTATTTCTCGGTGAATCGAATAGGGTGAATCATGAGCTTCTTGCAAAATCAACTTCCCGATCTCCGGGTTATTTGGTACATAAACACGGTCCTCAAACCATAGGGTATCGTGCTCATCCTCACGAAATCCTTTAGCTTTTCCTTTGCTCATTTTCTCCTTTATAGAGGCAACTTCCTTATCTCGCCTTTTGGGCTTCTCGATTTTGTCCATTAGTGTAGATGAATCTCCAATGCTGCTACATAGCCTCTCGGAACTATTTCCAAACATAGCTCTCGAAGGTTCTCGGCTAACTCATTGGGTATTCCTCCCATCATTAGGGTATTGACGTGGCTCTTACGGCTCAATGCGTCTGCTACAACGTTAGCCTTTCCGGGGTGATAATGCAATCTCATATCATAATCCTTGATAAGCTCTAACCATCTCCTCTCGTCTCGAGATTTAATTCTTCAGATGAAGATGTATTTCAAACTCTTGTGATCCGTGTATACTTCACAATGATTTCCAATGAGAAAATGTCTCCATGTCTTCAAAGCATGCACAACGGCTGCTAACTCCAAATCATGTGTGGCATAATTTAACTCGTGAGGCTTAAGTTGTCGTGAAGCATACTGAAACAACTCTTCCTTCCTGCATAAGCCTTGCTCCAAGTCCTCGACGTGAAGCGCCGCAATACACCTCATAATCCTTGGTCCGATCCGCAATATTAAACCGTGAGGTAACTAATCTTTTCTTCAACTCCGAAAACTTGCCTCGCAGTCCTCATCCATATGAATTTGGTATCCTTCTTCAACAATTCTGTCATAGGCTTTGCAATCCTTGAGAAATTCTCAATGAATCTTCCGTAGTATCCTGCGAGTCCAAGGAAACTCGAATCTCTCCAACTGTCGTTGGTGCTTCCCATTTGGTTACGGTCTCAACCTTTGTGGGGTCAATGCTATTCCTTCTCCGGATATAACATGTCCAAGAAATCCAACTTCCTTTAGCCAAAACTCACATTTGCTGAACTTGGCATATAAGCGGTGTTCCTCGGTTTCTCCAAAACCAATCGCAAGTGTTCCTTATGTTCCTCTTCATTCTTCGAGAAAATCAAAATACCATCAATGAACACCACGATTTAACTTATCCAAAAACTCCATAAACACTTTGTTCATCGGGTTCATGAAATAGGCTGGTGCGTTAGTCATCCAAATGACATAACGGATACTCATACAGATCCATACCTCGTGGTAAACGCTGTCTTAGGTATGTCCCGCTCCCGAATCTTCAATCGATGGTACCACGATCGTAAGTCGATCTTGGAAAACACTTTAGCTCCTTGCAAACGATCAAACATATCATTTATCATTGGTAGTGGGTACTTGTTCTTGATTGTTACTTCATTCAATCCACGATAATCAACAACCATCCTTAACGATCCATCCTTCTTCTCTACTAACAAGACGGGTGATCCCCAAGGTGAAGAACTTGGGCGATAAAACCTTTATCCAATAGTTCCTTAATCGCTTCTTGATTTCCGCCAAATCTCGTGCGGGCATCCTGACGGCCGCTCGATATTGGACCTGTTCTCGCAAAAGCTCAATCAAAACTCAATGTCTCTATCCGTGGCATTCCCGGCAACTCTTCAGGAAATACATCAGGAAAATCCTTCACCACTGGTACTTCTTCCTGCACAACTCCTGATAGGCAATTTGCTCGCGCTCTCCTCGGCTCGTGTCGTGATACATACTTGATCCTTCTTCCTTCTGGTGTGGTGAGCAAGATTGACTCAGTGGTGCAATCTATGTTCCCTCCATACTTCGATAACCAATCCATTCCTAATATCACATCCAATCCTTGGGATTCCGAACTATTAGGTCCGAGGGAAAACATAGTGTCCAATCCTTAATGGCAATGATCACACCATTTACTAGCCATGTATTCTGCTCCCGTGAGGTTACTAGCATGGGTGACCTAAGGGCTTGGGTCGGAAATTTGTAATTATCCACAAATCCCTTGATATGTATGAATGCGATGCACCAAGATCGAAAAGAACAACCGCAGATAAATGACTTAACCAAAAACTTACCGACATCGTGATCGGGCTGATCTTCAACCTCCTCCACATCAATGTGGTTCACCCGTCCTCTGTTGAAAGGGTTTGGCTTCTTTCCGAGCTTCCATTGCCATTTCCATTCGCCTTCGGACAGTCATTTGCATAATGCCCGCCTTGCGGCACTTAAAGCAAGTAATGTGACTCAGTCTACCTTGGATGGTGTTGGCGGGTTGGTGCGGTTCATCCATTGCTTCCTCCATTCCCGCTCCCATTTTTAGTGCCATTATGGTTGTGCGAATTACCTCCTCCATGGGTATGTCAAACTGAATTCCTTGTTTAGGGTATAACGAGGCTTCGCTGAGTTCCGAGTTATACTTCCCGTCCATACTTCCTCTTGCGGTTCTCAATTTGTCAGCCGCTTCCTTCAATCATGAGGGCTCGGTCTACCAACTCCTGGTAGTTATTGAAACTTGCTACCATCAACTGCATGTGAACTCATCATTCAGTCCTTCCGTAAACTTCTCCGCTTAGTCAGATCCAGTAGCAACGCTATCCGGGGCATAACGTGCTAACTTACTAAAATCGTCCACATATCGCCAACAGTCCTTCCTCCTTGGCGTAAGTTGCTAAACTCACGCTTCTTCATGGCCATAGCTCCTCACCAAACATGGGCAAGTCGGAAAGCTTGTTGAAATCGATCCCATGTGACGGTGTCTACAGGTAAGTGGTCAAAATTTTCCCACCAAGTCGCTGCGGGTCCTTCAAGCTGGTGTGCAAAGAAACTTCACTTTTTCTCCATCTGCATCCCGCAGTGGTCAACTCCTTCTTATCTTGCGGAGCCAATCATCTGCTACAATCGGCTCGGTGTTATCGAATACACCGCGGATTCATCTAAGGAAACGAGTCAAGTGATCCGCGGTGGTGGTGGTGGTGGGTTGTTGTTGTTGTTGTTGCCTTGGTTCTCGCACCAATGTTTGAATCAAGGTGTTCGCTGCTGAATCAACTGGGTGATCTCAAGGGAAAACAAACCCGGGTCGCGTCTCGGAGGCATCTGATGGGTTTAGAAAAGATGAGTAATTTAGAATAGAATGAGGTCTAAGGAGAAACACTACCCAAATGCACATGAGCAAATGCACACAAAATCACTTCATTCAATCAAACAAGGGCTTACAACGATCTAACTATCGCAAAAGTGCGTGTACTATAATGTTTACATGGAGGTAATACTACTAATATGTGGGGGACTTCTACTAATTTGAACCGGTGGAAGACTCCATGATGTCTGCTCCAGCTTCGTCTTCAAAGTCGGGTTCACTTGGATCCGAATCGGTGTCGTCGATGATGATGTAGTTGCTTGGACAACCGACATGCTTGTCTTCATTCTTGAGCGCCAACTTCTTCTTGAGTTCTTCGATCTCGTACTTAAGATCGTTATTGTGTCTTGCTAGAGCTACGATCTCGTCCATGTAGTCCTTGCGTGTAGTCTTTAGCTCTTCTTCAAGTTCGATGATCCTTCCTTTGCATTCTTCAACTCTAACATATCATTGCACATCCGGTTCTCCGGCGAATAATATTTGGTTTAACTCTGGATGAAAGCTGCGATGGATCTATCCTTCTTGGTGTTGACTATCTCCCATTGTTCATCTCGGCGTCCGCAAATCTGGTAGATAGTGTCCTTGAGGTCTTCTTGATAAACTTCTCCAATGCGCGTCCCATGGTGATATGAGCTGCCATGCTCTTTCCTGCACTCCAAGTTGGTGCAATCAAAACACTATCTATAGGCTTGGTGATTGGGGCGAATGTCCTTCCCGAACGTGAGCTTGAATCTACCCAGCTCCTCTTTGCAGAGTGGCGTTGAAAGTCCCGTGAAACTTGGTAGTCCAATGTTCGTGTACTTGGTGACTTCCTTCAAGTGAAATCCAAAAGGTGTGCCTTCATCTGGTTGGGCGACTTGATCTTGGCGCCCTTCATCCTAAAGAGTAGAAAAGATGAGGAGTTAGAAGATGGGAAGAGAGTAGTGATCTATGGTTTTAACTTAGTGGTCGTGTCCTACTCATCATGGTGCTCGATACCATCTCTCAGAGCGACCGGACCGAATGGATCAAGTCTCTGTGCTCGGTGTCATCCTCGATCAAGAATGCCGACACCACATAGTACTTCAAGGATTTATAGCAGAGTAGCAATCACACACTCATTACGGTGTTGTCCACAAGGAACTTATTACAATAAATATGGCTTAAGGCCATCTAATAACGATAACAATGGAAGGCTTGGAAGATAAGTGAGTCCATCAACTCCATCG
This sequence comes from Aegilops longissima, assembly GCA_021605205.1. NCBI lineage: Eukaryota > Viridiplantae > Streptophyta > Magnoliopsida > Poales > Poaceae > Aegilops > Aegilops longissima. The sequence goes on from CM038677.1 coordinate 511,682,710, forward strand.
GCATCACCGAGTATAGAACCACGACCTAACACCTTACTCGACGTTGAAAAGTCTCGCAACATGGAAGTTGCAGCCCGAAACGGGTCAAGACATGGAATATGCCGCAATGTAACACATAGAGAATAATGAAGGAATAAACCTATACTACATGCATATATGGCTGGTGGAACAAGCTCTACTGATTCTGATTTTGCATAAAGCTAGTTTTTCCCTATCTGCAAAGGAATAATTTTGTTTAACTATCATGGTGATTGTTAAACATTGAGAATGGTTGACAAGATCCTCAATCCCAATTAAAAGGTACTCATTAAAACCCAATAACTTTAATTAGAAGTAACATGTTGAGATTCACATGATATTCAAGTACTAGATACTCAAGACGCCCATAACCGGGGACACGGCTAATCATGATTAGTTTATACACTCTGCAGAGGTTTATGACTTTTCCCCACAAGACTCGATCGCCTCCGATTGGTTCTCGACTACATGGTGTTTGAGAGCGGATGACCGAGACACGTCTTCGTAAGCACTAGCACCTTACATGTGGGTAGACCGTACCAACCTACATCCCCTACATCAGCTAGCCTACCCGTAAGAGTTCGCACAACTTACTCAACTATGCCAGAGCCCATAGTGGCTTGTGGCTGCACACGGAAGTTTCTAGTTTAAATAATCTCATGATCCCTTAGAGCCCAGGTGGCGGTCTCAAGAAATACAGCAAGTCTCGATAGAAACCAGTGCCTCAATCCACCCAGATGTGTGTTTAAGTTGCCACCTTAGATAAACCATTAATTAACAATCTCACATCTGTCATGGATATTCACTCACCCAATCCACGTCTCACCGGCATAGCATGGCATAATAAGCAAACGAGAAGTAACTCCCAAGGTTTCATAAGTAAAACAGTAATGGGTACTACCTCAATCTACTTCCCATCCCACAATTTAAGTTGATCCTAAACATGCAAGTGTTTGAGGAATAGAGCTAATGCATAAAACTGGGTAGTAGAAAAGGTATGATCAAGTGTTACTTGCCTTGCCGATGATCCATGAAACCTAGAGACTCAAGTAACAAGCGGCGACCGGGTGATCTAACACGGACAAACAACAAGCATACAATAAGTACTCATCTAATGCACAGGAAAATCTCGAATAAAAGATCTAACCGAAAGTTCAACTTAAGAACCACAGTTGCAAAAGAATCAAATCAAATAACGCAACGAAAGTCGAATGTCAAGAGAAACGACTCGGTTTTAGCAATTTGAAACTAGGTCAAAATTTACAGTAGCAAAACTTTGTTTAAGTGGGTTAGTCGGAACGGCGGTTTCGAAACGAAACTCCAGGCGCTTGAATCACCTGATTCCGATAAACGAGCGAGAAAATAAACAGATTCGAAGATTGAATCGGAAATCGAAATCGGAAAATAACGGATTAAATCAGATTAAAAGAAAGACGACGAACGGTTAAACGAACGGACGTTCGTTAACAGAAACTAACCGACGAACACGTTCATCAAACGAACGGATCGGTGAACGTTCGCTAATAAATAAAACCGACTAAAAAAATAAACCAATCTAGGGTTTTAAAAAAACCGAACAACTAAAGAAAACAGGACGATTTTGAAACAAAACCGACCGGGAAGGGCGGCGTGGTGGCTACCTCCATGAGGTCGCCAGTGGGCTCCGGGCTCCGGCGGGTCGGGCGAGGTCGGGTGGCGGTGGGGTGAGGCGATGGCGGCGACGGCGGCGGCGGCGGCAAGTGGGCGGTTCGGAAGGGCAAGGCGTGCTGGGTGAGGAGGAGAGGGGGCTCGGGTATAAATAGGAGGGGTGCTGCCTTGGGGGGGGCAACGGCATGAGGCGGGCCGAGCCTCGGGGCGGCGGCGGGGACTCCTCCCAAGGGGAGGCATGAGGAGGGGGGTCTTGGGGGCGGTGGGTGGGGCCTGGGCCCTTGGCCCAAAGGGGCGCGACGCGTTTTTTTTAACAAAACGAAACGAATTAAAATAAAATTAAACGAACTCCAAATTAAATAAAATTAATTTTCCCCGACTCTTAAAAATGAGTCGAACAAAATGAACTTTAAAACGGGGCCAAAATGCATATTTTTTTAAAATACTCATTTTTCCCTAAAGCAAATAAACTTCAAAACCGAAATTTGATTTATTTATTAATTCTTCATTTTTTTTCCTAAACGTTGGGAAAGTCATATTATTCCTCTCTTATTATTTTTTATTGGAAAAATATTTGAAGATAAATAAATAAACTAAATGATCCTATTTTCAAAATTTGAGAGAACTCAAATATGAAAATAATGAAATTCCAACTTCTCCGAGGGTCCTTGAGTTGCGTGAAATTTTCGGGATCGGAAAATGCAAGAAAATATGATATGCATGATGACTTAATGTATAATATTCCAAATTGAAAATTTGGGATGTTACAGGTGATGCATAGCAACGAGAGGGAAGAGTGTGTTCACATACCCTCGTAGACCGAAAGCGGAAGCGTTAGCACAACGCGGTTGATGTAGTCGTACGTCTTCACGGCCCGACCTATCAAGCACGGAAACTACGGCACCTCCGAGTTCTTGCACACGTTTAGCTCGATGACGTTCCCCGTACTCCGATCCAGCAAAATCTCGGGGAAGAGTTCCGTCAGCACGACGGCGTGGTGACGGTCTTGATGTTCTACCATTGCAGGGGTTCGCCTAAGCACCGCTACAATATTATCAAGGAGAACTATGATGGAAGGGGGCACCGCACACGGCTAAGAGATCAAGAGATCAATTATTATGTCTCCAAGGGGTGCCCCCTCCCCGTATATAAAGGAGTGGAGGAGGGGGAGGGCCGGCCCTCTCTCTATGGCGTGCCCTAGGGGAGTCCTACTCCCACCGGGAGTAGGATTCCCCCTTTCCTAGTAGAACTAGGAGCCCTTCCAAGTAGAAGGAGTAGGAGAGAAGGAAAGGGAAGGGAGAAGGAGAAGGAAGGAAGGGGGCACCCCCCTCCCTAGTCCAATTCGGACTAGTCCATGGGGAGGGGTGCGGCCACCCTTTGGGGCCTTTCTCTCCTTTCCCGTATGGGCCATTAAGGCCCAATACGAATTCCCGTAACTCTCCGGTACTCCGAAAAATACCCGAATCACTCGAAACCTTTCCGATGTCCGAATATAGTCGTCCAATATATCGATCTTTACGTCTCGACCATTTCGAGACTCCTCGTCATGTCCCCGATCTCATCCGGGACTCCGAACTCCTTCGGTACATCAAAACACATAAACTCATAATATAACTGTCATCTAACTTTAAGCGTGCGGACCCTATGGGTTCGAGAACTATGTAGACATGACCAAGACACATCTCTGGTTAATAACCAATAGCGGAACCTGGATGCTCATATTGGCTCCTACATATTCTACGAAGATCTTTATCGGTCAAACCGCATAACAACATACGTTGTTCCCTTTGTCATCGGTATGTTACTCGCCCGAGATTCGATCATCGGTATCCAATACCTAGTTCAATCTCGTTACCGGAAAGTCTCTTTACTCGTTACGTAATGCATCATCCCGCAACTAACTCATTAGCTACATTTGCTTGCAAGGCTTATAGTGATGTGCATTACCGAGAGGGCCCAGAGATACCTCTCCGACAATCGGAGTGACAAATCCTAATCTCGAAATACGCCAACTCAACATGTACCTTTGGAGACACCTGTAGAGCTCCTTTATAATCACCCGATTACGTTGTGATGTTTGGTAGCACACAAAGTGTTCCTCCAAAGAACGGAGTTGCATAATCTCATAGTCATAGGAACATGTATAAGTCATGAAGAAAGCAATAGCAACATACTAAACGATCAAGTGCTAAGCTAATGGAATGGTTCAAGTCAATCACATCATTCTCTAATGATGTGATCCCGTTAATCAAATGACAACTCATGTCTATGGCTAGGAAACTTAACCATCTTTGATTCAACGAGCTAGTCAAGTAGAGGCATACTAGTGACACTATGTTTGTCTATGTATTCACACATGTATTATGTTTCCGGTTAATACAATTCTAGCATGAATAATAAACATTTATCATGAAATAAGGAAATAAATAATAACTTCATTATTGCCTCTAGGGCATATTTCCTTCAGTCTCCCACTTGCACTAGAGTCAATAATCTAGTTCACATCGCCATGTGTTTTAACACTAATATTCACATCTGTATGTGATTAGTACCCATAGTTCACATCGTCATGTGATCAACACCCAAAGGGTTTACTAGATTCAATAATCTAGTTCACATCGCTATGTGATTAACACCCAAAGAGTGCTAAGGTATGATCATGTTTTGCTCGTGAGAGAAGTTTTAGTCAACGGGTCTGTCACATTCAGAGCCGTATGTATTTTGCAAATATTCTATGTCTACAATGCTCTGTACGGAGCTACTCTAGCTAATTGCTCCCACTTTTAATATGTATCCACATTGAGACTTAGAGTCATCTAGATCAGTGTCAAATCTTGCATCGACGTAACCCTTTTACGACGAACCTTTTTGTCACCTCCATAATCGAGAAACATATCCTTATTCCACTAAGGATAATTTTGACCAATGTCCAGTGATCTACTCCTAGATCACTATTGTACTCCCTTGCCAAACCAGGGCAGGGTATACATGTTGGGGGAACGTAGCAGAAATTCAAAATTTTCCTACGTGTCACCAAGATCTATCTAAGGAGAAACCAGCAACAAGGGGAAGGAGAGTGCATCTACATACCCTTGTAGATCGCTAAGCGGAAGCGTTCAAGAGAATGGGGTTGAAGGAGTCGACTGTCGTGATCCAAATCACCGGAGATCCTAGTGCGAAGCAGACGGCACCTCCGCGCTCAACACACGTGACAGCCGGTGGCGTCTCCCATGCCTTGATCCAGCAAGGAGAGAGGGAGAGGTTGAGGAAGACTCCATCCAGCAAAGACAACGGCGTGGTGGTGGTGGAGGAGCGTGGCAATCTGCAGGGCTTCGCCAAGCACTGCGAGATATGAGGAGAAAGAGAGGTAGGGCTGCGCCAACAAGAGAAGAACTTGTGTGTTGGGCTGCTCCTATGCCTCCACTATATATAGGGGAAGAGGGGGCTGCGCCCCCACCTAGGTTTCCACCCCCTAGGGGCGGCGGCCAGCCCTAGTCCCATCTAGGGGGCCGGCCAAGGGGGGAGAGGGGGAAACTTGCCCCCCAAACAGGTGGGCGCCTCCCCAAACCCTAGGCGCCTTGGGCCCTTGTGGGGCGCACCAGCCCACCCGGGCTGGTCCCTCCCACACTTGGCCCATGCTGCCCTCCGGGATGGTGGCCCCACTTGGTGGACCCGGGACCCTCCGGTGGTCCCGATCGTTCTCGATAAAACCCGAAACTTTTAGGTGACCAAAACAGGACTTCCCATATATAAATCTTTACCTCGGACCATTAGGAACTCCTCGTGACGCCCGGATCTCATCCGGACTCAACAACATTCGGTAACCACATACAAACTTCCTTTATAACCCTAGCATCATCGAACCTTAGTGTGTAGACCCTACGGGTTCGGGAACCATGCGCACATGACCGAGACGTTCTCGGCCAATAACCAACAGCGGGATCTGGATACCCATGTTGGCTCCCACATGTTCCACGATGATCTCATCGGATGAACCACGATGTCAAGGACTCAATCGATCCCGTATACAATTCCCTTTGTCTAGCGGTATTGTACTTGCCCGAGATTCGATCGTCGGTATCCCGATACTTTGTTCAATCTCGTTACCGGCAAGTCTCTTTACTCGTTCCGTAACACATCATCACGTGATCAACCCCTTGGTCACATTGTGCACATTATGATGATGTCCTACCGAGTGGGCCCAGAGATACCTCTCCGTTTACGGAGTGACAAATCCGATCTCGATTCGTGCCAACCCATGACCACTTTCGAGATACATGTAGTGCACCTTTATAGCCACCCGATACGTTGTGACGTTTGGTACACCCAAAGCATTCCTACGGTATCCGGAGTTGCACAATCTCATGGTCTAAGGAAATGATACTTGACATTAGAAAAGCTTTAGCATACGAACTACGATCTTTGTGCTAGGCTTAGGATTGGGTCTTGTCCATCACATCATTCTCCTAATGATGTGATCCCGTTATCAACGACATCCAATGTCCATGGTTAGGAAACCGTAACCATCTATTGATCAACGAGCTAGTCAACTAGAGGCTTACTAGGGACATGGTGTTGTCTATGTACCCACACATGTATCTGAGTTTCCTATCAATACAATTATAGCATGGATAATAAACGATTATCATGAACAAGGAAATATAATAATAACTAATTTATTATTGCCTCTAGGAATATTTCCAACAGTCTCCCACTTGCACTAGAGTCAATAATCTAGTTCACATCGTCATGTGATTAACATCGATAGGTCACATCGCCATGTGACCTACATCCAAAGAGTTTACTAGTGTCGTAAACTAGTTCACATCATCATGTGATTAAGACTCAATGAATTACGAGGTTTGATCATGTTTTGCTTGTGAGAGAGGTTTTAGTCAGCAGATGTCCGCAATATTCAGATCCCTATCTATTTCATAAAACTTTATGTCATATCATAGATGTTGCTACCACGTTCCACTTGGAGCTATTCCAAATTATTGCTCCATTATACATATCCGTATCTCTACTCGAGTTATCCGGATAGGTGTTAAGCTTGCATCGACGCAACTCTTTTAAATCGAACTCTTTATCACCTCCATAACCAGAAACATATCCTTATTCCTCTAAGGATAATTTTGACCGCTATCGGTGATCCACTCCTTGATCACCTTTGTACCCTCTTGCCAAATATGTAGCAAGGCACACATCGGTGCGGTACACAACATAGCATACTTGTAGAGCCTATGTCTAAGGCATAGGGGCGACCTTAAATCCTTTCTCTCTTTTACGTCGTGGTCGAGCTTTAACTCTTAACTTCATACCTTACAACTCAGGCAAGAACTCCTTCTTTGGTGATCCATCTTGAACACCTTCAAGATTATGTCAAGGTATGTGCTCATTTGAAAGTACCATTTAGCGTTTTGATCTATCCTCATAGATCTTGATGCTTAATGTTCAAGCAACTTAATCCAGGTTTTCTATTGAAAACACTTTTCAAATAACCCTATATGCTTTCCACAAATTCTACATCATTTACGATCAACAATATGTCAACAACATATACTCATCGAAATTCTATAGTGCTCCCACTCACTTCTTTGGAAATACAAGTTTCTCATAAACTTTGTATAAACCCAAAATCTTTGATCATCTCATCAAAGCGCACATTCCAACTCCGAGATGCTTACTCCGGTCCTTAGAAGGATCATTTGGAGCCAAGATACCTTTAGCATCCTTAGGATCGACAAAAACTTTTCGATTGTATCACATACAACCTTTCCTTACGAAGACTGGTAAGGAAACTCATTTTGACATCCATCTGCCAGATTTCATAAATGCAGCTAATGCTAACATGATTCCGACGGACTCGTTTTGAAAACCATTAAGGAATGCAGTTTTGACATCCATTTGCCAGATTTCATAAAATGTGGCAATTGCTAACATGATTCGGACAGATTTAAGCATCGCTACAGTTGAGAAAATCTCATTGTAGTCAACACCTTGAACTTGTCGAAAACCTTTTTGCGACAAGTCGAGCTTTGTAGATAGTAACACTACTATCAACGTCTGTTTTCCTCTTGAAGATCCATTTATTCTTAATGACTCACCGATCATCGGGCAAGTCAATCAAAGTCCATACTTTGTTCTCATACATGGATCCCATCTCAGATTTCATGGCCTTCAAGCCATTTCGCGGAATCTGGGCTCATCATCGCTTCCTCATAGTTCGTAGGTTTATCATGGTCTAGTAACATGACTTCCAGAATAGGATTACCATACCACACTGGTGCGGACCGTACTCTGGAAGACCCACACGGTTCTGTAGTAATCTTGATTTGAAGTTTCATGATCATCATCATTAGCTTCCTCACTAATTGGTGTAGCAATCACTGGAACTGATTTCTGTGATGAACTACTTTCCAATTCGGGAGAAGGTACAATTACCTCATCAAGTTCTACTTTCCTCCCACTCACTTCTTTCAAGAGAAACTCCTTCTCTAGAAAGGATCCATTTTAGCAATGAATATCTTGCCTTCGGATCTGTGATAGAAGGTCTACCCAATAGTTTCCTTTGGGTATTCTATGAAGACACACTTCTCCGATTTGGGTTCGAGCTTATCAGGTTAAAACTTTTTCACATAAGCATCACGGGCCCAAACTTTAAGAAACGACAGCTTAGGTTTATTGCTAAACCATAGTTCATATGGTGTCGTCTCAACGGATTTAGATGGTGCCCTATTTAACGTGAATGCAGCTGTCTCTAATGCATAACCCCAAAACGATAGTGGTAAACCGATAAGAGACATCATAGACTGTACCATATCCAATAAAGTGTGGCTATGACGTTTGGACACACCATAACGTTGTGGTGTTCCAGGTGGCGTGAGCTGTGAAACTATTCCACATTGTTTTATATGAAGGCCAAACTTGTAACTCAAATATTCGCCTCCACGATCAGATCGTAGAAACTTTATTTACTTGTTACGATGATTCTCCACTTCACTCTAAAATTCTTTGAACTTTTCAAATGTTTCAGACTTGTGTTTCATTAAGTAGATATACCCATATCTGCTCAAATCATCTGTGAAGGTCAGAAAATAACGATACTCGCCACGAGCATCAACACTCATTGGACCGCATACATCGGTATGTATTATTTCCAACAAGTTAGTAACTCGTTCCATTGTTCCGGAGAATAGAGTTTTAGTCATCTTGCCCAAAAGGCACGGTTCGCAAGCATCAAATGATTCATAACCAAGTGATTCCGAAAATCCATCTTTATGGATTTTCTTCATGCGCTTTACACCGATATGACCCAAGCGGCGATTGCCACAAATAAGTTGCACTATCATTATTAACTTTGCATCTTTTGGCATCAATATTATGACTATGTGTATCATTACGATCGAGATCCAACAAACTATTTTCATTGAGTGTATGACCATTGAAGGTTTTATTCATGTAAACAGAACAACAATTATTCTCTGACTTTATACCCGTATTGCAATAAACATGATCAAATCATATTTATGCTCAACGCAAACGCTAAATAACATTTATTTAGGTTTAACACTAATCTCAAAAATACAGGGAGTGTGTGATGATGATCATATCAATCTTGGAACCACTTCCAATACACATCGTCACTTCACCCTCAACTAGTCTCTGTTTATTCTGTAACTCCTGTTTCGAGTTACTAATCTTAGCAACGGAACAAGTATCAAATACCCAGGGGTTACTATAAACACTAGTAAGGTACACATCAATAACCTGTATATCAAATATACCCTTGTTCACTTTGCCATCCTTCTTATCTACCAAATATAATTCAGGGCATTTCCACTTCGAGCGACCATTTCCTTTGCAGTAGAAGCACTCAGTTTCAGGCTTTGGTCCAGCTTTGGGCTTCTTCACGGGAGTGACAACTTGCTTGCCATTCTACTTGAAGTTCTCTTTCTTTCCCTTTGCCCTTTTCTTGAAACTAGTGGTCTTGTCAATCATCAACACTTGATGCTCTTTCTTGATTTCTACCTTCGTCGATTTCAACATCACGAAGAGCTCGGGAATCGTTTTCGTCATCCCTTGCTTACTATAGTTCATCATGAAGTTCTAGTAACTTGGTGATGGTGACTAGAGAACTCTGCCAATCACTATCTTATCTGGAAGATTAACTCCCACTTAATTTAAGCGATTGTAGTACCCAGACAATCTGAGCACATGCTCACTAGTTGAGCGATTCTCCTCCATATTTTAGCTATAGAACTTGTTGGAGGCTTCATATCTCTCAACTCGGGTATTTGCTTGAATTATTAACTTCAACTCCTGGAACATCTCATATGGTCCATGACATTCAAAACGTCTTTGAAGTCCCGATTCTAAGCCGTTAAGCATGGTGCACTAAACTATCAAGTAGTCATCATATTGAGCTAGCCAAACATTCATAACGTCTGCATCTGCTTCTGCAATAGGTATGTCACCTAGCGGTGCATCAAGGACATAATTCTTCTGTGCAGCAATGAGGATAAACCTCAGATCACGGAACCAGTCCGCATCATTGCTACTATCATCTTTCAACATACTTTTTCTCTAGGAACATATCAAAATAAACATAGGGAAGCAACAACGCGAGCTATTGATCTACAACATAATTTGCAAAATACTATCAGGACTAAGTTCATGATAAATTAAAGTTCAACTAATCATATTACTTAAGAACTCCCGCTTAGACAGACATCTCTCTAGTCATCCAAGTGATCACGTGATCCAAATCAACTAAACCATGTCTGATCATCACGTGAGATGGAGTAGTTTTCAATGGTGAACATCACAATGTTGATCATATCTACTATATGATTCACGTTCGACCTTTCGGTCTCCGTGTTCCGAGGCCATATCTGTATATGCTAGGCTCGTCAAGTTTAACCTGAGTATTCCGCATGTGCAACTGTTTTGCACCCTTTGTATTTGAACGTAGAGCCTATCACACCCGATCATCACGTGGTGTCTCAGCACGAAGAACTTTCGCAGCGGTGCATACTCAGGGAGAACACTTCTTGATAATTAGTGAGTGATCATCTTAAAATGCTACGGTCAATCAAAACAAAATAAGATGTATAAAAAATAAACATCATATGCAATCAAAAATATGTGACATGATATGGTCATCATCATCTTGTGCCTTTGATCTTCATCTCCAAAGCATCGTCATGATTTCCATCGTCACCGCCATGACACCATGATCTCCATCATCTTGATCTATATCAATGTGTCGTCACATGGTCGTCTCGCCAACTATTGCTCTTGCAACTATTGATATCGCATAGCGATAAAGTAAAGCAATTATTTGGCACTTGCATCTTATGCAATAAAGAGACAACCATAAGGCTTCTGCCAGTTGCCGATAACTTCAACAAAACATGATCATCTCATACAACAACTTATATCTCATCACGTCTTGACCATATCACATCAAAACATGCCCTGCAAAAACAAGTTAGACGTCCTCTACTTTGTTGTTGCAAGTTTTACGTGGCTGCTACGGGCTGAGCAAGAACCGTTCTTACCTACGCATCAAAACCCAACAATAGTTCGTCAAGTTAGTGTTGTTTTAACCTTCTCAAGGACCGGGCATAGCCACACTCGATTCAACTAAAGTTGGAGAAACTAACACCCGCCAGCCACCTGTGTGCAAAGCACGTCGGTAGAACCAGTCTCGCGTAAGCGTCTGGCGTAATGTCGGTGCAGGCGCTTCATCCAACAATACCGCCGAACCAAAGTATGACATGTTGGTAAGCAGTATGACTTGTATAGCCCACAACTCACTTGTGTTCTCGTGCATATAACATCAACACATAAAACCTAGGCTCGGATGCCACTGTTGGGGAACGTAGTAATTTCAAAAAAATTCATACGCACACGCAAGATCATAGTGATGCATAGCAATGAGAAGGAAGAGTGTGTCCACGTACCCTCGTAGACCGAAAGCGGAAGCGTTAGCACAACGCGGTTGATGTAGTCGTACGTCTTCACGGCCAGACCTATCAAGCACCGAAACTACAGCACCTCCGAGTTCTTGCACACGTTCAGCTTGATGACGTTCCCCGTACTCCGATCCAGCAGAATGTCGGGGAAGAGTTCCGTCAGCACGACGGCGTGGTGACGGTCTTGATGTTCTACCGTTGCAGGGCTTCTCCTAAGAACCGCTACAATATTATCGAGGAGAACTATGGTGGGGGGGGCACCGCACACGGCTAAGAGATCAAGAGATCAATTGTTGTGTCTCGAAGGGGGTGCCCCCCTCGCTGTATATAAAGGAGTGGAGGAGGGCGAGGGCCGGCCCTCTCTCTATGGCGTGCCCTAGGGGAGTCCTACTCCCACCGGGAGTAGGATTCCCCCTTTCCTAGTAGAACTAGGAGCCCTTCCAAGTAGAAGGAGTAGGAGAGAAGTAAAGGGAAGGGAGAAGGAGAAGGAAGGAAGGGGGCGCCCCACCTCCCTAGTCCAATTCGGACTAGTCCATGGGGAGGGGTGCGGCCACCCTTTGGGGCCTTTCTCTCCTTTCCCGTATGGCCCATTAAGATCCAATACGAATTCCCGTAACTCTCCGGTACTCCGAAAAATACCCGAATCACTCGGAACCTTTCCGATGTCCGAATATAGTCGTCCAATATATCGATCTTTACGTCTCGACCATTTCGAGACTCATCGTCATGTCCCCGATCTCATCCGGGACTCCGAACTCCTTCGGTACATCAAAACACATAAACTCATAATATAACTGTCATCTAACTTTAAGCGTGCGGACCCTACGGGTTCGAGAACTATGTAGACATGACCGAGACACGTCTCCGGTTAATAACCAATAGCGGAACCTGGATGCTCATATTGGCTCCTACATATTCTACGAAGATCTTTATCGGTCAAACCGCATAACAACATACATTGTTCCCTTTGTCATTGGTATGTTACTTGCCCGATATTCGATCGTTGCCCGATATTCGATCGTCGGTATCTCAATACCTAGTTCAATCTCGTTACCGGCAAGTCTCTTTACTCGTTACGTAATGCATCATCTCGCAACTAACTCATTAGCTACATTTGCTTGCAAGGCTTACAGTGATGTCCATTACCGAGAGGGCCCAGAGATACCTCTCCGACAATCGGAGTGACAAATCCTAATCTCGAAATACGCCAACTCAACATGTACCTTTGGAGACACTTGTAGAGCTCCTTTATAATCACCCGATTCACGTTGTGACGTTTGGTAGCACACAAAGTGTTCCTCCGTAAGCAGGAGTTGCATAATCTCATAGTCATAGGAACATGTATAAGTCATGAAGAAAGCAATAGCAACATACTAAACGATCAAGTGCTAAGCTAATGGAATGGGTCAAGTCAATCACATCATTCTCTAATGATGTGATCTCGTTAATCAAATGACAACTCATGTCTATGGCTAGGAAAGTTAACCATCTTTGATTCAACGAGCTAGTCAAGTAGAGGCATACTAGTGACACTATGTTTGTCTATGTATTCACACATGTATTATGTTTCCGGTTAATACAATTCTAGCATGAATAATAAACATTTATCATGAAATAAGAAAATAAATAATAACTTTATTATTGCCTCTAGGGTATATTTCATTCATTCCCACGAACACCCAAGATCTATCTAGGAGAAGCATGGCAACGAGAGGAGAGAGTGTGTCTACGTACCCTCATAGACCGTTAAGCGGAGGCGTATATCACGCGGTTGATGTAGTCATACTCGTCACGATCCGATCGCGATCCAAACTAATGAAGTACCAAACGGACGACACCTCCGCGTTTAGCACACGTACAACTCGATGACGTCTCCTCCTCCTTGATCCAGCAAGCGAGGGGGAGAAGTAGATGGGATCGCCGGCAGCAAGACAACGTGACGGTGATGGTGATGGAGTGATTCCAGCAGGGCTACGTCGAGCGCTACCAAAACAACGAAAGCGAAGGAGTTACGAAGTAACGAGAGAGAGAGAGAGAGAGAGAGAGAGGGCAAGGGCTTGTGTGTACTCTTGGGGGCGTCCCCTCCCCTCTATATATAGGTGGAGGGGTGTGGTGGCCAGCTCTCCAAGCCCTAGGGGTGCACCAAGGGGGAGGAGTTGGACTCCTAGTCCAATTCCCTCTTTTTCCTTACACAGTTGGACTTTCCACCTCTCCCAAGCCACATGGGCCTTGAGGGACTTGAGCGCCTGGCCCAATAAGGCCAGGGCGCCTCCCCTCAGCCCATGTTGGCCCTTGGGACATGGTGGAACCCTTGGTGGACTTCCGGACTCCTCCAAAAGTTTCCGGAACATTCTGGAAGCTTCCCAGTACAATACCGAAAAAACTGAAACTTTTTCCAGAACCCTGAAAGCAACTTTCCATGTATAAATCTTTACCTCCGGACCATTCCGGAGCTCCTCATGACGTCCGGGATCTCACCCGGGACCCCGAACAACATTTGTTCACCAACATGCATATCCCAATATTACTCCAGCGTCACCAAACGTTAAGCGTGCGGAACCTACGGGTTTGAGAATCATGTAGACATGACAAAGACACCTCTCCGGTCAATAACAAATAGCGGAACCTGGATGCCCATATTGGTTCCTACATATTCCACAAAGATCTTTTATCGATTAAACCACGATGTCAAGGATTCGGTTAATCACGTATGCAATTCCCCTTTGTCCGGCAATATGTTACTTGCTCGAGATTCGATCATCGGTATCTCCATACTTAGTTCAATCTCGTTACCGACAAGTCTCTTTACTCGTTCGTAATACATGATCTCGTGACTAGCTCATTAGCCACATTACTTGTAAGCTCTTTATGATGTTGTATTACAGAGAGGGCCCAGAGATATATCTTCGTCACACGGAGTGACAAATCCCAGTCTCGATCAGTGCCAACCCAACAGACACCTTCGGAAATACCTGTAGAGTATATTTATGATCACCTAGTTACGAAGTGGCATTTAATAGCACACAAGGTATTCCTCCGGTTTCCGGGAGTTGCATGATCTCATGGTCTTAGGAATAGATACTTGACATGAAGAAAGAAAGCTATAGCACTAAACTGAAGTGATACGATCTAATGCTAAGCTTACGGTTGGGTCTGGTACATCACATAATTCTCGTAATGATGTGATCCCGTTATCAAATGACAAATTATGTCCATGGTTAGGAAATCTTAACCATCTTTGATCAACGAGCTAGTCTAGTAGAGGCTCACTAGGGACATAGTATTTGTTTATGTATTCACACTTGTATTAAAGTTTTCGGTCAATACAATTCTAGCAGATGAATAATAAACATTTATCATGAACAAGGAAATATGATAATAAACATTTATCATGAACAAGGAAATATGATAATAATCACTAGGGACATATTTCCAACACCCCTATCCCGAGGTCTGCCAGTTTCACCATCGACAACCATCCCTCTCTCTCATAACCATCTACAGCTGTTTTCACCAACCTTTGTCACAAGCACTCTTTCTCTCACACGCATACGCACACACGATCTCCATCAACCCTTTATCTATACATATACCCGCTTATGTGTCTCCCGCACGCACATTATCTTTAGGCCTATCTCGCACGCACTGTCTCCACCTCTCTTCCTATGTGATGAATATGATTCCAGAAGAGCATTCAGTAGGATGCCCCTTACAGTTAGGTTGGACGAATGGTAATCAGAGACAAAGGTTTACCTTAGTTCGGGCCCTTGTTGCATCCAAGAAATACCGTACTCCCGGTCATGTATACTTGTGAGTATGGTGTGTACAAAGTACACTACATGAGTACCAAGGGATTTTGTGTATACTATCGATGAACTAGGCCTCGGGCTTGTACATACATAGGACCTAGGGTTACAAATCCCAGCAGGCTTTGTCAGTGAACACAGAGTCCTTTACGGTATTGTAGTCCTCCATAGGTCCCCGTGTAATGCGTCACAGGCCGACCAATGTGGCGTATGATGGAACCGACATAGGGGCTTCACCTCAGCCCACCATACCTCACACTGTCACACACCCTCTACCCCTAGGCCTCGCTATCTCCTTACACCCGCACATGCCAACACACACACTGCACACACTATTTCTGATCATGTCTCTCTCTACTTCTCCCTTGCATAGACACACTCAAGGCCATCTCTCGACGAGACATTCGTCTCTCTCTCTAGACCTCTCTCATTTCTCGTGCTATCTCTCTCTCATAGCACCCCGGCCCCTCTGTCCATGCCTTTCTCGAATACGCACACATACTCTCTCTAAGCTTTGCCAAATACGTCAACTACACATTCACACATGTTACATCTTATCATGTGCCCCATTGATCTAAAAAACCTTCTCTTCACTTTTACTTCACATACAACATTCCTTTTGAATAAAAACTACACAAAGTGTGACAAAAAATTTATTTTTAGAAAATCTACATCTATACAATATTACAAAGTTATATGGAGTATGAAAGTTAATTTGCATGGTGCATCCAATGATATTTTATTCCGTTGTAAATTTTTATATTTTTATTCTATATATAAAATTAGTCATAATAAAGAGAAACGAAGAGCATCTCTCTCCATCGCACCCCCCTCTACGCCCCTTTCACGTGTGCATACAAATTATCTCTAGGCCCTCTAAAAGTACGCCCCCATCACATTCACTCATGTTTCATCTTTCTCTCGCGAGATAAGAAAGCAAAAGAAGAGTCGTGCCGTACCATGCCGTTTTCCTGATCCAACTGGATGCCGGTCCAGCCGCGCCTCGCTTTTTATGTAGAGCTCACCCACTCTGGGCCCACGAACCTGTGGTTTGGTTGCTTGATCCGAGGTGGCCTGGAGGTGACACACCCTTGTCCCTGGTTGGTCGAAGGATGCCTTTCTGTTGCCATGCTGCCTTCCCGTGCTGACTTGGCAGCGTTCCTGCAGCCTGAGGTAGTTTATGTTAGGCCGCTGACACGCGCCATGCTCGCCGTGCTGCCCCCCGCTGTGGGGTTCAAGCTCAACTACGGGCCTTGCCTCGCGCCCGCGCCCGGCCGGTGCTGCTGCAGCCGTCGGCCTCGCCTCCTCGCACCCAGCCGCTGCGAGCTCCCCTACCCGCTACGTGCTTGACGAAATATCGGGGCGGACATGACATAAAATGCGCCCACTACCGTTGGACGCACCGGTTGACCAAATAAAAAAGGAAACAAACCCGTCTGCTCGATCGACCCAAACGAACAAGACACAGACAAAAACGAATAAGACTTGGGTCGCTGCGTTGGAGTTGTTCTTACTCTCTCTTCACTTATCGTCGGAGTTGAACTAAAACCACGACGAGTAAATCGAAACGGAGGGAGTACATTCTACTACTATGTGATCCTAAGCAAACACGCTTTAGAGTTGCGGTCACGCAAGCTCAGCCTGCCTGTACGGCTGTACCGCTTACCGTATCCTTCTCAGCTTCTGGCCGGTACCGTCACGGCCACCGGAGCCGGTTCCCTTCGGGTCCGCATCCAATCCAAGCACGGACGAGAGAGACGAACCATTCCGCACTTCCGCCTTTGAACCGCCGTTTCCCGTCTTTCCGTGCGTGCAGTGCAGATCTCCCACCACCAACAGGCGTCGAAATTTCTCCCTCTCACTCCCTCCTTCCTCCTCCTCCCCTCCAGATCCAGGCCCCGACCCGACACCTCCGGCCATGAGCGACAGCGATGTCGACGAGGACGAGCTCCTCCAGATGGCGCTGCAGGAGCAGGCGGCCCGGGACCTCAGCCACCAGCGCCCGGCCGGCGCGAACAAGCCCGTCGTCAACCTCGTCCGCCCGCCCGCCAACGCCCGCGGCGGCGCCAAGGCGCGCCAGCCCAGCCGCGGCGGCGACGAGGACGACGACTCCGAGGTCGAGATGCTATCCATTTCCTCCGGCGACGAGGACGGCGCCCCCGCCCGCGAGCGTGGCCCCCCCCCGCCCCGCGGGGGCGGCCGCGCCGGGGCTCGGAGGGCCGCGTCGCGGGACGATGCTGATCTCGACGACGCTGAGCCCAGGAGCTGGAAGCGTGTCGACGAGGCTGAGGTACGGATTGCAGAGATCTCGATCCCGGGGTTGGCGTCTGTGGTGATCGTACGCTTTGATTACCCGGTCAATTATGCTTCTCTTGAGGTTTCCAGGGAAATGAGCCAGAGGGTAGATTTTCTTGATTTCAACGGGGTCGGATCGTTGTTTGATTGCTAAATTTCAGCCACTGGCGTCAAGCTTGTACAGCTACTTCGCTTTGAACATGCACATTGTTTTAGCTCCATCTGGATTATATAGAGTGTGCCCAATTCAATTGTGTCGTGCGCCGTGTTAGTTTTGTGGCACTGCAGAGTAGGCCCGCTTGTTTGGGCAGGGGGCATTTTTGGCGAGGGTGTAGTTTAATCATGTGAGACGCATTCCACATTTCCACTTAGCCTGCTTGTATCTTCATGAGATTTGGATGCTGAACATGGAGTTTGACATAATCATAGCCAGTGCTTATACAACTTTGCTAATGTGTCATAAGCAATGCTAGGTTCATCAGAACAACTATACCGGTGTGGTTACGATTGCCACACATTGCTGCTAAGTGTTTCCTCTGTAGGTTGCTGAATAAGACAACTTTCATTTGGGTTTCATCTAGCTGCAAATTCACAGAATTCTTGTACATCATATATTCTTCCTCCGCCCGGAATTACTTGACGCTCAAACGGATGTATCTAGCACTGAAATACGTCTAGATACATCTGTTTGAGCGTCAACTAATTCCGGACGGAGGGACCATTATTCATAAGTGTCTGCAGTCCGACTCAGTAGAATGTTCATGTAAAAATGATCCACTGGACTCAGCTTAGGGTGTGTTTGGTTGGGGAACTAAGCATGGTTTTCGAGTCGCGACTCATGCGAGTCGCTCTGGGGCAGCGACTCGGAAGAAGTCGAGCCTGCGTTGTGACTAGTCGCGACTCAGAGTCGCGAGTCGACACTAAGCTGAGTCGACCATATTTTTGCGACTCATAGACTAGTCGTCGACTAGTCGCGACTAGTCGAGCGACTCGAAATCCATGGAACTAAGTGGAATGGAATGTCATGGTTCCATTCCACTGGAATGGGTTGGTTCCGTTCCTTTGCTTGGTTCTGAGCAATTAGGTGAAACGGAACGTTTCCATTTTAGTGTTTGGTTGGAGAGAGGAAGGGAATGGATTTGGTTCAGCTTACCCCTTGCATAGGAATGGTGAGATTACCTCTCACATATGTATATGTATATTTTTCACCACTATAGCTCTTTGCATCTTTAACAAACAATAGGACAGGAGAATATATTGTCAAAATCTGTAAGGAGAAGTCATCCACTCATATAGATGTGAAAAGATCTGCAAAATCCTAGTCATCCAAACAAAATATCTTGATAGTTATGAAGGGTATACAATTGTCCCTCTTCTTTCTCAAATTTGCTCATACAATCATGTACTCCAAAATTTAGTACTCCATCTGTAAAGAAATATAAGAGCATTTAGATCATTTTTCAAGAAATATAAATGCTCTTATATTTCTTGAAAAATTGATCTAAATGCTCTTATATTTCTTTACAGAGGGAGTAGTTCTTATCTGATAAAAGTACATCTTTCCAAGAATTAACATGGGTATTAATCTTATCAAGTAATCCAGCACTGTGTCATAGCACTGAATACTTCAGCATAACTGCATAAATTAAAAATGCAGCACCGATGTACACAAGAAATACCAAATTGTACAATTGTTGCAACTAGCATTTTATAGAAACCTGAAACTGTGGTTCCAGACCAATCTACGTAAGTACATATCGCTGTACGCTTAGCCATGTCAATTCATGAGTTGTTTTGAGTAGCCAAGACTTGTGTGATACGTAAAAATCTCAGTCTGCAAGATAGATTGGCATCACCGTTGACGAAGCCGCAAGGGAATTTAACTTGCTGCTGTGCTGGTGGGGCCGCGTGTCTCTGTTTGCTCCATGGGCCCTCTGATGCAGCTGTGCGACCTGAGCCATCGCTGCTGTTGCTGCTGTTTTGATCCCTCTTCCCTTCTAGTACACAGCAGCCGGAACAGTACATGTGGCAACAACCCATCCTTGGGCGTTCAGCCGCCATTGCCCTCGTCTGCAAACAGGGTGAAGCAGCAACAGCCTCTCCGGCAGGCCCCTCACCGTCGCAGCAGCTGGCGACTGTACGTAACGAGCTGTAAGCCTTGGACATGTCGAAGGACTGGCTTGTCGGTGGCATCCCCGATGAGTTCTCAGGGAGGAACTTGAGGCGGCTATGGCGCGGTGCCCTTAGTGCTGAGCTCGAGGCGGAGGAGGGGTAACTGCGGGACAAAGTCCGGCAGGCGCGCGTCGGCGGAGCCTGAGAGAAGCGGCGGGAGCGCAAGGTGGCAGAGCATCGGAGAGCCAGCAGCTACAGAGTCTCTCCATCAGCGTGACGGCTACATTGGCTAGCTCGAGGGAGGGAGAGGGCAGGGGAATCGTGGGGACTGAGGCTAGGTCCTGGGTGAGCCGTGATGTTCTTTTTTCTGTCGCTAATTCCAGCGATAACGTGTAGATTCCACCGATTCAGAGGTATCACCCGGTTCCGCATCTGGGAGTATAGTCCCTTTGGTAGAACCGGCGCATTCCGTTCCTCCACAACCAAACACAGTAATGTGCTCCAAGTATAGAACCGTTCCATTATATTCCACTTGAAGTGCCCAACCAAACACACCCTTAATCTCAGCCATTCAACTGATGTGTCCTTATACATCATCTTCATATATCTGCATTCTTTGCTAATAGTTACCAAATGCCTTGAAC
Source organism: Aegilops longissima (assembly GCA_021605205.1). Classification (NCBI taxonomy): domain Eukaryota; kingdom Viridiplantae; phylum Streptophyta; class Magnoliopsida; order Poales; family Poaceae; genus Aegilops; species Aegilops longissima. The sequence goes on from CM038677.1 coordinate 511,703,212, forward strand.
ATGAAGTTTCATTTCACATGCTATATTGCACTTCTTTGTTTCCATACTCATGCAGAAAAGGCCTAACGCTCATCCGCCTTTGCTTCGCCCAGCTTGCTCGCAGGGTTCGGGAAATGCGTGAAGCAAGAGCAGCGCCTAGCGTTCAAGCACTTGATCAGAAAGCGGCAGCAGCAGCAGCAGCTCGAAAGGCGCTCACAAGTGTACAGACTTTACCTAAAGGCGTGGAGGTTTTGGATCCATTAGGCCTTGGGTAACTATCTGGGTCATCAAACATTTATGATCAATTAAAGCCGTGTTCTGTTTCTAGTGCTCCAATCATATTACACCTGGAAAATATTTTGTAAAAGAAATAAGTCCAGTTCATGCTCAGTTCTCACCTACTAGTGCATCCCTTGCACCAAAAGGTGCACCTTGGGTTTCACGTATATTCTATGAATGCCTTATGTGAATTTTTGATGTGTATCCTGCTGCTATGCGGGTACTAATATTTCTTTTCACAGTATTCTGTGATTGTGGATGAGTACGCACAAACTGTCAAATCCTATATGCCTTGGCCTTAAAGACACTTTTCTGGATACTAGCTTCTGACCCAGACAGCCTGTTTTGTAAACACTCGGGCAGGGGAATGGGAGTTTGCACAAGGGTGTTTATGGAGGGATTAGGCATGGGAAGTAGATTTTTACTCCCATTCCCTTGTTTGGTATACGATGGGAATTAGCGTGGGATAATACTCTGCTCATGAATTAACAGGCTACCCCCTGGGAAGAAATTGGTGCGAATTGACTTCCTCAACTCCCATTCCCCTTCCCACTTACACTCCCATTCCCTTTAATCAAACGGTGGACTTTTATTCTTCTCACCTCTCAACTCCCATTCCCCATCTCTAATCCCCCCGAACCAAACACGCGGAGAAGCCAATTCATTTTTGTTTTGTTTTGTTGGAGAAGTCCAGAAGCCAGCTTAAGATGGGGTGGGTGGGACAATCAGGTAAAAAGCTAGAGAAGCTAGGAGGGATTAGCTTTCTGTGTCCTTCTTTGCGTTAGCTTCCGTTTATCCAAAAGACAAGTGGAGAAACGGTAGGAGGGATCATATTCTTTGTCATTCTTTCAGATAGCTGTTTATCCAAAAGGTAAGTAGAGAAGAAGCCTGGTATTTAGACTGGCTTCTTCATCTGCCTTTAGAAGCTGAAGTAGAAGCCTGGCCAAATAGGCATCGTCATTCATGGAAAGATTTGTGAATCACAATGTGTTTTTAAAACTTATTGAAGTAATGAACATGGCCTTTATTGCGATCTATTTGGAATTTGGACATAACAGATATTAACTCAAAAGCGTCGATAGTGCTGTGCAGTGCAGTGTCTGCGTCACAGGCTATGTAGCACAGGGAATCAAAATAACCATGTGTTGTTTATTTTCTTTTCTTCTATGTCTACTGCCTTTTCATGATTAGATAATGCTTATTTCTTTACCAGTGTTATGGATAACAAGTCCCTGCGGCTAATCACTGAAGCTTCAATGAGTTCTCCAGTTTCAAGGGAGAAGTCCCAGGGTTTGGACCCCAGTATGCGAGGTATGCCTGTTCATCATATGCAACATCCCTTTCTTTATTATTGTTCTTTTTTAACAAACGGTATATTTTTTGTACACTTGCAGAGAAAGTTATATATTCTTCTCCTCATTTTGATCCCAAGGTTTTTCTCTCGTGGGTCCACAAAGATACAAGTGCTGCTGATTTGGAGTCTGGTGCTCTTACCTTGAAAACTGATCTCAAAGGGAGAACACAGCAGAAAAAACAACTAGTCAAGGAGAATTTTGATTGTTTTGTCTCCTGCAAAACCACAATAGATGGTATTCATTTTGTTGTTAGTTTTTCCTTATTGCTGCTACATGTGTTGTCATTTACATTCTGTACAGTGTCTGCATCTCCTTGTAAATATGCTATCTTTTTCTGCAGACATTGAGTCGAAACTGAGACAGATAGAAGACGATCCTGAAGGTGCAGGTACATCTCACTTATATTCAGTCACTCAAAAAATTAGCGGTGTGGCAAATCGTGCATTTGAGCCTCTATTTGAGAGGCAGGTAAACCAACTAAACTTTCTCTCGAGCTACTTCTCATTTATCTTGATTGGTATTTCTGCAAGATTCCTTCTTGAGTGTACTAAAGTAAACCCCCTTATACAGGCCCAAGCTGATAAGATCAGATCTGTTCAAGGAATGCTTCAGAGATTCCGGACATTATTTAACCTGCCAAGCGCAATTCGTGGCAACATTAGGAAAGGAGAGTATGATCTAGCTGTCAGAGAGTACCAAAAAGCAAAATCAATTGTTCTTCCTTCTCATGTATGCTACCTTCTTAATTTATTTTAGCCTTGCCTATCACCATACGATTAGGAGTTACGGGAATGGGCAGGGTGTACATGCTTACTGGTCATTGTCTTTACTCAAACAACCTTGGGGATTTAGTGGGGACCATGGACCAGTGATATCCATCATATTCGCATTACCATCCTAGATTGCTATCTCCCCTCGATTTGCTGCTTAGTAAATTGGTGTAGTAATTTGTTTAGTGTAAAAAGTATTAAATATATCTACTTTAAATTCAGCATTAAGAAATTTTGGATGCATACAGGAGAAACTTGTATGATCATTACCTAACGAAACACTAAAGCAGACACAGTCATCTACTTGGCAGTGACTTATTAGGGCTTTAGTGGGGTTGCATTGTCATTGCCTTACCGTTGAATTATTTCCAGTAGTTTGTGGCACCATGCCAAAATTCCATTACAGGAGATTGCTCCCCTAGTCTCCGAGATACTTACTCAAATGACGTGTAATTATACCATCATTTGCTACCAATGTGTGCTTGATCAGAGCACGCAACAAGTTTATGATTGAGTTTTGAAGGATCTCACCTCTTAATATCTTTTTTTCATGCCGCCTGCTTGTCTTTCTGTTTACGAGGCAGTGTATGATAGAAATGCCATGACGATGTCTTGCATGTTGCAGCTGACTGGCGGCTGTGCATGCATCATTTGTCTCATGTTTTCCCTATACATTAGGGTTTTAAGTCCCACTGTTGTTTGCTTTATTATATTTGTACTTCTACATGGACAACAATATACAATTTTCTAATAACAGAGGTTGGTTGATTCACACTCAACTCTTAGAAACCCGAAAGTATTGACTTGCATGCGTGTCGCTAACTTGATTTTATTGGCTGTTACATATTGTTCAAATTTTCATTGTCTTTGTAGCGCTTCCCCTCATTGTTATTTGTTAGGCACACCACAATCAACTGTAGTTTTAGTGCATTTTATATGTTTATTATATGATACTACAATGGACAACCTGTAGGTTGGAATACTGAAACGTGTACTGGAAGAAGTGGAGAAGGTAATGCATGAATTCAGGGGCATGCTTTATAAGTCAATGGAAGATCCTCATCTCGACCTTGCTGAGGTTAGTACACTGTAATATTTTGTGTTTTTGACACCTTGAAATTCATTACTTCTGTTGACATTGAAAGATGGCTTAACTTGTGAAGTTAGATTTGAGGGATCTTGACCTTGATCAGATAGTGTGACACTTCTATGAGACATAGGAAGTGGATGGATAACCTTAGGATACTGCTGGGACTAAAATTGACTATCTGATTACTAGCAATACTTACACTATTTGTAGATCCAATTTATCTGATGATTTGGTTCTATTTGCTTACTGATTCCATTCCAACTTTCAGCTTGAGAACATTGTCCGGCTATTGTTGGAGTTGGAGCCTGAGACTGATCCAGTGTGGCATTATCTTAACATTCAGGTTATCACCCTTGACCAGAAGCTTCATGTTATAGCTGACATTTTCCTATTAAATCATCTCCACTCTCTGTCATACCATATTCTAAATGTGCTTATACACTACTATTTTCTATCAGAATGGCAGAATTCATGGATTGTTTGAAAAGTGTACCGTAGATCATGAAGTGCGAATGGAGATTTTGCAAAATAAAAGACGTGAGAAAGTGCTATCTGATTCAAAATGGAGGCAGCTGCAACAAGAGTCGAATAAATCAGTGAGTGTCTTACTTTCTCTTGTTCAGCATGATATATGATTCGTTATTCTTCTTATGATATTACCATGGTATTCATGGCTTTTCTTTTTGTTAATGTGGCCCTCTTTTGTTTTGTTTGTGTAGTTGGAAGTTGATTCTGCTATTGGTGATTCTTTTCAAGATGATCAATTGTCATCAAGCTTCATGGCTGAAGAGGCTGATAGTTTAAGGGCAACTTACATACGCAGGTTAAGTGCTGTACTTATCCAGCATGTTCCAGCATTCTGGAGATTAGCTTTATCTGTCTTCAGTGGAAAATTTGCAAAGGTATGGACATGCAAAAATCGTATTAGTTGCATGGTAGCTAAGCATGATTCACCTTGATTATATTGTTCTAAGCAAATGGCTTTTCATGTTTAGTAGCCGTATAGGTTAGGTCTTGCTACAAGCATATTGTTTTGCGGAAAATTGTGCAACCTTCCATCGCCCTGTTCGCGCAATATTGAACTCAAACTGGAAAGTTTACATACGCTTCATGTAAATTGTTCTGATAATGTCAATATGAAAATCTGATGCCTGCTTCACATTGTCACATGAAAGTCTGATGTCTGCTTCGCATTGTCATATGAAAGTTAGAAGAGCCACCATCTTATATTTGTTTGAGCATAATAAAGAACCACACAGATGTGTTATCTTATTCCTTACAGGCTGCTGCTGGCAACGCACTTGCTGATTCTGAGATGAATGCAAAATCTGGTGCAAATAAGACCGATGATAAAGGTGCAGAGGCGAAGTACACAAACCATAGTCTTGATGAGGTTGCTAGTATGGTTTGTGCTACTGTATCTGTTTTCGACACGAAGGTACATTACTTACTGCATGCTGGGAAAATTTGTTTGTTAACCATGATACTTAATACTTTGCACTTGGTGTTATGATTGTATTTGCAATTCTAGTAATCATGCTTTCACACAAACAGGTTCAGAATACTTTTCGTGATTTTGAGGAATGCAACATTCTTCGTCCATTTATGGGTGACACTATAAAAGAAATAGCTAAGGCTTGTCAGACCCTCGAGGGGAAGGATTCATCTCCAACTGCCGGTATAGTTAGTGCCATTTTCTAAAAGTTGATTTTACACAGAAATTTGCTGTGTATCCTGAATGTGTTTAACAACTGTGCCAGTTAAAATGTTGCATGCCCTTCATTCTGAAATGACAAAGCTCTACATTCTTCGACTTTGTTCTTGGATGCGGGTAACAACTAAGGAAGTATCAAAACATGAGACTTGGGTTACTTTGTCAACCCTTGAGAGAAACAAGTCTCCGTACGCAATTTCATGCCTGCCCTTGGAGTTCCGTGAAATCACAATTTCCGCAATGGACCGAATTGAATTGTAAGCGTGCTTCTGTATTTCTGCTCAACACTGTACTTTATCAATTTGTCTAGTTTGTTACGGAGTTAAGCACTTATGATTGCGATTTCTGAGCCATGTGAAGTTTTCTAGCTGTATTTTTCCCCCTGTAGTTGACCTTTTTCTTTGTAATGTTTGCATTTCAAAGCTTATTTCCTTGTTGGGAACTCCAGGTTTTCTGCACAACTAGGGGAGGCTAAATATCTTTCTTTTTGCAAGCACAATATGTTAGTCTATGACAATGCAAAGCAATTCAATTGCATTCTTGTTACTCCCTCCATTCCAATAAAATAAGGCACGCAGTCGCACACACACCCCAGAATTCAACTTTGACCATAACTTAGACATAACAAATGTGAGTTATATGCGATAAAAATTATACCATTAAATTCATATTCGAAAGAACTCTTCAGTGGTATAATTTTTAGTTCACAAAAATGTATAACATCGGTCTAATTTATGGTCAAAGTTGGATTTGGGGATGCGTGCACGCCTTATTCATTGGAATTGAGGGACCATATCATGATCAATCACACATCACAATGCCCCCCCTCTGTCACAAAAATGTATAATACAGCAGACAGACAGACTACGTACCTTCAGCCTTCACTTTTGAAAGTATCAAACTGCGTCCTGATCTACGTTGTCTATTTCAGAATGATCTTTAATCTCAGGAATGAGACTGCCAAGTCTTATGACATTACTCGACAGCTTCAGGAAATCCATGAGTCTGTTAGACTTGCATTTCTAAATTCTTTTCGGGATTTTGCAGGTATGGAGTTGATTTATGTTAATAGTTATTCCGAAATTCTGAATTGTTGTATTTAATTATGGCATCATTGTTTATTCTTCACAACCTGTGTAAACTTATCAGGTTATCTGGGGACATTTGGAGCGGAACTAGCTCAGAGTAGATCAAATAAAGAAAATCATGTGCAAAATGGGTATATGAATGGTACTGATAGAGAATCATCTGCTAGCATGGATGGAGACTTGCACAAGAAGCTATTGGTTGTTTTGAGTAACATTGGATATTGTAAAGCAGAACTTTCAGATCAACTGTATAACAAATATAGGCACATTTGGACTCCGATCAGGTACCTGGCCTACTTCTCTTATTTTTCTGGTAGCATTCTTCAAGTATTGCTGCATTGCATAATGCTCTAAAACCTATTATGGTTCAAATTCCCTAACATTCCACCCTCAAATAATAATAATTTTCTTGAGGTCAACTGTTGTTAGTTCTTTACTATTTTCATGTCATTATCTTCCTTTGAAGCTAATTCCGATGCATCTTAGTCATTAGAATGTAATTTACTAACTGATCACTCTTGAATTGAATTTTCGTATCAGAAATATTGTGGAAGGATTCCTATCTAACTGAATGTGTACATACTATTCAATTAGAGCCACTGATTCTTATCCAGTTGATATTTAAATATTACTTCCAACAACAACAACAAAGCCTTCAGTCCCAAACAGGTTGGGTAGGCTAGAGCTGAAACCCATAAGATCTCGCAACCAACTCATGGTTCTGGCACATGGATAGCTAGCTTCTACGAACCCCTGTCCATGGCTAGTTCTTTGGGGATATTCCAGTCCTTCAGATCTCTCTTTACGGACTCCTCCCATGTCAAGTTTGGTCTACCCGACCTCTCTTGACATCATCAGCACGCTTTAGCCATCCGCTGTGCACTGGGGCTTCTGGTGGCCTGCGCTGAATATGCCCAAACCACCTTAGATGATGTTGGACAAGCTTCTCTTCAATCGGTGCTACCCCAACTCTATCCCGTATATCATCATTCCGGACCCGATCCTTCCTTGTGTGGCCACACATCCATCTCAAATTGCGCATCTCCGCTACACCTAACTGTTGAACATGTCGCCTTTTAGTCGGCCAACACTCAGCGCCATACAACATTGCTGGTCGAATTGCCGTCCTATAGAACCTGCCTTTTAGCTTTTGTGGCACTCTCTTGTCACAGAGAACACCAGAAGCTTGGCACCACTTCATCCATCCGGCTTTGATTCGATGACTCACATCTTCATCGATACCACCATCCTTCTGCAGCATTGACCCCAAATATCGAAAGGTGCGCTTCTGAGGTATCACCTACCCATCAAGGCTAACCTCCTCCTCCTCCTCGTGCCTAGAAGTACTGAAACTGCACCTCATGTACTCAGTTTTAGTTCTACTAAGCCTAAAACCTTTTGATTCCAAGGTTTGTCTCCATAGCTCTAACTTTCTATTAACCCCCATCCGATGATCATCGACTAGCACCACATCATCCGCAAAGAGCATACACCATTGGTTATCTCCTTGTATATCCCTTGTGACCTCATCCATAACCAAAACAAAAAGATAAGGGCTCAGAGCCGACCCTTGGTGCAGTCCTATTTTAGTCTTAATCGGGAAGTCATCAGTGTTGCCATCACTTGTTCGAACACTTGTCACAACATTATCGTACATGTTCTTGATGAGGGTAATGTACTTTGTTGGGACTTTGTGTTTCTCCATGGCCCACCGCATTATCGGTTGTAATAACATCTTATATTATGGGACGGAGAGAGTACATCTCAATTAGAACCACTCATATTTCAGCATTTTGAACTGAAAGAGAGAAAAATCCGCCTTTTGACTTTAAGATACATGTGGACTAGAAGAGAGCAGTGCCATAGTAACAGCATGCTTAAGTGGCCATCCTGGGTTGATTCTTGACTTAAGGTGTAGTTTGCTTGGCCGAAGGTTCCACCCACCAGTTAGGGCTGTCGCTATGAATGGCACTAGTGTCTGGGAAGGAAGATGCAAAAAGATTTCTAGGGTTAAGTACAAATTTATCTTCAGATGAGCCTAACTCTGAAATCATTTCCATTAGTGTGATATCCTATGAATATGCTACATTTTGTACCTTGTTGCATCCAGTTTCGAGCCTCTCCTTTTTGTAGGATATCAGTCATTAGAACAATGTCTCATTCTTTATCCATATATATTTCTTGTAAGCATGAATAGATGAATGAAAATATTATTTACTCATTTTAGAAACATTTCTCAAGATACATCTACTTCACCAATGACAGTTTCACTATCACAGGGATAATGATGAACGTAGTGCTGATATGCGAGATCTTGTGACATCCTTCTCTGGACTTGAGGATAAAGTCCTCGACCAATATACTTTTGCAAAGGTATGGTTGGCAATGGAGGACTTTCTGTTGATCAACCAGTATATGTATGATCTGTTGAACATCCTGCTGCCAAGGCGCCTTGTTGCTTTATTCCTATCTTGTTGTGCGAACGTTAATCTGGGATATTTTACTTGCTGAAGATTTGTTACGCAAACACCAGATATATTGTCAATCCGTCAACAGTAGTATAATCTTTGAAAGAATCGCTTAAATGATGCCAACTATAATATTTCATTTTGGTATGAAGTAGCAGTAATTTGATTAAAAGCCGTTGTTATTGTACTGGCTTTCTATTACTCCGGAATAAGCCATATGTTTGTAAACAAGTAGATCGTACTTGACGCCATAAACATGTTTTCCGGATTATCAGTTTTTGGGTATGTTCGCATTTTATATTGTCTCCTTTCGCTTTTACTCATCATGATTTTTTGTTTTCTTTTGATTAGTCAAACGTGATCAGAAATGCTGCACAGAACTATCTGTTGGATTCTGGGATTCATTGGGGAGCAGCACCTGTAGTGAAGGTATGCAATACAAAGGATGACAAGCCCCTATTGATGCTATCTCAATTATCTATTAGTAGTTCTTTATTTATTGATGAAACAGCCAATTGCATTCTACCGCTAGAGTTTCAGTCCTGATGCAGTTCAAAATCATGGCTGGATCCAACCCACTCAAACTGCTGCACAACCCTTCTTGGCAGGTTTTGCACAGTTCGTGGGCTACATTACCAATTTGCCACTAAACGATAGCTCCCGTAAACACTCCTGTTTTATTTCCAGCTCTCTGCCGATGCCCTGCTCCTAATCGTTGGCAGTGGTGGCACTGAGCACGACCTCTTGCTCAGCAGGATGGCGACCTCTTCTGCGCATCCAACCTCTCAGCACTGAGGCGCCCGGTATTGCACTCTGTCCAGAAGGATGTTCTCCTGCTCCTTGGTGGTGACATTGTGTCCTGTACTCCTGTGATTGTTGCTGTGCAGTCGGGCTAGTGCTATGATCTAATTGTGATGAGAGCGTAGGTGCCCAGCAGTTTGCTAGTGAAGGGCAGACGCATCAAGCAACAGCATCGCCTGATGAGGTGGTGGGGTATTTTCTGCTGGCAGTTGTTGAAGTGTATATGTGGATTGCCTAGCCCTTTCCATCAGTTCGGACTTTTGGTTGCGTTGGCTAGTGCATGAAGCTTAACAGCAGTCACCTCCGTGTGCTTCTGAGCGAAAGCGCTGCTGGTTGCTTCGCACCATTGCCGGATGAGGCGCTGGGCTGCTTCTTGCCGGTGGCCTTCATGCAGAGCACCCCTCACTCCCAGATGAACATTATTGTTTCTTGCCTCACGTTGCTGAGATCACATTCACTAACTTCAGTGAGGCTAGTTCAACTCCAGCGTCAGCATCACCTCTCCTCTTTCAGTTCTTTCGAGTTGCCAATCACATATTTGGAATCTTATGCTTGCCATTTGCTTCTCTCAATTTATTGTTGCCACAAACTTCCTTCAAATATATCCTTCCCTGTTGTTTCTCTCTGCATTCTCAGCTTAATCATCTTCATCACCAGTGTGTTACTTTGGAATGGCTTGGGATGGGCTGGGTTGGGATTTCATGCCAAGGAACTGTCTATGAACAGGGCTTATTCAGAACATGTAGCATCTTCCCCATTTACTGCAAGGACAGTTACAACTTACACTAATAGTATCTTGTGGCTCTACTTTTTTTTGCTGACCTAACTGGTGTTTGCGTAGTGGCATGCATTTATTGAGTTGCAAATGTTTTTGCTGTCTTACGAATTTAGCACTTTGTCAATGCGAGTGTAGTCTTGTTGCACTCTAATTCAATTTATTGTCCTCGCAGGGCATACGGGATGCAACTCTTGATTTACTGCACATCCTTGTAGCTGTACATGCCGAGGTTTCCATCATTTTCCTGTTCTTCCTTTCATTATTTTAGCATGTGACACAACTATCTTTCCAGGAATAACATGCGTAAAAATGGGTAGATTTCAAACTTTTTTTTAGTCCGATGGGTTCGTTATGTCCACTTCTGCAGTTCTGCTAAGCTTTCTATTGTGCAAGTAAAATGGACAGATTTCAAACTTTATTTTATTTCTGTTTATCTGATAAATATAGGAAAAATACCTTCATATTATAAACTGGATCAATTTTTTTCTGCTTAATGAATACTCAGAGATCCTGATGTTTCTGTAAAAAAGTTAGTCTGTAAGGTGGCTGGTATTAAGTACTAGACAGGGCATTTTCAGTGGTAGCTGGACCTGGTCTCTGTCCTGGAATTTGACAATTTTTGAAGAACTTGGTAACACTGCATTATGTATTTTAATTCTATTTCCAGTTTATAATTCTGTCCTGCTATGATGTATTTGTTCTATAACCCAAATTAAAACCATTGTATTTCATTCTGGATATTTTTTGTCTGGATCCTGTTTCCTACTTATACACTAAATAAACACTAATTTAAAACTCTAGGGCCGCTTGTTTTCAGAAACCGCATGACAGGTTGCTGTTGGCAGTTATAATCTACTCCCTCCGTTCCAAAATATAAGTCTTTTTAGAGATTTCAATAAGTGACTACATACGGAGCAAAATAAGTGAATCTATACTTTAAAATATGTCTACATACATCAGTATGTTGTGGTCCATTTGAAATGTCTAAAAAGACTTATATTTAGGAACGGAGGGAGTATACAGTAAAGTAAGGTACATGGATAAATCTGCTTTAATTCCATCAAAATTCTTTTATGCTCTACCTTTGTCTTGTTTCAGGTATACTCGGGTGCTAGGCCTTTGTTGGAGAAAACGATGAAAATTTTGGTCGAGGGTTTGGTCGACATCTTTCTTAGTCTTTTTTATGAGAACAAGGCCAAGGATCTCAGAATGTTGGATGCAAATGGTTTTTGTCAGCTCATGCTTGAGGTAAGTTATGTACTCCCTCCGATCCATATTAATTGTCGCAGACTTGGTACAAAGTTAGTAGAACTTGGTGCTAAATCTGTGTCAATTAATTTGGGTCGGAGGGAGTAGTTACTTTTGTTTACCGTAGGATTATTTATGAGCCTTTACTATGCAGTTGTTCAACTAGTGAAGTTAAGCACTCTCCTTTTTGTTATATGCTTGCAGCTTGAGTATTTTGAAACCGTGTTAAACACATACTTCTCTACTGAGGCACAACAAGCTCTGAAATCTTTGCAAGAGAGTTTGTTGGAGAAGGCCTGTGAAAGTGGCAGTGAAGATGCTGCATCAGATGATAAACAAGTGCCATCAGTATCACCCGATGATTTGCTTGTAAGTACTCCAAACATTCTTGCCTGTCCACGAATTGTGATACATGAAAAGTTCATCTAGTAGAGTACCATCACAGTAATCTATTGAAATATAAGCGTGCTGTGTATGCCTTGATATTTATGATCCTTTGGACTAAGCTCGATTACATTGAACTAAGTGTTCTTTAGGGTAAGTTTACTTTTGCAACGAACATTGTATAATCGGAAGTCTGTTTTCCCCAGGCTCTTGCTCAGCAACACGGCAGTGATCTGCTGCAAGGGGAGCTGGAGAGAACCCGATTAAATATAGCATGTTTTATGGAGCCAACTCTTCAATCAGGCTCGAAAACTTCAGCTTATTCGTCTTACCAGGCACCAGCACCACATCATCCCCAGGCTCAAGTCTCCTCCCCTAGTTTTAGAAGGCAGCAGCCAAGTTCAAATTCTCCCATAGTCTCTAGAAGACGCCGATGAACTAAATGCTGAGAGCAACATTTTCTTTATCGACGTGGCCTCTTCCTTAAACTCCCTTTTTTAAAAAAGGAAGTCCCTCTTTTCTTGGGTTGCCTGTATTTTTTTTCCATTCATTGTAATTAGCATCATGTTGTGTATTATGAATTTTGATCCATTCTTTTGGTGTTGTATGATAAAAGGGCAGGGTACAGGTGCTGCTGTACGGGACTTTGTACTTGTATAATCTCCAGAAACTGGAATTGTTATTTCCATGTTTTCAGAAGATACCACTGCAAATTATACTTGTTTTGAACCAAGTGAAGCCTTTTTTTAGAGATTCCAGTATTACATATGGAGCAAAATGAGTAAATCTATGCTCTAAAATGTGTCTATATACATCCGCATGTAGTCCTTTTAAAATCTCTAAAATGTTGTAGAAATGGAGGGAGTAGATCTTATCTTGTGTCGTCTTCCGTTGAATGTAATGATGACTCCTGTTGTCTGAGCGACTGAGCCTACGTTTGAAACTCACACTGTTTCAGCTGAGCGTGTATATTCTAGAGAGAATTCCTTATTTGACACTACCTTAAAATGTGGTTCCCTATTTGACCCTGAAGAATTTTTTTTCCTTATTTGACATGTAGTCTAAATTTCTTTCTCTACATGACATCCCTGTCAGGTTCGTTACACTGTTCAGTAAAAAAATAATCAATGGACCAAAATACCCCTGTGCTAAGTCGCTGCCCACATCGAACAAAAGAAAAAAAAAACAATCAAGAAAAAAAAAACAATCCTGATCCACATCTAACCCTCCCTCTCGTCTCTGTTTCTCTCGATTCCCCACCCCAACTCTAGTGGCGGCGGCGGCGGGTTGCCGGCGGCGGTGGCGGCGTGAGCTGAGGGGCCATGGCTCAAGGGATTGCTGCTGCGGGCGGAGGAGCAAGCATCGCGGCGGACGGCGACCCAGGCACGGCGGAGGGCTGCCAAGGCGGGGCTGGGGATGGCTCGTCGGCGAGGTCAGCTGTTGGAGCCTGCCATGGCGCGGCTATGTAGCACTCCCAGGTGAGCTCAGCTGCGGGCGCAGGCCATGGCGATGCTGCGGGCGGTGCAGGCCATGGCTCGGGTGCCGGCTCGGCTGCAAGGTTGGGCGTGGGTGCGTGCTTGGGCCACGGTGCGGCTGTAGACTTGGAAGGATGAGTTTCTCCCACAATTTCTGTCCAAATACAGGATTAGAAGTAGGAGCGGATTGACCCATATCCAGTAGCAATGCTCATGCATAAGTTTATCTTCTATGTACAGGATGGATCCAAATTCTAGTTATGTGCTGAAAATTAGATTGCTTGGCAACCCAAAAAAAGCTAGAAAAGAGCCCATGTGTTTTTATTTCGAGAAGGTTGTTGATTCCGACTTGACAAATTATGAAGATTTGGTTGAATCAATTATAGTGCAGTACCAGCCACGTTATTTGGAAGTTGCGCATGTTCACTACTATGATGAAGTTCTGAAAACATTTCCAGAAATAAAATCAGACCAAGAGTTGATGTATATGTTTGAGAAACACGCTAAGTCAAAGATGGTGCAGATGTTCATTGTATATTGAGAATCCTCTGAACCATATGAGCCTATCATTGAGTATTATAGTGATGTGCATATCCAACCTAACAACAACGCAAACCAAGATGATGATAGTTATCTTCGCAACCCAATACCGGAGAATGAACATGTTGGTATTGATGAAGAGAATATGTATTTGAAGGAAGAACCTAAATCTCTAAATGTGGTTCTTTTTTCCTGATAAAGAAAAGGACCAAGACTATGTTGCTGATGATGAGAGTGAGGATGAGAGCGAGGACGAGACTGAAGTAGAGGAGGATGAGGAGTTGCATGAGGTAAATCATGCCCCAAATATAGAGTATGATAAGTGTAAGTGCATCTAGTGCCCCTTAGTGATTTTGATGTATTGAAGACTTATAGGTTAAGGGACTAATGTGTTTATGAGTGTACACAGGTCTATAAGTCTATGAGGAGTTTGATATTTACAGAGAAAGTCGACCCCTAAAAATGAAGTTCTTCGACTGAAGACTTTGGTAATCTGAAGACTTTCTGAAGATTTTGAAAGTGAAGAAATTGGTGTGACCTTGAAGACTTGGTATTCATTTGAGGAACATGAAGCGAGAAGACTTTTGTTTTCGTAGTTTCGTTTTCTCTTTCTTGAGTCATAGGAAACACCATACTGTTAAAGGGGTTCGAGGAAATACTAAGGAAAAATTTCCATGTGATGCTCAACTGAAAATCCTACACCTACAAATCCCTTCGAGTGAAGTTTTTGGAAATCTCATACAGTTCAGTCAATTTCTTGATGTGAGAGCGAAGTTCTTCAGTGTTGAGAATTTGTTCGACCGATGAGTTAGGAATTGACAGTGCGGATTACCTACACAGTGAGGAACATGATAGCCCTGAGGAATTTGAAAGTCAAATTTCCGACCGTTGCTGTGCTACGCGCCAGCTGTACCAAAATATCTTATCCACATAACGGTCATATATTGAAGGGCATTTATGTCTTATCATGTCGGGTTGTTCCCTAGGCTATAAATAGCCGCCCCCTACAACCACTAGCTGGTTGGCTGCTCCGAGAGAACTTAACACTTGTCATTTGAGAGCAACCCATCCTCCGAGGACTTTGAGCGAAAATCATCGAGTGAGGAAAAACCCAAAACCAAACCCCTACAAACCCAAAGTGATTGAGTATCACTGAAGAGATTGATCCTGCGTGGATCCGACGCTTGTTACTTTTGAAGAGTGTGCCTCTCCCAGACGGTTAGGCGTCATGGTCTAGAGCATCCAAGAGGAATTGTAGATCGCCGAGTGACCGAGTCTGTGAAGGTTTGGAAGTCGCCTGAAGACTTACCACGAGTGATTGGACGAGGTCTGTGTGACCTTAGTTCAAGGAGAATACGGTGAGGACTTGGTGTCCTGAGCTGCGTGCTAAGCGACTGGGTGTCCGGGCCTGTGTGTCCTCGAGTTTAAATACTCAGCCGCTCCAACCAGACGTACAACTGAGACAACAGTTGGAACTTGTCTACCAAATTGTAAGTGCATCTAGTGCCCCTTAGTGATTTTGGTGTATTGAAGACTTATAGGTTAAGGAACTAATGTGTTTATGAGTGTACACAGGTCTATAAGTCTATGAGGAGTTTGATATTTACAGAGAAAGTCGACCCCTAAAAATGAAGTTCTTCGACTGATATTCTGAAGACTTTCTGAAGACTTTGAAAGTGAAGAATTTGGTGTGACCTTGAAGACTTGATATTCATTTGAGGAATATGAAGCGTGAAGACTTTTGTTTTCGTAGTTTCGTTTTCTCTTTCTTGAGTCATAGGAAACACCGTCTTTGTTAAAGGGGTCGAGGAAATACTAAGGAAAAATTTCCATGTGATGCTCAACTCAAAATCCTACATCTACCAATCCCTTGAGTGAAGCCTTTGGAAATCTCATACAGCTCAGTCAATTTCTTGATGGATGAGACGAAGTTCTTCCAGTGTTGAGAATTTATTCTATCCGAGGAGTTAGGAATTCGCCAAGGCGGATTGCCTACGATGAGGAACATGGTATACGAGGAATTTGAGAGTCAAATTTCCGACCGTTCTTGTCTTCTTGCGCCACTGTCCCAAAATATCTTATCCACCTAACGGTCATATCATTGAAGGGCATTTATGTCTTATCATGTCGGGCTGCTCCCTAGGCTATAAATAGCCGCCCCTACAACCACTAGCTGGTTGGCTGCTCGAGAGAAACTTGACACTTGTCATTTGAGAGCAACCCATCCTCCGAGGACTTTGGCGAAAATCATCGAGTGAGGAAAACCCAAAACCAAACCCTACAAACCCAAAGTGATTGAGCATCATGAAGAGATTGATCCTGCGTGGATCCGACGCTTGTTACCTTTGAAGACTGTGCTTCTTCCAGACGGTTAGGCGTCATGGTCTAGAGCATCCAAGAGGAATTGTGGATTGTCGAGTGACCAAGTCTGTGAAGGTTTGGAAGTCGCTGAAGACTTACCACAGTGATTGGGACGAGTCTGTATGACCTTAGTTCAAGGAGAATACGGTGAGGACTTGGTGTCTGAGCTGCGTGCTTTCGGCGATCGGGTGTCCGGACTGTGTGTCCTCGAGTTTAAATACTCGGCCGCTCCAACCAGACGTATAACCGAGACAACAGTTGGAACTGGTCTACCAAATCATTGTCTTCACCAACCTAACTGGTTTTATTTCCTCAACCCTTTCATTTCCTCATTCTTGTGTTGAGTGTTCGTTCATATCTGTGTTTGAAGACTTTGATCAAGACTTTCTCAATTTCCTCAGTTCAATTTCTTGATCTGTTTGTCTTCATCTTGTGCTATCCTGTGTTTACGCTTTTCATGCTCTTTGATTGTCTTCATTTCATCATGATGACCATGCCCGCATTATGTTATGCATATTTCTGAGTACTTATTCCGCTGCAAGTAGTTCTTCACTTAGGAATTTCCTCACCGGCAAATTCCTCATTGAAGAATTCATAAAAATCGCCTATTCACCCCCCTCTAGTCGATATAACGCACTTTCACAAATCATTGTCTTCATCAACCTAACTGGTTCTATTTCCTCAACTCTTTCATTTCCTCATTACTATGTTGAGTGTTTGTTCATATCTGTGTTTGAAGACTTTGACTGAAGACTTTCTCAATTTCCTCAGTTCAATTTCTTCAGTCTGTTTGTCTTCATCTTGTGTTATCCTGTGTTTACGCTTTCTGTATTCTTTGATTGTCTTTATTTCATCATGATGACCATGCCTGTATTCTGTTATGCTTACTTCTGAGCACTTATTCTGCTGCAAATAGTTCTTCACTTAGGAATTTCCTCACCGGCAAATTCCTCATTGAAGAATTCATAAAAATCGCCTATTCACCCCCCTCTAGTCGATATAACGCATTTTCAATTGGTATCAGGGCAAGGTGCTCCCTTTTCTGTGTGATTTTGGTTTAACCACCTGGAGTTTTAGTTATGTCGACCGCAGTATGAAGAAAGTGACATGCCCTATCTTTGGCGGTCATGATTATCCCAAGTGGAAGGCCATGATGAGAGCGCCTCATGGCTATGAACAGCGAGCTGTGGACCATCAACGAGATTGGTCTTACCGATCTATGTAAGAAGGCAAGCGCGATGACATTCGCAAGTACACTCGACTTGACATCATGGCGAAGGATATCATCTGTTCACCGCCTATCCAGAGATGAATTCAAGCGCATTATGCATCTTTGCAATCTGAAGCTTACAGGACCAAATCTCTGATGTCTATGAAGGTCATCGAACCCGTCATGATCCTTGGTTTGAGGACTTCAAGGAATCTCTCAAAACGATGACTTTCGAACCAGAATCATCATCTTCTGCATCATGTCTCATGGCAAAGGGTGACAAGGTAACCGAATGTTCCTCATCCGAGTTTAGTGACGATGAATCTGATAATGATGGATCTGATGATGATATTGAACCTTGTTATACCAAACTTGTTTGCATTCCCACTAAACAACAAATGACCTTGGAAAAGGTTCAAAACATGCTAGACAAAAGTAATGATATGTTGGGTGAAGAAATGGATCGCACTAAAGCCCTGACTGAAAATCTTCAGAGACTTCAGTCTAGGTTTGACAGCCTTCAAGGTCATCATAACACTCTCTTGTCTGATCATGAGAAACTTTTATTATGAATTTCTTCAAAGAAAGCAAGATCTTGAGAAGCTAAGAGTGAGTTATGAAGATCTTCAGAAGGAGCGCGATTCATTACTTGCTCAACAAATCAGCGCTTCTCAGGAAGAATTTGTTCCTCCATGCTTAAAGTGCATTGAGCGTGAATCGCTAATTCTTCACTGAATGTTCAAATGCTTCAACTATTACAAATTCTTCACCTGCCTCTGCTATCACTAATTCCTCATCTGAGGACATTGCTAGTATCACTGACGATGCAGGGCTGAAGGAATTGTACATGACAGGCATGTACAAAAGCCTCAAAGGGCATCAGACTCTTTGTGATGTGCTTAAAAAGCAAATCCTCAACAGGAACCCTAGGAAAGAGGGTATTGCCTTTGAGAGGAAACTCAATGCTGATGGAACATATTGGAAGCACAGGCGGTATCCCAAAACCTCATGGGTTGCTGCAAAGGGACCTCGATTGATCCATCTAACTTATCTGGCTTTACATGTGAATCTCCTCATTCTTATGATGAGTCATTTGACTCAACTATAAACTGTTCAAAAATCAGAATGGTGAAGTATTTGCTAGATATGTTGGCACTAACTGCAGGAACAGTTCTCCTATGAAGAAAATCGGGGTTCCCAAAAGGTGCCTTCAGGTGAATGTCCTCATGACACCACCTGTGAAGAATAGGAACCCCAGGTCAAACTATTCATATGGACCAAATTCTTCATATGGATCCAAGTCCTCATACGGACCAAGGTCCTCACGTGGATCAAATTCCTCAAAAGGATCAAAGTCCTCATATGATCATCATCGTGCTAACAACTCTGTTTCGCAAGGTAGAGCTAAGGGCTATGAATATGTGCATTATTCTTCAAACCAATATGTTCATAAGTCCTCGAAGAATTTCTCTGCTTATTCATATGCTTACCTAACCCCTCTTATGTGAAAGCGAAATGGATTGGCCTCTATGCCACCATTCTCATATGGAGCTCATGAGTGATGAACTCTTTGCCACCCCTTGAGATGTGGGTGGTGAAGAAAAGAACTAATTTCCTCTGCGAGGTCAGGTCTCGGGCGTGCTCTAACGTCTGAAGAATTTGCTTGGGACACGACAACATTGCTCGAAAGGCCTTGAGCTAATCATGAAGAAATGAACTTTCATTTCACACGTCCTCATCTTGCTATATCTGTTTTATTGCTTGATGAAATTCATCGATGAAATTGATATCATATTCTTCAGCGATGAAGTATATGAGATCGTAAGTTGCACTAATTCATCTGCGGGATGATCAACCCAAAGCCAATGAGTGGGTCCTCGATAGTGGATGTACAAATCACATGATTTGGTGACAAGAATCTATTGATGGATGCTCCCTTATCACCGTCACATATGAAGCATACCATCTTCTTGACAAAGGCAAAAGTCGGTATTGGGTCTTGGTAAGGTTGCGATCTCTAAGGACATACACATGGACAAAGTCATGCTTGTTGAGTCCTTAGGATACAACCTCATGTCGATCTCAATGCTTTGTAATCTTGATATGGTTGTTGTCTTTGGCAAGTATCGTTGTGTTGTGATCATGGAAGTGACAATTCCAAAGTCTTGAAGGCTTTAGGAGAGGAGACTTGTATATTGTTGATTTCTCTCTGGGACCACAACCAGCCGTGTGTCTACTTGCAAAAGCTTGAAGGCTGGCTATGGCATCGACGACTTGGTCACTTGAGCATGAGGAATTTGCACACGCTTGCGAAGAAGAAGCATGTCATTGGCATTGAGAATGTCAAATTCCTCAAGGATCACTTGTGTGGAGCCTGTGAAGCTGGAAAAATGACCAAGGCCAAGCATCCAGCGAAGACTATCATGACCACTACTCGTCCATTCGAATTGCTTCACATGGACCTCTTTGGTCCTAATCATTACTCTGAAAGTGCGTTATATCGACTAGATGGGGGGTGAATAGGCGATTATGAATTCTTCAATGAGGAATTTGCCGGTGAGGAAATTCCTAAGTGAAGAACTACTTGCAGGGGAATAAGTACTCAGAAGTAAGCATAAGAGAATGCGGGCATGGTCATCATGATGAAATGAAGACAAACAAAGAGTACAGAAAGCGTAAATACAGGATAGCACAAGATGAAGACAAAGCAGTGAAGAAATTGGGCGAGGAAATTGAGAAAGTCTTGATCAAAGTCTTCAAACACAAATATGAGCGAACACTCAACACGAATGAGGAAATGAAAGGGTTGAGGAAATAGAACCAGATTAGGTTGGTGAAGACAATGATTTGGTAGACCAGTTCAACTGCTGTCTCGGTTATGCGTCACGGTTGGAGCGGCTGAGTATTTAAACTCGAGGACACACAGTCCCGGACACCCAGTCGCTGAGCATGCAGCTCAGGACACCAAGTCCTCACCGTATTCTCCTTGAACTAAGGTCACACAAACCTCGTCCAATCACAAGAAACCCAATGTGAGTTATTTCAAAGTCTTCGGTGCTAAATGTTGGATTAGAGATCCTCATCACAATGCTAAATTTGCACCAAAAGCACATGAAGGTTTTATGCTTGGTTATGGAAAGGACTCTGTCAGTGTACTAGAGTAGGAGTACCCTAGTATCCCGAACTCGTGCACGGGCAGTCGCAGCACCCCGCGGCAAGGCTTGCCTGGTGACCGCCAAGGTCCTCCATGGTTCCTCTGGAGCCATTCAAAAACAAAGTATTTAAGCCAAGAAGACAAGGCCCCGGCAAGAGGAGCTTGCCGGGAAGGCCACTCAAGGCACGAAGAAGACAAGACCCCGGCAAGAGGAGCTTGCCGGGAAGGCTCGGTGAGCGACAAGCTTCCGGACGCGACAAGGATTCAACGCTGCAAAGGCGCTTGCAGCGCAGCAACCTCTCTTCATCTCCGCTCCGGCTCATCCACCAGCGATGTCGCCATGGGACCATTCGGTAGCAGCGTGTCAAGAGGCTGTGCAGCCGGCGGAGAGCAGTGATGTGCAGCGACAAGAATGCCATCGTGGCAAGCGGTGGCGCTCGACGGTCCCTTTACGCCTTTGTTTAGGCGACATGGGCGGGCATTTAATGCTTTTGTCCCTTGCCGTCGAGTTAGGTAGAATACCTTTGTACAAAGTAGCTGTACCAACCGCAACTCATTTTCCCATTTTTGCCCTTGTCTACGTTGCCACATGTTGGTGACCCCTTTAGCCTATAAAAGGAGGCCCATGCGCAACGTAGAAGGGGTTCGGTTCGACTCATTCGAAACCAGAGATATTCACGCTAGGTTTTGTAGCTCTCTGTGCTCCCTAGCAAGAACATAATCCAATCAGACAAGCAGCAGTAGGAGTATTATCTCGCCGGAGAGCTCTGAAGCTGGGTAAACTGCTCGTGTGTTTCGCCTCGATCTGCTCTTCGTGCAATCTCCGCCCCCCCACCGAACCGAAAGGGACTCGGTCCGCCGGTCCCATAGGTGTTTGTGGGTTACGATCAGCTTCCCCGACATCTTTGGCGCGCCAGGTAGGGGTGCGTCGAGGCTGTGTGAACCTGATCCGGCGTTCACACGAGCAACATCTTCATCATCTTCATCAACATGCCACCGAAGAAGAAAGGCTTCGGCGCAGCAGAGCGCCGTCACGTCGATCCCGCCACCACCGGAGCAAGCGGATGGCGGGGAAGACGCCAGCGAAGAACGAGCGTCGACGAGGGAGCTCATGGCGCTGCCAAGTCCAAGGACAAGGCCGCGCAGACCTCGGCGTCCGTACACGCCTGCGCCCATCTCGGGAGGCGCGGGACCGGCAGCGTCATGGTATTCATAGTACCATCGCTCGTTGGATCAAGACCGAGCTGGAGGATCGCGAGGCCCTCAAGACCAGCGTGCACGCCGACATCTTTGGCGCGGAAAATGCGATCGCTGGGCGGGATCTGCTCCTTCTAACATAGTTAGAAGTCCGAGCATATCCGCGCCTCGCGCCGTTCACCATCGCCACCCACCACTCCAGCGGAAGCCTTGGCGAGCTCAAGCGCTTCTAGATTACCCTCCAACAGCCGACAAGGTCGGCGAATGGAGGCCACCATCGAGTCTCATCGGCTTTGCCAGCGGTGGCGCTCGCGGCAACCAACTACATCCTTGCCGCGGCAAGGCGACAAAACACGAGCGGTGGCGGCGAAAACCTGTGGGGTGCAACCACCATGCACTCTCCACCCGAAGACCAAAATCACCAACTCGTCGGATCCACCTCGGCGGCGACTCCACCGCGTCGCCGGATCCACGAGCTTCGCCGTGATCGGCGCCAAGTTCTTGAGAGCGACAACAAGAGGACGCTCGAACTCGCATCGCGCGCGAAGAGAAGCGCGACGTCAATCCGACCAGCGCGCTGGGCCTTTGTCGATATGCATGCGCCGAGGGAACCAGCGACTTGCCGTCTGTGATAGGTTGCCCTGCGTTCACTCGTGAGCTGCGGCAAGTCGATGGCCCAGCAAGAAAAATTTCAAGCAGGCGTGCCAGAGAAGTACGATGGCAGGACGCATCCGTCGGAGTTCCTCAGCATCTACACCATCGCGGTGCAAGCTGCGGGGGGACGAGACGACAAGATCCTCGCCAACTACTTCCCGTTGGTACTCAAGCCCAATGTCGGATCTTGGCTCATGCACTTGCCGGACAACTCCATATCCTCTTGGGCAGATCTATGCCATCAGTTTGTCGGCGCCTTCACAGGCGGCCACAAGCCTCATGGCCAAGAGAGCGACCTTCATCTGCTTGCCCAGAAGGAAGGAGAGTCCCTGCGCAAATTCATTCAGAGATTCAGCCGTGTGCACTACAACATCCCAGATGTCCACCCCGCCGGTGATCGGCGCGTTTCATCGAGCGTCACGGAACCGCAGGATGAGGAGGAGATGGCGATGTGCAAAGTCAAAACGTCGATGAGCTGTATGCCCTGGCCGACAAGTGTGCGCGTCTTTGAGGAAGGAGGAGACTCGGGAGAGAATCTGAAGCATGATCGATAGTGAGGAGACCGCCCGACGAAGAAGAGCCGTGACGGAACAACCGAAAGAAGAAAGGCAAAGAGGTGCTAGTTGTCGAGCAGTCCGGCAACGGTGGTGCCGCCAAGAAAGCCAAAGTTGGTGGCTCTGGCAAGGAGGTTGCGGCGACACCGACCGCAAAGCTGTGGCGGCCGCCGACAAGGAGGACAGCTCCGACAAGCGATCTTGCAAGATCCACCGTACCAAGGGCCATGATCTCAGAGCTGCAAGAAAGTCGAGCAGCTTGTTGAACAGCGAAAGCTGAGTACGAGCGGCGCGACAAGGAGAAGGCCCAGGAAGGTCTTTGGGGAGTTAGCAAGAAGCGACCGGCGGGGAGGACGCCGGCAAGGCCAAGGAGCGGCAAGAGACAGACCTCCCAGCGGCGCGACAAAGATGAAAACGGCGGCGAGCGATGAAGATATGGAAGGCGACAAGACTGATGAGCGGGAGTTTGAGAAAGCCACAGAGGTCCTCTGCGTTGTGGCGGTGCTTCTCTCGCATACTTCACACCGCCAACTCAAGCGGTGTATGCGGGAAGTTAATGCAGCAGAACCATCCGTAGAGTCACGCAAGCCTCTGAAATGGTCCAAGACGCCTATCATCTTTGATATTGAGGACCACCACGATCGCATAATCTGCGGTCGGTGCTTGCCGATGTTGGTCTCACCAACTATCCGCAACCTCAAGGTCACCAAGATGCTAGTTGACGACGGGCCGGCTTAAACCTGATCTCCTCCGCGGTGCTCGAAGCTTCAGATCCCCGACAATGAGCTCGAAGAGACGGCACTTTCAAGGAATCAACCGGGAAGGAGCAAGCGAAGGGAAGATCATGTTGCGGTAACATTTGGCAGCGAGCTAAACTTCAGGATCGAGAGGTCACGTTCGGCGTTGCTGATTTTCCATTACCTTACAATGGGATACTCGGCTGTCCAGCGCTCGCCAAGTTCATGGCAGCCTCTCATTATGCATACAACTTGCTCAAGATGCCAGGCCCGATAAGTGTCATTTCTGTCCATGGCGACAAGAAGGATGCTCTTATCTGCGCCGACAAGATTTACGGAGGCGGCAGCTGCAGCAGATAGCAAATCACTTGCATTGAAGCTCCGGGGAAGAAGAAAGCCAAGACCACTTTGTCGGCAAGAGCTCGATGCCCACTCCGGCAAGCGCACCTCTTGGTGCTGCGCTACCGTCGAGGACGCACCATCGAGCTTCACCGGCAAGTGCAAGAAGACGATGGCAGCTCCACGAAGACCAAGAAGGTGCCCGCCAAGGAGGGCGGCACTGGTGGTACCTTCACCATCGATTGCCACTCTCGACCCTAAATAGGAAGGCGCGCTCGTTGCTTTCTTGCGGGTAACGTCGGCGTGTTTGCATGGCAACCGTCGACATCCCGGTGTTCCCGGAAAGTAATTGAGCACCACCTAGTTGTCTGTCCTCATCGCGCGCCCGTCAAGCAAAAAGTCGAAGCGTGCGGTGGGCGCCAAGAATTCATTGCGAAGAGATCAAGAAATTGGAAGCGGCGGGCCTTGTCGGAGGAGTGCTCCATCCACGTGGTTGGCCAATCCACGGGTTATGCGCAAGGAAAATGGGAAATGGAGACTTTGTATCGACTTCACAGATGTTAATAAAGCTTGTCCCAAAGACCCATTTCCCTTGCGGCGCATCGACCAGATTGTTGACTCCACATTGGATGTGATTTGCTTTCATTTCTTGATGCATACTCGAGATATCATCGGATCTTCATGGCGAAGAGGATGAGGAGAAACCGCATTCATCACCCCATGTGGCACATACTGTTTTATACGGATGCCTTTTGGGCTAAAGAATGCTGGTTCAACGTTTGCAAGAGTAGTCCATGACGCTTTCGAGCCGCAAATGCACAGAAATGTAGAAGCCTACATGGATGACATAGTGGTCAAAAGCAAGGACGGGGCAACTCTGGTTCAAGATTTAGATGAGACCTTCACAAATCTGCGCAAGATCAACCTCAAGCTCAACCCCGAGAAGTGCGTGTTTGGAGTCCCTTCCGGCAAGCTTCTCGGGTTCTTCGTGTCTCAGCGGGGAATTGAAGCCAATCCCGACAAAATCAAGGCCATTGAGCAGATTGAAGCACCAAAGCGCGTCAAGGATGTACGAAGACTTGCGGTTGCGTGGCTGCTCTCGGCGAGTTTATCTCTAGGTCTGCTGAGCGCATACCGCCATTTTCAAGATTTCAAAAAGGCAGGTCAATGAAATGGACTCGAAGCGGAGGCTGCGCTGCAGACTTAAAGAGGTACTGTCCTCCACTCTAATACTTGTCGCACCTAGGCCACAAGAGAAGTTGCTGCTATATATAGTGGCAACCAATCAAGTGGTTAGTGCTGCGTTAGTAGCGGAGAGGAGGCGGATGATGAGCCGCAACCGAGGCAGATGCATCCAGCGACAAGCGGGGGCTTCACGGCGAGCTCTGGTCCCGACAAGGACGGATCTGCGCAGCGTGCGAGAAGATCTGAAAAGGATGGTGCAGCGCCAGATTTACTTTGTCGGTTCCCTTCTGCAGGGGCAAGGTCAAGGTACTCGGTGTGCAGAAATTGCTTCGGCCTCCTCATGGCCTCGAGAAAGCTGCGCCATTACTTCCAAGCACATGAGATAACGATCGTCACCGCTTTCCCTGAAGAGGATATTGCAAAATCCGAAGCAGCAGGCAGGATTGTCGAGTGGGCTTTGGAATTGTCAAGCTTTGGCCTCAAGTTTGAAAGCACTTCAACTATCCAAAGCGAGCATCGGCAGAGTTTATAGCAGAATGGGCGTAACACAAGATGAAGAAATTCGAGGCGAGCATCCCGTCAAGGAAGCAAACAAAGAGTGGCTGATGTACTTTGATGGTGCCTTCTCGCTGCAGGGCGCCGGTGCCGGCGTGCTGCTTGTCGCACCCACCGGAGAACACCTCAAGTACATAGTCCAAATGCACTTTCCCAAAGAGCAAGCAACAAATAATACTACAGAGTATGAAGGTTTGCTTGCCGGTCTCAGAATTGCCGTAGACCTTGGGATCAAGAAGCTCATTGTCAGGGGTGACTTGCAGCTTGTCGTCCGCCAAGTGAACAAAGATTATCGAGTCCGTTGATGGAAGCCTCGTTGATGAAGTGAGAAAGCTAGAAGAGCACTTTGACGGCTGCAGATGGAACATGTTCCAAGAGCTCGAGAATGATATTCTTGATGGCTTTGTCAAAGTCGCCCGACTCAAGTTACACGTGGAACCAGGGATCTTTGTGCTCAAGCTAACTCAACCAAGCTATAACGCCATCAACTGGACAGAACAAGAAGAGGAAGTTGATTTCTGGTGACTACTTCCGGCGAGCTCCCGAAGCCGCCGCCAAGGTCCCCAAGTTCAACACCAAAAGTGCTGAGGAGCAGTCTGCTCCGACAAGCCCTAGGGTTTGTTTCGTTGAAGAAGACGCTCCCGACAAGTCTTGCTCCGGCAATCTTGCCGGGGAACATCAAGCTCGGAAGAGCCGCGAGTTCTTGCCGAGAAGCGGATGTTCCCGCGATGCGAATGTGCCTTTAGTCCTTGTTGTCGAGCCACAAGCTCCGGCATGGGCACAGCAGATTGTCCATTTCCTTCAGACAGGAGAACTCCCCGAAGAGCAAGAAGAAGCGGAGAGAGTAGCCCGGCAGTCAACTATGTACCAGTTTGTCGACAGGACGCTGTACAAAAGAAGACCCAACGGTGTGAAATTGAAGTGTATTCACGGGAAGATGGATGAAGCTGTTGGCGAGATATACGGAGGCATATGTGGTCACCACATTGGCGAAAAGCACTTGCCGGCAAAGCTTTCCGGCAAGGTTTCTTCGGCCGACAGCCCTCCATGATGCAACTGCACAAGTAACCAAGTGTGAAGCATGCGGTTCCATTCCAGCAGATACACCAGCCAGCTCAAGCTCTCCGGGCGATCCCTTTATCCGGCCATTTTGGTGCAGGGGGCTCGACATTCTCGGCCCCTTTCCCGAGCTGTCGGGGCTTTGAGTACTTATGCGTCTGAATCGACAAGTTCACAAAGTGGCGGAAGTGGAAGCGATGAGGAAGGTGACAACACGGTCGGCGGTCAAGTTCTTGGTCGATTGTTTGCCGTTTGGAATTCCTAACGGGATCATCACCGACAACGGCACACAATTCACGAGTCGCACCTTCATGCTGTCGTCCAAGATCTTGGCGCCAAGGTCTGCTTTGCTTACATTGCTCATCCGAGAAGCAGCGGTCAAGCGAGAGGGCGAATCTTTGAAGTGCTGCGTGGGCTCAAGACCAGAACTTTCGACGGGCTGCACAAGTGCGGAAGAAAGCTGGATTGAGGAGCTGCCGGTGGTTCTTTGGTCGATCGGAGACGACGCCAAATCGAGCCACGGCCGACACCTTCGCTCTAGTCTATGGAGCAGAGGCAGTTCTCCCCACGGAACTCGTATACGGGTCACCTCGAGTACTTGATTATGATGAGCTTGAGCAAGAGCAGCTGCGACAAGATGACGCGCTGCTCCTCGAGGAGGACCGTCTTCAGGCTGTTATACGAGCTGCTCGTTATCAGCAAGCTTTGCGCCGCTACCATAGCCGCAAAGTTAGTGCCAGAAGTCTCGAGGAAGGAGACCTTGTTCTTCGGCGCGTTCAGTCCGCCAAGAATTCCAACAAGTTGACGCCGAAGTGGGAAGGCCCTTATCGGGTGAAACGAGTCACTAGGCTGGCGCTATCCGCCTTGAGACCGAAGATGGCATTCGGTGAGCAACTCCTGGAACATTGAGCATCTTCGTAAGTTTTACCGTCAGAAGCGCGGTTGCGGAACCTGTTCGGCAACCACCTTTTGTACAAGTCTTGCCGATGTTGCATGTAATCCTTTGTACAAAGCCGGGCGCAGACCCCGTGCATAAGTAAAGCTCACGTGTTGCACACAATTTGTCAACTACATGCTTTCATCATCGTTTTTGCATGTGTTATCTAACATTTTGTGCAGCATCCACACCCGGTAAGCAATAACGAGCCACAAGGCTCCATAACTTTATTTTCTCTTCTTTCTCTTTCTCAAAGAAAGGAAGGTTCCTTCGCCCACAAGTTAGCCGGGGGGGAAGGAGAAGATAATGGTGTGGGCCGCCAAGCGTCGCTTGAGGAAGTTTTGCCTTATCGGGAAGCAAACGACAGAAAAGCTAAGTTGCCAAAGTTTGAGCAATCAGTTTTTAAATTTTTAAGTTATCTTCCTTGAACGATAGTACTTTGTATGGAAAACCTGTGCGCGGAGGAACCAACTCATAGCTAGTTTGCGCCCTTACTTTGTTTCGAGTCCGCTCAAAAACTTAAGTGAGCTGCAACTAGTTGCGACAAGGTTGCTTGTCGGGGCGGCACCGCCGACGAAGCTCTTGACGTTCCGCACTCAGCGCTCGCGGCAAAGGTGCCCGCGCCGACAAGTTCCCTAAAAGCGTAAGGCACAAACATACGAAGGAAGGAATCAAGTAAAGGAAATAACATTGCAATCGTTGCCTAAGATAGAGTTATATTACAAAATAGCTTGTCGCAGATCTAATGAATTGTTCTCCTAAACATGATCAGCAGCGACAAGGGAAAGATAAAACTGGCGGCCTAATCTACGCGGTCGCCATCAACCCGCTTGATCTTGCCCACCTTGTCCACAATGGGTGCGACAAGGACTTTGAGCGCCTCCACATCGGCATCTGGCGGCAGGGATCGAGGGCGCCGTTGAGGTTGAGGCTGGATTGCGGAAGGCCACCTTCATCAACACCTTACGGAGAGCTCCAGCAGATCTGGCGCGATTCCTCGACCAGCTGCTTGGGATCTCTTCCCGAGTCGCTGGAGAGCCGTCCCACGCCCTTGAGGAACAAGCTGAGCTTGGCGCTGGGTTGAGACGCTCGTCGGAAGAGTACCCAAGATCCACCATCCCGGCTCCATCAGCTCCTTGTCGATGGCGGCGGCGATATCCACAAGACCCTCCGTCCGATGCATCACGTTCTCTCTGAAGGTGTTACGGCGGTCGTGGCACTCGTCGCCAGCTCCTCGTCGGTCTTGATCTTCTCCAACAGGCCACCTCCGCTCCTTGGCGCCGTCCGGTCTCGCATCGGGGTGGTCAGCTTCAGCTCAAGATCTGCCTTGGAGTCCTTGGCGGCATCGAGCTCTTTGATCCTTTCAGCGAGGCGGCCTGCAACTTCGCCAAGAGTGTAGGCGTCCTTCTCGCGCTTCGTGCTTCAGCGCAGCAAGCTCCTCGCCGCTCTTACGGAGGTTAGCCTCCGGCGCCGTCTGTCGTCTCCAACTCTTTCTTGGCGGCCTCGGCAGCTGCAGCAGCATCTTTTGCCTCCTTGAGAACTCCGCCAATTGATTGCTCGCGCGCGGCAAGCTCTTCCTCATAGCTGTCAAGATTGATCTTCCGCTGCGCCAACTCGCCTTCTTGCGCAGATAGCTTCTCGACAGCAAGCCGTTGCTGCTCTTCGACCTCAGCCTTCTCAAGGATGAAGGCTGTGCGCTCTTCAGCGAGTCGCTCCTGCTCTTCTGCTACGTTCCGGAGAGCTTCTTGATTGGCGCCCCGGAGTTCTTCTGCGCGCTTTTCCATGTCTGCTCCCGCCCTCGCGACAAGTGCTTCCCGGGACTCCAACTTGGCTTGTCGGGCGCGGTAGAGCGGCAAAGACTTCTTCGGCGGCTGCTCCTCCTCGAGACTCACCGCTGCTGCTGCTTGGCGCGTCAACCAGCGACAGCCCAATGAGGCGAGCAGCTCTTCGTCAAAGGTCTCCCGTTCGACCGGCGCCCTGGAGCTCGACGCCCAGGGGAGCTTGATGAAGACGCCGTCGCCGGCCTTCAGATAAGCGCCGGGCTGGGGCTCTTCGGAGCCCGACGCTGCACCGGTGGCGGAGGGATCGGTGGTCGGCGTAGCGCCTGGCGCTCCTGCGGCCTCAGGGTCGTCAGTGCGATCGCCAGACCCCTCGCCAGCCTTTGCGGCGGCAACCTTGGCGGCCTCCTCGCTGGCGGACCCATCGGCGCCAGCCTCTTCCTCCATGGTGGCGACGTCGTCAGTGTTGCCGCGCGCGTCCTCCTCGCCGGCGACCTCAGTCTCCATCGGCTCTGCGGCAGATGGATCTGACGATCAGAAAAAGAAAGAACAGTCAAGCAAATGTTCGAAAAGAGAAACAAAAGAAAAAGAACCAAGGGAAATTTTCACGCAAGAGGATTACCTGCAATGGGATCTGCAGCCATGGTCTCGATCACGGAGGATCCTTGGTGCCGTCCCTTGCGGAGAAGTCTCCCTTGGGAGAGCGCTCCTTGCGGAGAATTCTCCCTTGGCGGCGTGGTCGAAGCAGATGGTATTTGGGGCGGCTTGGGCACTCTGATGAGGCTGCTCTGCTCCTACACAAATCAACAAGTCAGGTATCAGCAAAGAAGGAGCACCCATGCACACCTAACCGTAAGAAATAAACCATATACTTACTGTTGGGGCTGTCTTTGGGCTGCTTTGAGGAAGGGTTGCCGGGTCCGGCAAGGGGGTCTCAGATGCGCCTCTTGTTGCCACGGGGGGATCGTCTTCAATGACAACCACCGGGGTCTTGGCTCTCTTCGGCGCTCTCTGGGCCAGCGTCCTGAAAAGGAAAGAGTTCAGAATGAAGCAAATCAGACACAAGACAAAGCAACCAAATTGAAGAAATACAAGCACAGCATAGAAGCTTACTCTTCTTCTTCTTCCTCGTCGGAGCTGAGCGCGAGAGATCAAATTCGGCTCGCCTCCCGTGCGAAGAGGCGGAGGTAGTTTCTCTTGACCGCTTGGCGGGGTGGCAGCAGTGGCCCGAGAGGATCCGCCTCGGTTATTGCAGCGGTGTGGGGTGCTCCAGCAACTTGATGCTTGCTGCTGGTGGAGCGCGTCGCCGCAGCGCGCTGCGGCTGTTGGCCCGTCTGCCGCCCCATCACTTCCCGGCCTTGGAGGCGCCTTCTTGGTGGAGCTGTGGGCTCCACTCATGCAAGCTACTTGAAGGTGTGGAGGCGCCCTCGGCGACTCGCTCGGCTCAACCGGGCTCGGCCTGCTCCTCCTCGCCGGCAAGCTCCTCTCGATCGGCAAGGCTTGCCGCCTCTGCTGCCTCTGCCTCCTCCACGGTGAACCCGATTCGCCCGGTAGCAGCTGCTGCCGCCTCCTCCAGCTGGTGGCGTCGCGCATCTCGGCGTCGGTGGTATCGCGGGTGAGCCATTTACGCTCGTCGGGCGGATCGGCACTTCTTCCAAGCTATCGAAGAACTGCCGCCGCGGCGTCGTCCGCGAGCTCTTGCCGAGATTGGAGCGATCCCATGCGAATCGCTGGCGGCATCATTGCACGGATGCGGTCGGCGAAGAGTTGTTGCACAATGGGACGACTCCCCTCGGCAACCTAAACCACTCGGGGTGATCG
This sequence comes from Aegilops longissima, assembly GCA_021605205.1. NCBI lineage: Eukaryota > Viridiplantae > Streptophyta > Magnoliopsida > Poales > Poaceae > Aegilops > Aegilops longissima. The sequence goes on from CM038677.1 coordinate 511,734,722, forward strand.
GGGTCATGCTTGAACAGCTCTAGCAGCATCGCATCCAACTCCAAGACAGTGAAATTCCAGTTGAGGCCCGGGCGCAACCTCATGATGTCTGCCGCATTTTGGAACTCCCGGGCAGTTCTCCTCCTCTCTTGCAAGGGAAGCGTCTGCGGCGAAGGAAATCTGCGCCAAGCTGCGCCTCTGATGAGTCCGCAAGCGAGGCGCAAGATCCGGTCACAGACAATCTTCAACCTAGCATCCTCCGGCGCCAAGTTGATCCAATCGTTGCCGCGCACTATGGGAGTTTGGCGCTAGGCAGTGAAGGGATGCGGGTTCTCCTCAACGATCCAACACCAATCGGCTCTCCACTCCTCCCACTTGCTGCGGAGCTCTCCTTCCAGATAGGCTTCTTTCTTGCCGATCCTGGAGATCCAAGCAATCCCTCCGGCAAGTGGCTCTCCTCTCTCGACGCGGGGCATGAAGAAGTGGCGGAAGAGGGCTACATTTGGGTGGACTCCGACAAAGTTTTCGCAAAGGTGTGCGAAAACCGCCATGGTCAGGACAGCATTGGGGGTGAAATCAAGGAGGCGAAACCCGTAGGTGTTCATGATATCGCAGAAGAATTCAGAGAAGGGTGGGCAGAGCCCGCAATAGAAGAAGAGCGCAAAGAAGGGGTACCCGCTCGGACCCAACTCTGATGCGGCGGAGAGTACCTTCGTCTTGCGGATGCTTCGCGTCTCCGTCGACCGGAAGAGGTAGTAGCCCTCCCTCGGCTCCTTCGGCGTCGGCTGGGGGGAAGACGGCCCGCTCCTTTCGCAGCGCCGCGAGCCGCTGCGCCTCGGCCGACTTCACGCCCTTCCCCTTGTCGGCTTTCGGAGCCATGGCGGAGGTGGTGGAGGAGACCGGCGGCGTTGGCAGCGCTGGTGGCGATGGGGCGGGCGTTGCTCTCTTGAGACTAGAGAAGAAGGGGAGCGCGGTGGTTTTCGAGATGGGACAGCAAATGGCGAGGTGGGCGACCTGCCCTGTTTCCCCTGTTTATAAGGAGGAGAGAGGCGGACGTTCCTTTTCAATTAAAAAAACCCCACGATCTCTCCCACGACGCCACGTTCGGGTAGCGTGCTGTTCGTGGGGGCGTGGTGGGTCCGGAGCCGATTCTGGCGTGATCTAGGCAGCAGCGTGCCGATGCCTTGTTTTGGGCCTGGCCCAACAGCGCTTCGGCACCAGCTGTGTGGCCCAGCCGGGGCTCTGTCGGTGTACTAGAGTAGGAGTACCCTAGTATCCCGAACTCGTGCACGGGCAGTCGCAGCACCCCGCGGCAAGGCTTGCCTGGTGACCGCCAAGTGTTGGAAATATGCCCTAGAGGCAATAATAAAAGCATTATTATTATATTTCCTTGTTCATGATAAATGTCATTATTCATGCTATAACTGTATTATCCGGAAATCGTAATACACGTGTGAATACATAGACTACAATACGTCCTAGTAAGCCTCTAGTAGACTAGCTCGTTGGTCAACGAGATAGTCATGGTTTCTGACTATGGACATCGATGTCATTGATAACGGGATCACGTCATTAGGAGAATGGCGTGATGGACAAGACAATCCTAAGCATAGCACAAAGATCGTGTAGTTCGTTTTGCTAGAGCTTTTCCAATGTCAAGTATCTCTTCCTTAGACCGTGAGATCGTGTAACTCCGGATACCGTAGGAATGCTTTGGGTGTACCAAACGTCCACAGCGTAATCGGGTGACTATAAAGGTGCATTACAGGTATCTCCGAAAGTGTCTGTTGGGTTGACACGGATCGAGGCAGGATTTGTCACTCCGTATGATGGAGAGGTATCTTGGGCCCACTCGGTAGTGCATCATCATAATGAGCTCAAAGTGACCAAGTGTATGGTCACGGATCATGCATTCTGAGACGAGTAAAGTGACTTGCCGTAGCGAGACTAAACGAGGTATTGGGATACCGACGATCGAGTCTCGGGCAAGTAACATACCGTCGACAAAGGGAATAGAATACGGGGTTGCTTGAACCCTTGACATCGTGGTTCATCCGATGACAACATCGAGGAACATGTGGAGCCAACATGGGTATCTAGATCCCGCTGTTGGTTATTGACCTGAGATCGTCTCGGTCATATCGCATGTCTCCGAACCCGTAGGGTCTACACATAAGGTTCGGTGGCGCTAGGGTTAATAGGAAGACAAGTATGTGATTACCGAATGTTGTTGAGTCCGGATGAGATCCCGGACGTCACGAGGAGTTCCGGAATGGTCGGAGGTAAAGATTTATATATGGAAAGTGGTTAAACGGACTCCGGAAAGTTTCGGGGTATACTGTAATGTACTGGGGCCACCGGAGAGTTCCGGAGGTCCACCGAGAGGGGCCACCCCTCCGGGGGCACATGGGCTAAGTGGGAGGGAGCCAGCCTGGTGGCTGGGCGCACCTCCCACCTAGGCCCATCTTGGCTAGGGCATGGGAGGAAACCTAAAGGGGCGCCCCTAGCTTGGGGGCAAGCCACCCTCCCTCCTCCCCTTTGGCGCCGCCCCATCTAGGGTTTCCCTAGATGGCCGGCCCCTTTGCCCTCTCCTCCTATAAATAGAGGGTGGGGGAGGGCTGCATACACCATTGAAGGTGCAGCCCTCCCTCCCCAACACCTCTCTTTCTCCACGTGAGCTTGGCGAAGCCCTGCCGAGAACTGCCAGACTAACCGCACCACGCCGTCGTGCTGCCATTGGAGTTGTCTTCCTCAACCTCTCCTTCATCCTTGCTGGATCAAGGCGGAGGAGGCGCCATCGTCCCGTACGTGTGTTGAACGCGGAGGTGCTGTCCGTTCAACACTTGGTCATCGGTGATCGGAATCACGTTGGGAACGACTCCATCATCACCACTCCCTCGAACGCTTCCGTACTCGATCTACAAGTGGTATGTAGATGCAAACTCTCTCCCTTGACTCGTTGCTTAGTAGAACTCATAGATGGATCTTGGTGAAACCGTAGGAAAATTTTAATTTTCTGCAACGTTCCCCAACACCAAGGTCCTCCATGGTTCCTCTGGAGCCATTCAAAAACAAAGTATTTAAGCCAAGAAGACAAGGCCCGGGCAAGAGGAGCTTGCCGGGAAGGCCACTCAAGGCACGAAGAAGACAAGACCCCGGCAAGAGGAGCTTGCCGGGAAGGCTCGGTGAGCGACAAGCTTCCGGACGCGACAAGGATTCAGCCGCGGCAAAGGCGCTTGCAGCGGCAGCAACCTCTCTTCATCTCCGCTCCGGCTCATCCACCAGCGTGTCGCCATGGGACCATTCCAGCGTGTCAAGAGGCTGTGCAGCCAGCGGAGAGCAGCGTGAAGCGGCGCCGACAAGAATGCCATCGTGGCAAGCGGTGGCGCTCCCCGACGGTCCCTTTCAGACTGTTTAGGCGACATGGACGGGCATTTAATGCTTTGTCCCTTGCCGTCGAGTTAGGTAGAATGCCTTCGTACAAAGTAGCTGTACCAACCGCAACTCATTTTCCCGTTTTTGCCCTTGTCTACGTTGCCACATGTTGGTGACCCCTTTAGCCTATAAAAGGAGGCCCATGCGCAACGTAGAAGGGGTTCGGTTCGCCTCATTCGAAACCAGAGATATTCACGCTAGGTTTTGTAGCTCTCTGTGCTCCCTAGCAAGAACATAATCCAATCAGACAAGCAGCAGTAGGAGTATTATCTCTCCGGAGAGCTCCGAAGCTGGGTAAACTGCTCGTGTGTTTCGCCTCGATCTGCTCTTCGTGCAATCTCCGCCCCCCCATCAAACCGAAAGGGACTCGGTCCGCCGGTCCCATAGGTGTTTGTGGGTTATGATCAGCTTCCCCGACAGACTCGCACACCTACAGAGCCTTCAACATCGCTCTTCACAAGATTGTTGAAACTGTAGATGTGCGGTTTGATGAAACTAATGGCTCGCAAAGAGAGCACCTACCTTCTGTGATAGATGAACCAGCACCTGAGGAATCTATCAAGTTCAAGGCGACTGAGGATGTCATTCCTACTGAAGAATCTGCTGAAGAATTCATTCTTGAGCGCCAAGAACGTCCGTGATGCACTGAAGATAATGTCAAGAAAATGGTCTTGAAGAAAATGTTGATCAAATTCCTCGAGGACAACCAGCTCATCCTCGCGTTGCAAAAGAAGTGCAAGTTGACAAGATCATCGATGACATTGAAGCACCAGGTCCTCTCACACGCTCAAAAGCTTCACATTTATCTAACTTTTGTGGGCACTATGCTTTTGTCTCTATCACAGAGCCCACTAAGGTAGATGAAGCATTTCGAGCCTGAGTGGATTCAGGCCATGCAAGAAGAATTACATCGATTCGAGCTCAACAACGTCGAACTGGTCAAACGTCCAGATCCCCCAAGACGCATAATATCATTGACACAAAGTGGATCTACCGCAACAAGCAAGATGAAAATGGCCTTGTGGTGAGGAATAAGGCACGACTTGTAGCTCAAGGCTACACACAGGTTGAAGGAATTGATTTCGATGAAACTTTTGCACTGTTGCTAGACTTGAGGCTATTCAGATATTACTTGCTTATGCTAACCATCATAATATCACTTTATATCAAATGGATATGAAAAGTGCATTCCTCAATGGTAAGCTTGAGGAAGAAGTATATGTTGCTCAACCCCTGTGTTTTGAAGATCCAAAGAATCCCGACAAAGTCTTCAGACTCAACAAGGCCCTCTATGGCCTCAAGCAGGCCCTCAGCGTGGTATGATACTTTGAAGGAATTCTTCATGAAGAATGGCTTCACACCCGGTTCACTCGACCCTACTCTCTTTACTAAATCTTATGATGGTGAACTGTTTGTGTGCCAAATATACGTTGATGATATTATCTTTGGCTGTACTGACCAACGTTATAGTGATGAATTTGCCTATATGATGAGTGAAGAATATCAAATGTCTATGATGGGAGAGTTGAAATTCTTTTTATGTCTTCAAATTTGTCAACAACACAATGGCATATTCATATCTCAGGAGAAAAACCTCAAGGATGTTCTGAAGAAATTCGGCATGCAAGATTGCAAAGGCGTCAAAATTCCTATGCCCACAAATGGCCATCTATGCACTGATGAAAATGGTATTGACTTCGATCACAAGGTATACCACTCCATGATTGGTTCTTTATTGTACTTATGTGCATCTAGGCCAGATATAATGCTTAGTGTTTGCATGTGTGCCCGATTTCAAGCTACACCGAAGGAATCACACCATAAGGCTGTGAAGCATATTCTTCGATATCTAGCTCACACACCAACACTAGGATTATGGTACCCAAGGGCTCTACTTTTGATCTCATTGGATATTCTAACTCGACTATCTTTGGTGATCGTGTGGACCGCAAGTCAACATCTGGTACTTGTCATTTCCTCGGACGATCCTTAGTCTGTTGGTCCTTGAAGAAACAGAACTGCGTATCACTGTCTACTGCTGAAGCTGAATACATTGCTGCTAGTTCTTGCTGTGCTCAATTGCTGTGGATGAAGCAAACTCTCAAGGACTACGACATCAAAGTGAAGAATGTGCCTCTCTACTGTGACAATGAGAGTGCCATCAAGATTCCTCACAACCCAGTTCAGCACTCGAAGACAAAGCACATTCAGATTCGTCATCATTTTCTTCGTGATCATGTGTTGATGGGCGACATCTCCATCGAGCATGTGAAGACTGAAGAACAGCTAGCCAATATCTTCACAAAGCCCTTGGATGAGAAGAGATTTAGCAAGTTGCGGTGTGAGCTAAATATCTTAGAATCTCCGAATGTTCTTTGAAAAGGACACACATCCTGACACTTATGCAAAATTGATGACTTAGATGTGCAACACATGAAGAAACGTTTTTCTTCAATCATTGAAGAATAACACTCTAAATGTGAAGAAATTAATGAAGAATTTGATTCTCAGAACCCTACGACAATTGTACGCGGTGTCTGAAATCATCATTCTTATACGGTGGGTCACGCCACCACCAAAGTTGAAAATCTTCAATTTGAGTTTTTCCTCAGTTTTGAAATTCTCCAGTTTTTCAAATTCTTCAACTTTGCAAAATCTTCACTATTTCCGTCGTTTTTCTTCATTGGCTATATTTATATATATGGGTTTATGTCCTCTACAGCATTCACTTATGGCTATTTCTTCAAGTTGCTTTTTCTGCTAAGTGAATGTGATTGGACCCTTCCCCCTCTATGCTATACTCAACCCAATCTATATTCACAAATTCTTCATGTGCGTTCTATTTGAAACTCGTTCAAAATCTTCACTGTGTCCTTGTCAGCTGAAGAAATTGCGAGCGGAACTTTTAACTTATCTTATCCAAATTTTTGGTTTTGCCGCTCAATCCGTTCCACATCCCACGATAGACTTATCTATTCACCCACGATCTCCACTTTTCAGTACATGGTGGACACATGTCAAGCGAATGAGAAGGGTCAGGGGCACGTTCGTCCAAAATCTTCGGGCGAACAGTTTTTCACCGTGGCTATATATACCCCCTCTCCCCTTCCTCACTTCCTTTACTCCGCTCCACCGCTCTCTCTCTCTCGCTCGAGCTTTTCAAACCCTAGCGCCGCCGCTACTCCATCGTCGTCGGTGAGGAAGAGCTTCACTGCCTCGACCTCATCGCCGTCGTACTCACGCCGACCGCGGAAATCTTCACTCCGCCGCCGCCGTAGCTATCTTCCTCCGCCGAGTTAGGGCATGGGAGATCTGAACTGACGAACTTCTAATCTACACTTCTCAGTTCGTCGTGTTCTTCAGTTTGGGTAATTAAAAGTTACTTTTATTACTCGCTTTGATTCTCAAACCTTCCTGAAAATCTTCAAAGGTGTTTATTCTTCAAATCTTCACACATATGAACACCTCAAACGAAATACGCTCTTGATTCTTTTCTCTAAGCAATGATTTTTCTTCAAGATTCCTCAATTATGTGGATCCTCGATCTATACAACTCGAACCTAAGACAAAGATCGCTTAGTGAAATTCTTCGAGGCTCATCTGGTCAAATTCCTCAAACTTGTTCTTTTGAAAACCTTCCGAGAACGCATATGACCTCTCCAAATTCCTCGCAACTATACTGCTCACAGGTACTCATGTCCGCCGCTGAATCACTAGGTTCTCATCAACTTAACTCATTTGCAGCGTTCCTCGAAGAAAAGTTGCACACTTCTTCAGAGAATTCAATTGTTCAAATTCCTCATCTGAAGAATATGGATGACGGTAAGAAGCCACAGAAAGGAGGAAAGAGGTTTGAGGTCATGACTGCCTTTGAGATACCTGAGGACATCTATGCTGACTATTGCACACTGATGAAGCCAAGTTTGGCAAGGAAAACAAAAATCAGCGCAAGGTGCGATTCAGAGGATTGAAAGGAGATGGGCAAGGAATGGAGGAGTACAGGTATGTTACTCCAAAGTACATGAAGAAATTCAGACTGAATCCTCCATGTCCAAGAGCTCCATTGGCACCTGGCCAAGAAGCTGACCCCACCAGCATCAAGCGTGGTGAGGACTTTCCTAAAGAATGGGCCAAGCGCCAAGCCAAGTTGGCGAGACAAGCCAAAGAAGCAGTGAGGAAATTCAATGAAGACTCTGCTACTGCTGCTGCCACTTAGGCCCCTGTCAAGCCCAGAAAATCAATGGCAAAGAAGCCAGCGCACAAGCCAAGTGCTTCACCAATAGTGCCCTCACGGCCAAAATCCTCAGCAATGCCCTCACGGCCAGAATCTTCAATGCCCTCACGGCCAGTTCCTCATGCTGCTCCTGCTCCTCCCAAATCCTCAGCAGCTCCTCCAAAGTCCTCAAGACTGTGCATCCGCCACGTGCCAAAGGACTGCAGCATCTCTATTGCCTCCGTATCTCAAAGAAGTTCTCGGCTGCACCAAATTCTTCATCAGCCCCACTCTTTGAAGAAAAAAGGCAATCTTCTTGGACGAGGTCCTCGGCCAAGTCCAAAGAAGAAACAGGTTGCCTTCCAAGTGCCATCTGATGATGAAGCTGATGATGATGAGCTTGCAGAAATCATCAGAGACAGACAAGAAAGGGCCACTAGAGCCAAAGGCACACCTGTGCCACTGCTTTTGGATCCAAGGGCGATCCTCGAGTACATTGATCTCTGGCACAAGGATCCAGAGACACCTATGCCTGATTTTCATTTGACTCCTGGTCAAAGTCACATGCTGACCCATTTCATCTCTGAAGAGAAATGAAAATTTGAAAAGGCTAGGCAGATCAAGAAGGCTCAGTTCAGGAAAGAGAAGTTCCTGAGGAAAAACGTTGTCAGAATGACAACTGAGGAACTCCTCAAGATCCAGTCTGAAATCAAAGCCCTCAGTGATGAATTTGATGCCTATTATGCTGATTGGCAAGGAGCCAAAGTCAGATTTGTCAATCTAACAAAGAAGTTCACAAATGTTGCAGCCCCAACGCAACAAGAAGTTCCTCAGGCTGGAGCCTCTTCTCAGCCTACTAAAGAACATGCCAGCACCGTTGATGATTTTCAGCCTGCTGAAGACAATGCTAGTTCCAGGGCTGATGACTCCATTCCAGCCGCTGATGAAATTGCTAGGGCATCCACTAGTGGTGCGCTCAAGAAATCGAAGAAGTCAGGCAATCGCATCGATTGCATACCGAGGAAATTCAAACAGATTCCTCAGCTCCTCCCGCGCCTACACCAACTCCTATCCTTCCATCTGCATCAGATGTGAAGAAGACCAAGGCTGCAGAGCGAGCTGCAGTGAAGAAAAGGAAAGCATCAGCTGCTTCAAATTCTTCAGCCCCGAAGAAAATGAAGCCTATGACAAGCTCTTTTGAAAATCCAATCGATGCTGTTCCAATTTCCTCCATTCCATCAAAGGACCTTGTTCCTTTTGGTGAAGAATATGAGATCCCTAGCGGATCTGATGAAGAAAATCATTCTGCTGCTTCGTCAGAGCAGATTGATGAAGAAATTGAAGTGGATGCGATCCCTTCTACTCCTGTCATTTCCTCGCCAATGCCTTAGTTCACAGCTGAAGAAGCTGGCGTTGAAGAAATTGAAGATGTGGATATTGGAAGCACAACACCAGTGATGAACGATGACTTTTGGGATAATCAGCATCCAAATTCTCCACTCTTCACTCCAATACAACAAATTCCTCAGTCCCCTGCACCAACAGTTCAAATGGGCTCTGAAGAAACTCATCCCACCTCGTCCGTGCATGAAGAAATTCCAGCCACTAGTGCTGAAGAACCTGCTGCTGCTACTCCTTTGAACACGCAGACTGCACATGAAGAGGAACCAGAAAATCCTCAGCCTGAAGAACCTGAGATTGCGATTCCTGAGGTCGTGATGCAACTCACTAACACTCCACTGCCAAAGCCAAAGAATCCATTCTCAACGAAGCAAAAGTTCAAGGCTGAAGATTTCTTCGGCGAGCATGTGTTCTTCACTAACTACAACCCATATGACTCTGCTTGCATAAGGAAGAGGCGTTTCTGGACTGCTAGTCAAGCCAACTTCTATTCCTCTGTGCTATTCAACAAAGACAAAATCTTCGATCATGCACACATTCCTCACGTGGACATGGAGTCTCTGCCAGGCTTCGAGCCAGTCCTCAGTGTTCTTCACGATGTTGGTTTGCTGAATTTCTGCCGACATCGTGATTGGAATGAAGAACTCATTCTTCAATTCTATGCGACGCTGCACATTATCAAGATTTCAAGATGTGAACTCATGGGTACTAGGCTGGATGATGAAAATACTCACTACAAGGCACCAAAGAACTGAATTGCTTCGTGCCCTACCACTCAGTCCTCCCCTTGATGGTGCTCGTTGCATCTACAAAGAACCTGAGCTTTCAAATCATTACATGCAAGTGCTGATGAAGCCTTTGAAGCCAGGGCAGGCACCTCGAACCAAATTCCTCGTCAAGGAATTACTGTATGTGCCTCGGATTGTTTATCGCATTCTGACGAAGACAATGAGTCCTATCAAAGGCCACGACTCGAATGATGAAGAAGTCATTGGCATCATGAAGAATATGCTTTTCAATATCATTCATGGCGTTCCCATCAACTTCCATGATTTCTTCATGAGGACTCTGGCAAACATTGCTATGTCACCTTTTGAGCTGAAGCCTTATGCACCATGGATTATGAGGTTCATCAGGACAAGGTCTTCACTCAATTACTGGTGATACTCGAACCACTGCAGCTACTTGCCTCCAATTGAATTCCTCAAATGGACATTTTCCTCAGCTGATGACAAAGGCAAGGCAACTGCTGTGATAGATGAAGGCATTCGTCCATTGGATGGTCAATTTCGCAAAGCTGCATCCTACTCCACCAATGATGACTCGCCACACATGACTCGCCGCCAATACCTCAGCCAAGCAAAATCCTCAAGCCACAAAGACCTGTGGTGATGACTGATCGTGAGTTACTCCTCGCCTTCATCAAAAGGTTGATCGCAATCATAAATGGGTCAAGCATCGTTTGGTTCAATTCTTCACAACATGACCTCAACACACAATGCGGTGAAGAAAACCAATACTACCTCCATGAAACCTTCAACCGCACTGGCTGTTCTATCTCATGTCTACAAAGCAGAAGAACTCAAGACAATGGGTCTCAAGGAAGAACTTGACTGGTCTGCACCTCCACCAAGAAATTCAAGAAGGTCACGGTTCCTTCCTTGGTGGCCAGCTCCTATTCTTCATCGTGCGACATCGATGAAAATGAAGACTTGACGACATCTGCGGCAGGCCCTACTACTACAACCGACTTCGACGACGCCGGCGCTCCTCCATCAACTTGAAATTCTTGAGCGGCGGTCCTCGGTTCGATCCTTTTGGTCATTCGATGACAAAGGGGAGAAATTTGAGTTAGTCTTCAAGCGGGTCTATTATATGGCGTTTTGCTAAGTTACAACTCTCGCTCTTCGAAACTTTCTTGGATCGAGTTGTAATCTTAAACCCGATGGTGCTCGATACTTTTGATGTGTTTCTCGCATGCTTATTCCTCGTTATATGTTAATACACGCATGCTGAATTACACCAGTCACCATATTTCATCATGCATTTCAAATTCCTCATATTATATGTCAAATGCGTGTATGAATTACAAGATATAGGGGGAGATCTCCATGATTCAACTCTTCAAGTGTGCATTGCCTCAAAATAAAATTCCTCACTATGCACATCTTCAGGGGGAGTTCTTCTATATCTTGCAATCAAATTCCTCAATACCAGTATTTACACTTCATATATTTATCTCCGTTGAAAACTTAACCTATATTGTCATCAATCACCAAAAAGGGGGAGATTGTAAGTGCATCTAGTGCCCCTTAGTGATTTTGGTGTATTGAAGACTTATAGGTTAAGGGACTAATGTGTTTATGAGTGTACAGGTCTATAAGTCTATGAGGAGTTTGATATTTACACGTAAAGTCGACCCCTAAAAATGAAGTTCTTCGACTGAAGACTTTGATATTCTGAAGACTTTCTGACGACTTTGAAAGTGAAGAAATTGGTGTGACCTTGAAGACTTGGTATTCATTTGAGGAACATGAAGCGTGAAGACTTTTGTTTTCGTAGTTTCGTTTTCTCTTTCTTGAGTCATAGGAAATACCGTACTGTTAAAGGGGGTTGAGGAAATACTAACGAAAAATTTCCATGTGATGCTCAACTCAAAATCCTACAACTACCAATCCCTTCGAGTGAAGCCTTTGGAAATCTCATATAGTTCAGTCAATTTCTTCAGTGACAGAGACGTAGTTCTTCTGGTCGCTGAGGAATTTGTTCTGACTGAGGAGTTAGCAATTCGCCAGTGCGGATTGCCTACACTGTGAGGAACATGATAGCCCTGAGGAATTTGAAAGTCAAATTTTCGACCGTTGCTGTGCTGCGCGCCAGCTATTCCAAAATATCTTATCCACCTAACGGTCATATCATTGAAGGGCATTTATGTCTTATCATGTCGGGCTGCTCCCTAGGCTATAAATAGCCGCCCCCTACAACCACTAGCTGGTTGGCTGCTCCGAGAGAACTTGACACTTGTCATTTGAGAGCAACCCATCCTCCGAGGACTTTGAACAAAAATCATCGAGTGAGGAAAAACCCAAAACCAAACCCCTACAAACCCAAAGTGATTGAGCATCACTGAAGAGATTGATCCTGCGTGGATCCAACGCTTGTTACCTTTGAAGACCTGTGCTTCTTCAGACGGTTAGGCGTCATGGTCTAGAGCATCCAAGAGGAATTGTGGATCACCGAGTGACCAAGTCTGTGAAGGTTTGGAAGTCGCTCAAGACTTACCACGAGTGATTGGACGAGGTCTGTGTGACCTTAGTTCAAGGAGAATACGGTGAGGACTTGGTGTCTGAGCTGCGTGCTCGCCGATCGGGTGTCCGGACTGTGTGTCCTCGAGTTTAAATACTCACCGCTCCAACTAGACGTATAACCGAGACAGCAGTTGGAACTGGTCTACCAAATCATTGTCTTCACCAACCTTATCTGGTTCTATTTCCTCAACTCTTTCATTTCCTCATTCTTTGTGTTGAGTGTTTGTTCATATCTGTGTTTGAAGACTTTGATCAAGACTTTCTCAATTTCCTCGTTCTATTTCTTCACCGTTTGTCTTCATCTTGTGTTATCCTGTGATTACGCTTTTCAGACTCTGTTATTCTCTTCATTTCATCATGATGACCATGCCCGCATTCTGTTATGCTTACTTCGAGTACTTATTCCGCTGCAAGTAGTTCTTCGCTAAGGAATTTCCTCATCGGCAAATTCCTCAGTGAAGAATTCATAAAAATCGCCTATTCACCCCCCCTCTAGTCGATATAATGCACTTTCACTGGCTGAGAGCTTTAACAATTGGATTAAGCACCACAAGTCCTTGAACTTGGACGGCCTCTTTGATAAGGCGAGACAATTGATTATGATATTGTGGAACCGAAGGAGAAAAGTAGCAAAGGAGTTAGATGGTTTGATTCTGCCACTCATAATTAAGAAGCTGAATGCAATGACCAGGGAATTAAACTTGGAGGTGGTAGAAAGCTCAGAAGAAGTGGCTGAAGTAACTGCATTAGGTGGTAGTGGCTTTAGGTTTGTGGTCAACTTGCAAGAGGGGACATGTTCTTGTCGACAATGGAAAGTTTCCGGCTTTCCTTGCAAACATGCCCTTGCATTCATCACTTCACTTAGCAATGCACACATACGACACTATGTGGACTTGTATTTCTCCATTGACAAATATAGAGCAGCTTATGCCCAACTAATTCCTGCTATGCCGGACAAGACCCAATGGCCTAAATCTGACCATGGATTCTTCATGCATCCACCACTATTGAAGGCCACGGCTGGTAGGCGTAAAACTGAGAGGTAAAAAGGTTACAGTGAGAAGAAAAGGAAAAGTGGTCAACACTTATGCCCTATTTGTAAGGAATATGGGCATCATTGGCACAAATGTAAGAAGGGAAACCCAGAGGACATTGTTGCAATGCTTGCTGTGAGGTAGTATAGATTTACTCATTCTTGCATTATTCTTCCAACTATACATGTTCACTACTTTCCTATCTCTTGTGTAGAGAACCACCAAAGAAAAGGACAAAGACAACCAAAATAGCTGAGTTATCCATTGTGCCTTGCGAAGATGGAGTACCAACAAGAATGTGTTTTCCCCCAAGGTTCGTAATTTTACACTTATGCTCATAAATACATGAAAATTACAACAAGAATGTGTTTGAATTCTAAGTACCTTTCTGCTCACCATAGCAAAAGCTTGGAAACTACAAAAAAAGGGGAAACGTGTTAACTCTAGTTCTGGAGCATCAAAAAGGTGATTACAACTAGTTCATATTTTTAGATTTCATTAAACTAAAACTTGTTCTGTACTCTATTCTGATTGCTTCTTCTCACCATAGCAAAAGCTTGGAGAATACAAACAAAAAGGGAAAGGGGGGCAAATCTGAATCGGTTTGATCCAAGAGGTATTGTTTCTCTTTTTAGTTGACATGTATGAATGTTTTTTTTGTTTTCAATTGCTAAAAACTGCCGCTGCCTTACATGCATAGGTGCAGATCAAGAACCGGCTGAAAACAGCCGGAGCCAATTTCCATTGAGTTTCCTATGCCCGGCGATGAAACAAGTGTTCCTGTGAAGGTTAGGGGCAAGAGCAAGGAGAGCACTGAAAAGATTCCTATGGTGCCACAAGACAGCCCAACAATGTGCACAAGAAGCAAAAAAATTAACCCTGCAAGCCCTTCAATGAGCACAAGAAGCAAAAGGAGACTTAGTTTGCGATTCTCATGTTTTCCTTTATTGTCATGGTTACTTTTGGATGTTCTTTTGTGCTGCTCATGTGATGTACTTGTGGACCTGACCTCATGTGTGAAACAGTATGTGATGGAGATTTCTATGTGATGCATGTGAAATAGTACTGATGTATGTGGTGAATGTGGACCTAAATGTGATGTACTCCTTCCGTAAACTAATATAAGAGCGTTTAGAATACTAAAATAGTGATCTAAACACTCTTATATTAGTTTACAGAGGGAGTATGTGTGAACATGGCTGTTTCTGGTTGTTGTTTATATTGTGATGCATATTGTGTGTATATATGTGTGTGTGTGTATATATATATATATATATATATATATATATATATATATATATATATATATATATATATATATATATATATATATATATATATATGGGATCAAATTACAGGGAGGTTCTGCCAAATTTTCATTTTTTAATTAAAATGAGAGGTCAATTTTTTGGATCGAAATCAGTTCATTGACCAAATTATGGGGGTCTCAATTGGTCATTTAACATGACCAAATATGTAACATAACCATAGATATTGTCATGTACTCCCTCTATTCCCTTATACAAGGCCACAAACTCAATTTACAGGTACCAAGGTAAAATTTAATGACTGCTTTACAAGCCAACTTTTCTTCTCGTTAACCGGGATTATTAATACATCCGCATGCATGCAAGGAAGAAATGGGAAGGAAGTAGCACAATGTCATTATTAGTATATGCATGCAAGTATTAAATAAGTTAGTAGTACGAGGAAACATCATTAATTTTTGCCTCGATTACTGTTAGTGGCCTTGTATAGATGCAAAATGTATTTTTTATAATGGCCTTGTATAAGGGAATGGAGGGAGTACAGATTTTTGGTCACTTTATGCACCAGGGGTAAAAAGGTATTTTTCACATCTGTCTTTAACACCGTTAGTGAATAAAATGCACTAGAGTGTCATATTGGGAAAGAAATTTAGAGTAGATGTCAAATAGGGAAGAAAAAAATTCAGAGCCAAATAGAGAATCACATTTTAAGATAGTGTCAAATAAGGAATTTAACACAGCTACCTACGAGCCTCCACATCAATTTGACTGTCCAAACCATCAGATCCTCGAATCTACGATCCAAATCAGCTCTGGGCGTCCCAGGTCGCCCGAGCGACAGACGTAACGTTTTGCGGGCCGCTTCTCCGCGGAACGACTTGGGTTTTCCCTCCTTAACCGGGCCGTGGAAGGCCCACTAGTTTGTAGTTCGCTGCTAACAGCCCACCTCCTACAGGTTCGACCACTATCCCTCCTATCGAGTGGAGCAGTTTCTCTTTCCCTCCCGACGCCGCCGCAGTTCTCTGCTCGCCCTCGATGCGTCGGCGTTCCGCCATGGGCGAGCTGCTGTGCGACTGCCTCCGAGCGTCCGGTCCACCTGCCCTCTACTCTTCCTACATATCCCCTTGTTGTTTTTTCATTTCCAAATGGTGTTAGGCTTGATAACAGATCCATTGGCACTCCGCCTCGACCAGCGACTCGAACTCCAGCAACTGCGATGGGGTGTTGTGAGGTCGAATGTGTGGTGCAAACCCTTGTCTATGTGAAGGGCAGGCAAGTGCAACAGCGCATGGCAGTGTTTGCTTACAGAAAACACAATAGTTTTGCCCTCTTTCAACTTGGTTTCACACTCTTTTGTTTCAATCAAAACATAATTGTCACTAGCAACGCCCTGTGTAAAATCTTCTATTTCAATCTCGTGCATCGCAAGCGTTGTCTTCCTGTTGATTCCCTACTGTTATGGGTATTATTTTTAGGGGTTTACCGCTGATGCTGAATTGGGGAAGAAAAGCCATTGTTCCAGTCGAAAAGCTGCTCATGCTCCAAAATATGGGACTGTAAATCGGACTGTTAAAATATCCATTGGGCGTAAGATTTACATGAGGTTCTCTACTTCTCTTTGTACACACATTCCTTTCAATTTATTGTCAGCTTGTTTCATGTTAGGACACAAATGCCCTATTGGTTTTGAGATATGGGTGCCTCCTCCTAGATCGCAGTTTGCAAACCTAGCTAATTTTAAGTATACATGTAAACATTAGGATTGCTGACTTACAGTTCATGATGTTTTTATTGCTTGCTATTCTTCCACACTCAGCTGCAGGTTTGTCCAATGGTACCATGGCAGTATGGCTTCAATGAAAGTTCTCTGAACGATGCATTCTCGCAGCATGGACATGTTACTGAAGGTAATCTATATGTTTTCACCCTATTTGGATCCATGGTTTGTGTTGATTAGAGGTTGTTCTCTAACTGATGGATCTGTGGTACAGTGAAAGTAATATGACATCATATTCTCTCACCATCGATCGTTTAAATATTTTCCTTGCCAGTTTTCTATCATACGGTTTTGCAAATAATTTATAAAATCTCATGCTGCCTGACTATTTGAACTGGCTCTTCTATCTATGGTAAAATATATATTGTACTTCATTCTACAATCTGTGGCACTGGAACTCGAATGTTCAATTATAATATAATATACTTCCATTTGTGTTTCATAAATATTTACATTATCTTATTACTCTTTCCTCAAGATAGGCGGGCGCGGCAATGCGCGCCTTGATGTTCTAGTTCTCTCTATATTCTAGGCTGAGTTGACGAGTTGCTGCATACTCGAGCAGACAAGGTGTTGCGTGTATTAGTTTGTGCACTAGCAGTTGAACCTGTGTTGTACTCCCTCCGTCCGGAAATACTTGTCATCAAAATGGATAAAAAGGGGTGTATCTAGAACTAAAATATGTCTAGATACATCCTTTTTTATTTATTTTGATGACAAGTATTTTCGGACGGAAGGAGTAGTAATGTATTCTTTGGTACTCGTCTGCAGCATACACCTCCGGCTTCCTCAAGATTTGCTAGGCTTGAGGGGATCTTCTGATTGTAATTGGGTGGAAGAGACGCCTGCTACTGCTAGCATCATACCTCTTTTAGTAGATGGTGATGGAACTCTGAGTTCAGGGTTTTTTGTGCTGTCAAAAAAAGAAAAACAAACCTCCGGCTTCTTCTGTTTTACTTGCTATTTTTATTACATTGTTTTTCCAGTAGGCTTGCAATTTTGGCTTGTATGTTGACGAATGCAGTGGATCCATAACCTTCATTCCCCACTCTGTCTGCGTGCGGCCATATTGTATAATTCATTGTCGATCGCTCCATCCGCTTTATTTAGAGCCTGTTTGGTTTCAAATAAGTCACCTACTTATAAGTTGAAAAGTGAAAAAAAAATGACTTATTTTGCCAAACAACCTCGACTTATAAGTCACCCCAACTTATAAGTCATAAGTTGCTTCACCCCAACTTAAAACTTATAAGTCACCCCTTTTACGTGGGTCCCATCACCTGCATGATATTTATTGATGTGGAAAGGTGTGTCAGGTGACTTATAAGTCAGGTGACAACCAAATAGGCGTGACTTATAAGTCACTGATTTTAAGTCACCTGACTTTATAAGTCAGGTGACTTATTGAACCAAACAGCCCTTACGGAAGATTCGGCCATTGCGTGCGTGTTCTACCAGCACTTTGATTTGTCTCACATCATTGTCAGCAAGCACGTGTTTGCAGGCTCGAGATCCGGCTTCTGCCTCCAGTAGTCAGCACAACACAGCAGCAACGGTTTTTATATTTTCCTTGAAACGGGACCTACACAGGACAGTTGCACCTGCACCCACTTGCACTGCTACGCAACATGCCGTGGTCGACTCCTCGGGAACGGAAGAAGGCACCACAGCACAAGAACGTTATCCTCCCAAACCCCCGTGTCCACGACTCCACGTGTGTGCACTCTCCCAGACCCACCCAGAGGAGAGCTGCCTATCTCCGCCCCGCCAATCAACGTCTCCCAGTAGCAACCTCACGCATGGAGGAGAGCATGGTGCAGCCCAAGAGTAGGCCCCGCGAGTGAGCCCGCCCGCCCTCCGCCCTGCCTGCCATGGCAGCCTCCTTCCTCCTCTCCCCCTCGCCTCACTGCCACTGCATTACCACGCCCACCAGGGGAACCGGAACGCCGCTGCCTTCCCCGCGGTGCCACCCAGCAGCTCCGCGGCCCCGGCCGCTGTCGCGGGGCGCGGCGCTGGTGGCGAGAGCCGCCGCGGTGCCTCCCGAGCAAAGCTTAGCGCCTCAGTACGAGACTCTGGGCGACGCTAAGGCTGCGCTGTACCAAGCTCTAGAAGGTTTTGCTGCTGCTGATGCCATCTGGTGCCCCTTGGTAGCTCACTCTGATTCGTTTCTCTACTTTCTTGGAAAAAAAAGGTGTCGACAGAGGAATATTTGGCATAACCTCCGCGAAAAGGTCCGAGATTCATGCTCTGGTGGAGCTCTTGGAGTCCCGGAATCCTACACCGGATCCCACCCACAAATTGCACGACAAGGTACACGATCTGAATATTCTTCTTCCAATAAGTTTTTTGTAGTATAATTCAGCTATGGGTCGCGGTAAATTGAAGTGTTGACTCGTCTTCCATGCTCTTAAGCTTAAGTGTGAGTGCATATTTTCGTAGCTTGGTAACCTCTGCTAGAAAGAGTTGTGCTGGCTTGGGCAGTTAATAGTACATGACAAATTTTGAAAAACCAGAGGAACACCTGCAATTCTGACTGTGGTAAACTTGAGACGATGCAAGGTGGACGGCTGCTGGAGGCTCATCTATAGCACCATCTCGATTCTGGGGAAAAGGAGAACCAAGTTAGGCCTGCGAGATTTCATCAGCCTGGGGGATTTCTTCCAGATAATCGATGTCAAGGAGGTTAGTCAAACGTTGCCCATCGAATTTCAGCAAACCAATGTTTGACCCCCCCGTCCCTTTTTTTTTTCTTTTTAATTTGTTCTATAAGTCTTGTATGTATGTAGTCTCTAGCTCCACTTGCAGTACAATGTATGCTTTTACAGCTGTGCAGCGTAGATTTTGAATAGTGTATGTTAAATGATAATCTTGTGCCCTGAACTGAGCATTGAAATGCAATGAAATTAGGATTCATACACAATGCTAAATTGTATTTTAGCTGTATAAGTAGTTCATGAAACTGAGTGCTATCGTAAAGATTCTACTTCCCAACCAAGTAAGTTTTGATTGTTGGTATATCTTGAAATAAATGGAGATTTAGCGTCACTTCTGTACACCCAAAGGAAAAGGCGGTGAGTGTCATAAAGTTCAGCGCAAGAGCATTGAAGATATTCTCAGGCCAACTTGCTATTGAAGCATCCTACACTATCACTACAAAAACAGTAAGAAATTCTATCTTGTCATCTCTCATGTCTAAAATTTCCTGTGTCTGACTGCTAATTGATGAAAACCTGTAATTTCCTCACAGCCTGTGGTGTCTTGTTTCAGAGAGTGGGTATCAAGCTTGAGAGTTCAACAATCACCCCTGATCAGGTACAAGTTGCGATTCCCTGCGAAATGAAAATGTTTTAAATGTTAACGTCTCTACCAAAAAGAACAAAACGAAATTCAGGGGCAATCACTTTTGTTTGGAGACAAGAACAATACCTTGTACTACAGTACTATGTTTACTTGTGGAACAAGAAAGATGCCCTGGTCTTTCACTTATCTAATGTTTATTTTGACCGTTTGTCACATTGGGCTATGCAGTTGATGAATATCTTCCAGAAGAACTACGACATGCTCCTTGCCATATTCAACCCAGAAGGTTGGCTCGAGATAACGTATCCTTTTGGTGTTGCTGAGTGCTACTCTACACTTGATTGATTTTTCGAATTGGTGTTTCTGCCTGTCCCCCAAATTGGTGTTTTGCCACTCTTCTATTTATACATATAGCAAACCTACTTCAGGTATATAGTCTTCCTCATCAAATTTTACTAGATATGTTGACGAATCTCTACGGATCGGCAGAGATGACAAGGCAAACATCTTTGTTCTGGAGAAAACAGACCCATCTCAAGTGTAAGAAGATCTACGAAGCAAAATGTGTGCAAATATTCGTAATTTCTGACAATGAGTGCATCGACACTCAGAGAAGATGCCACCTTAACGTATTCCGCGGCACAAATGATTGTTAACAGCTCAGTGCAGATCATCGATTCAACCACTCATCAATTTCTCCTGAAAAGGATAAGCAGCATTCTTTTTTACGACCATAGAAACGTTTGTTTTTTGGATCTTTTAGCTGTGCACTGTCAATGTATCAATGTAAGTATGTAACTATGAAAGTTCAGTTACATAGAGAATCAAACTGCCCCATCATATGGAGCAATTAAACAACTATCCAATTTTGAAATACAATATTTTTTCAAACACCTGTCAAAGTTTCAAATACTACGAGTACTATTCGCTTATCGCTCGTCTTATTTGTACCGGGATTTCTTTAAATGTTTGACAAAATTTTGCAGCCTTGCAAAGATTGTAAAACGACCTACATATGCACAATTTTGTTTTAAGAGTCATGCAACATGGGATGAGCTTGGCATATAGCATCATGTAATCAAACCTAAATAAATGTGTACATGTAGCATATTTTCTCTTTGCCTTCTCATCTAGGGTACCCTGCCATATTTTCTTAGAACGGGTACCTTGTAGTGCGGGCATCCTTAAATTTTGGAGGCTACTCCAAATCAAGACCATGAGCCTCAATATTTGGCGGCTGGGCGAGGAGTTACAGCGTGCTCTTCATCCACTCAAATCTTGGCGCCACAAACATTTCAGACATGTCTACTACGTACTTCTATTCTTTTAGAGTCTCTTGAGCCTCCAAGCACAGAGGATTGTAGGATAACAACATTTCCTCAAGTGAGTGACCCAAGATTTATCAATCAACAGAAGGCGTATGTCGAAAGTGTTCTATCTTAAACAACCCTGCAACCAAATACAAGTAGTCTCTTTGTGTCCCCGACACACTCAATACAATGTTTTTTTTAAAGGCACCCAATACAATGTTAATTGTATATGTGCAATAGTTTGGCGAAGTGATTGATGATTTGGGTGATAGATTGATAGTTTGGATGTTGATAATATTTTTGCACTTTTGGAATAAATATGGAGTAAAATAGTGTCTCAATGCTGGGAAATAAGACCTAGGGTTCATACTTTCACTGGTGCGAACTCTCAACATATCATTAACATAGTTAAAACACATGATATATCCTCAAAATATGTGGTAAAGAATCACTCTACATTTCCTCTTTTAATTAGACCAAAGTGGGATGAGTTTAGGGATGGCTGAGCATACCTCTTAAGATTATCTTTCTAATCCATAAGGCACTCCCCAATGTAACCTGAGACAACTCCAAAAATTATGCTAAACAATCACCTTATGATCTTTATCGTTCTAACCATGATCCATAGTCATCCCAATGTCACTACGGGTATCTCTGAAAGATATACTAGATATGCATCACATAATCTCATTGATTCCCAAAAGATTCAATCCAACATAAAGAAACTCATAGCATGAGCATGATTCAATTTACCACAAAAATAGTATGACGGATACATCACATTGTTCAACTTTATTAACAAAACCCATGATCACAATCAAGATTGGAAACCTATGATGTCTACTACGCAACCTTCTTCTTGTAGACGTTGTTGGGCCTCCAAGTGCAGAGGTTTGTAGGACAGTAGCAAATTTTCCTCAAGTGGATGACCTAAGGTTTATCAATCCGTGGGAGGCGTAGGATGAAGATGGTCTCTCTCAAACAACCCTGCAACCAAATAACAAAGAGTCTCTTGTGTCCCCAACACACCCAATACAATGGTAAATTGTATAGGTGCACTAGTTCGGTGAAGAGATGGTGATACAAGTGCAATATGGATGGTAGATATAGGTTTTTGTAATCTGAAAATATAAAAACAGTAAGGTAGCAAGTGGTAAAAGTGAGCGTAAACGGTATTGCAATGCTAGGAAACAAGGCCTAAGGTTCATACTTTCACTAGTGCAAGTTCTCTCAACAATAATAACATAATTGGATCATATAACTATCCCTCAACATGCAACAAAGAGTCATTCCAAAGTCACTAATAGCGGAGAACAATCAAAGAGATTATGGTAGGGTACGAAACCACCTAAAAGTTATTCTTTCCAATCAATCCGTTGGGCTATTCCTATAAGTGTCACAAACAGCCCTAGAGTTCGTACTAGAATAACACCTTAAGACACAAATCAACCAAAACCCTAATGTCACCTAGATACTCCAATGTCACCTCAAGTATCCGTGGGTATGGTTATACGATATGCACAATTTCAAATTCATCTATTCAACCAACACATAGAACCTCAAAGAGTGCCCCAAAGTTTCTACCGGAGAATCAAGACGAAAACGTGTGCCAACCCCTATGCATAGGTTCATGGGCGGAACCCGCAAGTTGATCACCAAAACATACATCAAGTGAATCACGTGATATCCCATTGTCACCACAGGTACGCACGACAAGACATACATCAAGTGTTCTCAAATCATTAAAGACTCAATCCGATAAGATTACTTCAAAGGGAAAACTCAATCCATTACAAGAGAGTAGAGGGGGAGAAGCAACATAAGATCCAACTATAATAGCAAAGCTCGCGATACATCAAGATCGTGCCAAATCAAGAACAGAGAGAGAGAGAGAGAGAGAGAGAGAGAGAGAGAGAGAGAGAGAGAGAGAGAGAGAGAGATCAAACACATAGCTACTGGTACATACCCTCAGCCCCGAGGGTGAACTACTCCCTCCTCGTCATGGAGATCGCCGGGATGATGAAGATGGCCACCGGTGAGGGTTCCCCCCTCCGGCAGGGTGCCGGAACAGGGCACCGAGAGGTTTTTGGTGGCTACAGAGGCTTGCGGCGGCGGAACTCCCGATCTATTATGTTCCCCGAAGTTTTTAGGGTATATGGATATATATAGGCGGAAGAAGTACGTCAGGGGAGCCACGAGGGGCCCACGAGGGTGGAGGGCGCGCCCCCCTACCTCGTGGCTCCCTCGTTTCTTTCCTGACGTGCACTCCAAGTTTATCCGGTAGATTTTCTTCCAAAAATAACTTCTCCAGTTGGTTTCATTCCGTTTTGAATCTGTTTGATATTCCTTTTCTTCGAAGCACTGAAACAAGGGAAAAAACAGGAACTGGCACTGGGCTCTAGGTCAATAGGTTAGTCCCAAAAGTAATATTAAAGTGGATAATAAAGCCCAAAAACATCCAAAACACATAATATAATAGCATGGAACAATAAAAAATTATAGATACGTTGGAGACGTATCAACATCCCCAAGCTTAATTACTGCTAGTCCTCGAGTAGGTAAATGATAAAAAAGATAATTTTTGATGTGGAGTGCTACTTGGCATAATTTCAATGTAATTCTTCTTAATTGTGGTATGAATATTCAGATCCGAAAGATTCAAGACAAAAGTTTATATTGACATAAAATAATAATACTTCAAGCATACTAACAAAGCAATTATGTCTTCTCAAAATAGCATGGCCAAAGAAAG
Source organism: Aegilops longissima (assembly GCA_021605205.1). Classification (NCBI taxonomy): domain Eukaryota; kingdom Viridiplantae; phylum Streptophyta; class Magnoliopsida; order Poales; family Poaceae; genus Aegilops; species Aegilops longissima. Next base: position 511,758,499 of record CM038677.1, read on the forward strand.
TTATCCCTACAAAATCATATAGTCTGGCTATGCTCTATCTTCACCATACAAAATATTTAAATCATGCACAACCCCGATGACAAGCCAAGCAATTGTTTCATACTTTTGACATTCTCAAAACTTTTTCAATCTTCACGCAATACATGAGCGTGAGCCATGGACATAGCACTATAGGTGGGATAGAATGGTGGTTGTGGAGAAGACAAAAAAGGAGAAGATAGTCTCACTTCAACTAGGCGTATCAACGGGCTATGGAGATGCCCATCAATAGATATCAATGTGAGTGAGTAGGGATTGCCATGCAACGGATGCACTAGAGCTATAAGTATATGAAAGCTCAACAAAAGGAACTAAGTGGGTGTGCATCCAACTTGCTTGCTCATGAAGACCTAGGGCATTTTGAGGAAGCCCATCATTGGAATATACAATCCAAGTTCTATAATGAAAAATTCCCACTAGTATATGAAAGTGAAAAAAATAGGAGACTCTCTATCATGAAGATCATGGTGCTACTTTGAAGCACAAGTGTGGTAAAAGGATAGTAGCATTGTCCCTTCTCTCTTTTTCTCTCATTTTTTGTTTTTTTTATTTGGGCCTTTTCTCTTTTTTTATGGCCTCTTTTCTTTTCTTTTTTTATTTTTCGTCCTGAGTCTCATCCCGACTTGTGGGGGAATCATAGTCTCCATCATCCTTTCCTCACTTGGGACAATGCTCTAAAAATGAAGATCATCACACTTTTATTTTCTTACAACTCAACAATTACAACTCGATACTTAGAACAAAATATGACTCTATATGAATGCCTCCGGCGGTGTACCGGGATATGCAGACATGTATGAAAGAATTATGAATTGTGGCTTTGCCACAAATACGATGTCAACTACATGATCATGCTAAGAAATATGACAATGATGGAGCGTGTCATAATAAACAGAACGGTGGAAAGTTGCATGGCAATATATCTCGGAATGGCTATGGAAATGCCATGATAGGTAGGTATGGTGGCTGTTTTGAGGAAGGTATATGGTGGGTGTATGATACCGGCGAAAGGTACGCGGTATTAGAGAGGCTAGCAATGGTGGAAGGAAGAAAATGCGTATAATCCATGGACTCAACATTAGTCATAAAGAACTCATATACTTATTGCAAAAATCTACAAGTTATCAAAGCAAAGTATTACGCGCATGCTCCTAGGGGATAGATTGGTAGGAAAAGACCATCGCTCGTCCCTGACCGCCACTCATAAGGAAGACAATCAATAAATAAATCATGCTCCGACTTCATCACATAACGGTTCACCATGCGTGCATGCTACGGGAATCACAACCTTTAACACAAGTATATCTCAAATTCACAACTACTCAACTAGCATGACTCTAATATCACCATCTTCATATCTCAAAACAATTATCAAGCATCAAACTTTTCTTAGTATTCAACACACTCATAAGAATTCTTACAAATCTTGTATGCTTAGCATATTAGGATTATTTAAGCAAATTACCATGCTATTTAAGACTCTCAAAATAATCTAAGTGAAGCATGAGAGATCAATAGTTTCTTATAAAACAAATCCACCACCGTGCTCTAAAAGATATAAGTGAAGCACTAGAGCAAACAACAAACTACTCCGAAAGATATAAGTGAAGATCAATGAGTAGTTGTATAATTATACAACTATCTGAAGACTCTCCCATTTAAGAATTTCAGATCTTGGTAATTTATTCAAACATCAAGCAAAGCTAAAGAAAACGACACTTTAAGGATAGCACTCATCATGTGAAGAAGCAAAAACTTAGGATCAACCGATACTAACCGATAGTCGTCAAAGAAGAAAGGTGGGATGTCAACCGGGGCATCCCCAAGCTTAGACGCTTGAGACTTCTAGAAATATTATCTTGGGATGCCTTGGGCATCCCCAATCTTGAGCTTTTGTATCTCCTTAATTCCTCTCATATCACGGTCTCCCTAAATCTCAAAAGCTTCATCCACACAAAACTCAACAAGGACTCGTGAGATAAGTTAGTATAAACCAATGCAAAAACCTTATCATACTCTACTGTAGCAAATCACTAAAATTATTATTCAACATTGCATACTAAATGCCTCTGCATATTTAATAGACCTATCCTCAAATAGAATCATTAAACAAGCAAACATATGCAAGCAATGCAAACATAACAGCAATCTGTCAAAACAGTACAGTCTGTAAAGAATGCAAGATTCATCATACTTCCCTAACTCCAAAAATTATAAAATAAAATTCCCACTGTAGTAAATTTATCAGATCTCATTATGCAAAAGGTTTTAACATTTTATCACATTCTGACTTTTCTAGGGAATTTTTGCAACAGCGGTAAACTTTCTGTTTTGAAACAGCAACATGTAAACATGCAAAATAAGCATGGTAAAGGCTATCCTTGACATTTTTATTGAAACAAGAGATGCAAAAAACTAATCTAAATAACAGCAAGCAAATACTAACAAAATAAAATGACGCTCCAAGCAAAACACATATCATGTGGTGAATAAAAATATAGCTCCAAGTAAAGTTACCGATGAACGAAGACGAAAGAGGGGATGCCATCCGGGGCATCCCCAAGCTTAGACGCTTGGTTATCCTTGAATATTACCTTGGGATGCCTTGGGCATCCACAAGCTTAGGATCTTTCCACTCCTTATTCCATAGTCCATCGAATCTTTACCCAAAACTTGAAAACTTCACAACACAAAACTTAACAGAAAACTCGTGAGCTCCGTTAGCGAAAGAAAACAAAACACCACTTCATGGTACTGTAATGAACTAATTCTTTATTTATATTGGTGTTAAACCTAATGTATTAAAACTTCTCTATGGTTTATAAACTATTTTACTACCCATAGATTCATCAAAATAAGCAAGCAACACAATGAAAACAGAATCTGTCAAAAACAGAACAATCTGTAGTAATCTGTAACTAACGCAAACTTCTGGAACTCCAAAAATTCTAAAATAAATTGGTGGACCTGATGAATTTGTCTAGTAATCATATTAAAAAATAATCAACTAAATAGCACTCTCCAGTAAAAAGTTTTAGCTAATCTCGTGAGCGCTAAAGTTTCTGTTTTTTACAGCATGATCATAAAGACGTCACCCATGCCTTCCCAAAGGTTCTACTTGGCACAAACACTAATTAAAACACAAAACCACATCTAAACAGAAGCTAGATGGATTATTTATTCCTAAACATAACCAAAAAGCAATAAACTAAAATAAAATTGGGTTGCCTCCCAACAAGCGCTATCGTTTAACGCCCCTAGCTAGGCATGATGATTTCAATGATGCTCGCATAAAAGATAAGAGTTGAAACATAAAGAGAGCATCATGAAGAATATGACTAGCACATTTAAGTATAACCCACTTTCTATGCATAGGGATTTTTTGAGCAAACAACTTATGGGAACAAGAATCAATTTGCATAGGAAGGTAAAACAAGCATAACTTCAAGATTTTAAGCACATAGAGAGGAAACTTGACATTATTGCAATTCCTACAAGCATATATTCCTCCCTCATAATAATTTTTAGTAGCATAATGAATAAATTCAACAATATAACCAGCACCTAAAGCATTCTTTTCATGATCTACAAGCATATAATTTTTACTACTCTCCACATAAGCAAAATTCTTCTCATTCAGAATAGTGGGAGTTTCATAAGAGACTTGCATACTATAAATTGTTTCCACATTAAAAGAGTAATGTTCAGAAAAAGGGTAATCATAATCATGACAAGTTTTATAAATATAATCATCACTACTTTTTATAGCATAAGTTTCATCACAATAATCATCATAAGTAGCAACTTTGTTCTCATCATAATCAATTGAAACCTCTTCCGAAATAGTGGATACATCACTAAAAAAAGCATGACCTCTCCAAATCCACTTTCATAAATATTATAAGATTCAACATCCTCCAAAATAGTGGGATCATTACTTCATAAATTTGACACTCTTCCAAACCCACTTTCATCAATATAATCATCATAAGTAGAAGGCATGCTATCATCATAACAACTTTGCATAACAAAACTTGGGAGGCTAAAAATATCATCCTCATTAAACATAGCATCCCAAAGCTTGGGACAAACATTAATTGCAGCAAATATATTCTCAAAAACATCATCTTCATCAAACATAGCATCCCCAAGCTTGGGCCTTTTCATATTATAAGCATAATCACTCTCATCATTAATAGTATGGATAGCACCAATAGTATAGCAATTCTCATATTCCAAGCAAGTGCCAAAAAGATTTTCAAGATCATAAGAAGTATTATTATCTTCACAATCATAATCATCACAACAAGCAATAGGCATAACGAGATCATCATCAAGTGCATCATCTTCCACAATTATTTTTGGTTCATTTTCATGAGGCTCAACAATAATAGGAGCAACATTATTTGGAAGAGATACCTTTTTACCTCTCTTCCTTTTTCTTTTCTTCTTCTTCTTCACCTCATCATGTGTGGGCTAAATCCTCTTTTTGGAGCTCCTTATTAATGAGATTGGTTGAATAGAAGGCTCCTCCTCATTACCTGATTCATCATAAGAAATAATAGGAGGATATTGGGAAGTCTCTTCCCTTTCGTTAGTATTCTCTTCATCTTCTATTTGTTTTCTTCCCTTTATGTAATTGACAATATAAGGATTTTCAATGTAATTCACCGCACAATACATATAAATCTTCTCTATATCAAAATCATGAAATCTATCAAGATTAAATTTTGGAATACCCTCAGTTATACGTTTCATTTCTTCATACCCCAAAAGAAGGCTAAGCTCTTTATGATGCTCAAGGGTAATCAAATTATCACAATATCTGGACATGATTTGATCATGAAACAAATCGCATTGGAGCTTTAAATGACCATGTTCATTGCAAAGTTCACAAGGGGCGCGATAAATATTGAATCTTTCAGCGCAATCATCAAGACTTTCTTGCAACAATTTAGTTTCTAAATATTTATGCCTCTTGCAATATCTATCTTCCCTATTTGGTGTATACTTGCAAACCCAATGCACTCCACAAAAATTGACATGTTTATAGGAGACATTTTCATCATAACTAGTGCAATCATCATTAGTACCATGGATATTCAAGGAGTTCATACTAACAACATTGCAATCATGCTCATCATTCACATATTTTATGCCAAGCATTCTATGTAATTCTTCTTCTAGCACTTTGGCATAATTTTCTTTTTCATCATACTCACGAAATATATTAAAAAGATGAAGCATATGAGACAAACTCAATTCCATTTTTTTGTAGTTTTCTTTTATAAACTAAACTAGTGCTAAAACAAGAAACAAAAAGATTCGATTGCAAGATCTAAAGATATACCTTCAAGCACTAACCTCCCCGGCAACGGCGCCAGAAAAGAGCTTGATGTCTACTACGCAACCTTCTTCTTGTAGACGTTGTTGGGCCTCCAAGTGCAGTGGTTTGTAGGACAGTAGCAAATTTCCCTCAAGTGGATGACCTAAGGTTTATCAATCCGTGGGAGGCGTAGGATGAAGATGGTCTCTCTCAAACAACCCTGCAACCAAATAACAAAGAGTCTCTTGATCACCAAAACATACATCAAGTGAATCACGTGATATCCCATTGTCACCACAGATACGCACGACAAGACATACATCAAGTGTTCTCGAATCATTAAAGACTCAATCCAATAAGATTACTTCAAAGGGAAAACTCAATCCATTACAAGAGAGTAGAGGGGGGAGAAGCAACATAAGATCCAACTATAATAGCAAAGCTCGCGATACATCAAGATCGTGCCAAATCAAGAACACAGAGAGAGAGAGAGAGAGAGAGATCAAACACATAGCTCTTGGTACATACCCTCAGCCCGAGGGTGAACTACTCCTCCTCGTCATGGAGATCGCGGGATGATGAAGATGGCCACGGTGAGGTTCCCCCCTCCGCAGGTGCCGAACAGGCACCGAGAGGTTTTGGTGGCTACTGAGGCTTGCGGCGGAACTCCCGATCTATTCTGTTCCTCAAGTTTTAGGGTATATGGATATATATAGGCGGAAGAAATGCGTCGGGGAGCCACGAGGGGCCACGTGGGTGGAGGCGCGCCCTAGGGGTGGGCGCGCCCCTACCTTGTGGCTCCTCGTTTCTTTCTGACGTGCACTCCAAGTTTATCCGTAGCTTTCCTTCCAAAAATAACTTCTCCAGTTGGTTTCATTCCGTTTCGACTCCGTTTGATATTTCTTTTCTTCGAAACACTGAAACAAGGGAAATAACAGGAACTGGCATTGGGCTCTGGGTCAATAGGTTAGTCCCAAAAGTAATATAAAAGTGGATAATAAAGCCCAAAAACATCCAAAACACATAATATAATAGCATGGAACAATAAAAATTATAGATATGTTGGAGACGTATCAACCTACATGATCGAGGATATATATATATATATATATATATATATATATATATATATATATATATATATATATATATATATATATATATATATATATATATATATATATATATATATATATAGCTAAACTAAGCGTGAGTGTAGAATAACTTATTCTACACCCCAAGATGTGATACATACAAAATACGGTAACACACTATGTAAAATATAGTAATTTTCGTAAAAATGTAATAAACTACAAACTTAGATGATAAAAAAAATATTTTCCAAATTACTATATTTTGTACACCGTTTTACTAGATTTTGTACATAGCGTTACTAGGGGGTGTAGAATAAGCTATTCTACACTCACGCTTAGAATAGCGTTATAGCTACTACTTCATACCCTCGGACCTGAGGGATGACTACTCAGACATCACCGTGAGAAGGAAGGGAGAGTTGTTGGTGATGTTGACGGAGATGGCGGAGACGTCCCCGGCAGCACTCCGACGCCACCAGAGGAGAGGAGGAAGGCCCCCTCCTTCTTCCTTGGCCTTCTCTCCCGGTTAGAGGGATTTCCTCCCTCGGTTTGTTGGGGAATGCAGTAATTTCAAAAAATTTCCTACGCACACACAAGATCCATCTAGGTGATGCATAGCAACGAGAGGAGAGAGTGTTGTCCACGTACCCTTGTAGACCGAAAGCGGAAGCGTTATGACAACACGGTTGATGTAGTCGTACGTCTTCACGATCCGACCGATCCTAGCACCGAAAGTACGACACCTCCGCGATCTGCACACGTTCAGCTCGGTGACGTCCCACGAAATCTAGATCCAGCTGAGGTCGAGGGAGAGTTTCGTCAGCATGACGGCGTGATGACGGTGATGATGAAGTTACCGACGCAGGGCTTCGCCTAAGTACTACAACAATATTACTGAGGTGGAAATCTGTGGAGGGGGGCACTGCACACGGCTAAACAATCAACTTGTGTGTCTATGGGGTGCCCCCTCCCCCATATATAAAGGAGTGGAGGAGGGGAGGGCCGACCCTCTCATGGCGCGCCCAAGGGAGGAGTCCTACTCCCGGTGGGAGTAGGATTCCCCCTTCCCTAGTTGGAGTAGGAGAAGAAGGAAGGAGGAGAGAGGGAGAAGGAAAGGGGGGCCGACCCCCACCCCAATTCGGATTGGGCTTGGGGGGGAGGGGGCGCCCCCACCTTGGCCGCCTCCTCCTCTCTCCCACTAAGGCCCATATACTCCCTGGGGGGGGGGGGGGGTTCCGGTAACCCCCCGGTACTCCGGTAAATGCCCGAACTCACCCGGAACCATTCCGATGTCCAAACATAGCCTTCCAATATATCGATCTTTATGTCTCGACCATTTCGAGACTCCTTGTCATGTCCGTGATCACATCCGGGACTTCGAACAACCTTCGGTACATCAAAACACATAAACTCATGATACCGATCGTCATCGAACGTTAAGCGTGAGGACCCTATGGGTTCGAGAACTATGTAGACATGACCGAGACTCGTCTCGGGTCAATAACCAATAGCGGAACCTGGATGCTCATATTGGTTCCTACATATTCTACGAAGATCTTTATCGGTCAAACCGCATAACAGCATACGTTGTTTCCTTTGTCATCGGTATGTTACTTGCCCGAGATTCGATCGTCGGTATCCCAATACCTAGTTTAATCTTGTTACCGGCAAGTCTCTTTACTCGTTCCGTCATGCATCATCCCACAACTAACTCATTAGTCGCATTGCTTGCAAGGCTTATAGTGATGTGCATTACCGAGAGGGCCTAGAGATACCTCTCCGACAATCGGAGTGACAAATCCTAATCTGGATCTATGCCAACTAAACAAACACCATCGGAGACACATGTAGAGCATCTTTATAATCACCCAGTTACGTTGTGACGTTTGATAGCACACAAAGTGTTCCTATGGTATTCGAGAGTTGCATAATCTCATAGTCATAGGAACATGTATAAGTCATGAAGAAAGCAATAACAACAAACTAAACGATCATCGTGCTAAGCTAACGGATTGTCAAGTAAATCACATCATTCTCTAATGATGCGATCCCGTTAATCAAATCACAACTCATGTCTATGGCTAGGAAACTTAACCATCTTTGATTCAACGAGCTAGTCAAGTAGAAGTATACTAGTGACACTCTGTTTGTCTATGTATTCACACATGTACTAAGTTTCCGGTTAATACAATTCTAGCATGAATAATAAACATTTATCATGATATAAGGAAATATAAATAACAACTTTATTATTGCCTCTAGGGCATATTTCCTTCAGTCTCCCACTTGCACTAGAGTCAATAATCTAGAATACACAGTAATGATTCTAACACACATGGAGTCTTGGTGCTGATCATGTTTTGCTCGTGAGAGAGGCTTAGTCAACGGGTCTGCAACATTCAGATCCGTATGTATCTTGCAAATCTCTATGTCTCCCTCCTTGACTTGATCACGGATGGAATTGAAGTGTCTCTTTATGTGCTTGGTTCTCTTGTGAAATCTGGATTCCTTTGCCAAGTCAATTGCACCAGTATTGTCACAAAAGATTTTCATTGGACCCGATGCACTAGATATGACACCTAGATCGGATATGAACTCCTTCATCCAGACTCCTTCATTTGCTGCTTCCGAAGCAGCTATGTATTCCGCTTCACACGTAGATCCCGCCACGATGCTTTGCTTAGAACTGCACCAACTTACAACTCCACCATTCAATATAAACACATAGTCATCCGGATCAATGTCAAAGCTTGCATCGATGTAACCATTTACGACGAGTTCTTTGTCACCTCCATAAACGAGAAACATATCCTTAGTCCTTTTCAGGTATTTCAGGATGTTCTTGACCGCTGTCCAGTGATCCACTCCTGGATTACTTTGGTACCTCCCTGCTAAACTAATAGCAACGCACACATCAGGTCTGGTACACAACATTGCATACATGATAGAACCTATGGCTGAAGCATAGGGACTGACTTTCATTTTCTCTCTATCTTCTACAGTGGTCGGGCATTGAGTCTGACTCAACTTCACACCTTGTAACACAGGCAAGAACCCTTTCTTTGCTTGACCCATTTTGAACTTCTTCAAAACTTTATCAAGGTATGTGCTTTGTGAAAGTCCAATTAAGCGTCTTGATCTATCTCTATAGATCTTGATGCCCAATATATAAGCAGCTTCACCGAGGTCTTTCATTGAAAAACTCTTATTCAAGTATCCTTTTATGCTATCCATAAATTCTATATCATTTCCAATCGACAATATGTCATCCACATATAATATTAGAAATGCTACAGAGCTGCCACTCACTTTCTTGTAAATACAGGCTTCTCCAAAAGTCTATATAAAATCATATGCTTTAATCACACTATCAAAACGTTTATTCCAACTCCGAGATGCTTGCACCAGTCCATAAATGGATCGTTGGAGCTTGCACACTTTGTTAGCATCCTTTGGATTGATAAAACCTTCAGGTTGCATCATATACAACTCTTCTTCCAGAAATCCATTCAAGAATGCAGCCTTTACATCCATTTGCCAAATTTCATAATCATAAAATGCATCAATTGCTAACATGATTTGGACGGACTTAAGCATCGCTACGAGTGAGAAGGTATCATCGTAGTCAACTCCTTGAACTTGTCAAAAACCTTTCGCAACAATTCGAGCTTTGTAGACAGTAACATTACCATCAGCGTCAGTCTTCTTCTTGAAAATCCATTTATTCTCGATGGCTTGCCGATCATCGGGCAAGTCAACCAAAGTACACACTTTGTTCTCATACATGGATCCCATCTTAGATTTCATGGCTTCAAGCCATTTTGCGGAATCTGGGCTCATCATTGCTTCCTCATAGTTCATAGGGTCGTCATGGTCAAGTAACGTGACCTCCAGAACTGGATTACCGTACCACTCCGGTGTGGATCTTACTCTGGTTGACCTACGAGGTTCAGTAGTAACTTGATCTGAAGTTACATGATCATCATCATTAGCTTCCTCACTAATTAGTGTAGCAGTCATAGGAACTAATTTCTGTGATGAACTACTTTCCAATAAGGGAGCAGGTACAGTTACCTCATCAAGTTCTACTTTCCTCCCACTCACTTCTTTCAAGAGAAACTCCTTCTTTAGAAAGCATCCATTCTTAGCAACGAATGTTTTGCCTTCGGATCTGTGATAGAAGGTGTACCCAACAGTTTCCTTTGGGTATCCTATGAAGACAAATTTCTCTGATTTGGGTTCGAGCTTATCAGGTTGAAGTTCTTTCACATAAGCATCGCAGCCCCAAATTTTAAGAAACGACAACTTGGGTTTCTTGCCAAACCACAGTTCATAAGGTGTCGTCTCAACGGATTTTGATGGTGCCCTATTTGACGTGAATGCAACTGTCTCTAAAGCATAACCCCAAAATGATAGCGGTAAATCAGGAAGAGACATCATAGATCGCACCATATCTAATAAAGTACGATTACAACGTTCGAACACACCATTACGCTATGGTGTTCAGGGTGGCGTGAGTTGCGAAACTATTCCGCATTGTTTCAAATGAAGACCAAACTCGTAACTCAAGTATTCTCCTCCACGATCAGATCGTATAAACTTAATTTTCTTGTTATGATGTTTTGCCACTTCACTCTGAAATTCTTTGAACTTTTCAAATGTTTCAGACTTATGTTTCATCAAGTAGATATACCCATATCTGCTCAAATCATCTGTGAAGGTCAGAAAATAACGATACCCACCGCGAGCCTCAATGTTCATTGGACCACATACACCAGTATGTATGATTTCCAATAAATCTATTGCTCGCTCCATTGTTGCAGAGAACGGAGATTTAGTCATCTTGCCCATGAGGCATGGTTCGCAAGTACCAAGTGTTTCATAATCAAGTGATTCCAAAAGTCCATTAGAATGGAGTTTCTTCATGCGCTTTACACCAATATGACCCAAACGGCAGTGCCACAAATAAGTTGCACTATCATTATTAACTCTGCATCTTTTGGCTTCAATATTATGAATATGTGTATCACTACTATCGAGATTCAACAAAAATAGACCACTCTTCAAGGGTGCATGACCATAAAAGATATTACTCATATAAATAGAACAACCATTATTCTCGGATTTAAATGAATAACTGTCTCGCATCAAACAAGATCCAGATATAATGTTCATGCTTAACGCTGGCACCAAATAACAATTATTCAGGTCTAAAACTAATCCCGAAGGTAGATGTAGAGGTATCGACTTCGGAACCATTTCCCACGCGCACCGTCACCTCGTCCTTAGACAATCTTCGCTTAATCTGTAGTCCCTGTTTCGAGTTGCAAATATTAGCAACAGAACCAGTATCAAATACCCAGGCACTATTGCGAGCATTAGTAAGGTACACATCAATAACATGTATATCACATATACCTTTGTTCACCTTGCCATCCTTCTTATCCGCCAAATACTTGGGGCAATTCCGCTTCCAGTGACCAGTCCCTTTGCAGTAGAAGCATTTAGTCTCAGGCTTAGGTCCAGACTTGGGCTTCTTCACTTGAGCAGCAACTTGCTTGCCGTTCTTCTTGAAGTTCCCCTTCTTACCTTTACCCTTTTTCTGAAAATTGGTGGTCTTATTGACCACCAACACTTGATGCTCCTTCTTGATTTCTATCTCCGCAACTTTTAGCATTGCGAAGAGCTCGGGAATTGTCTTATCCGTCCCTTGCATATTATAGTTCATCACGAAGCTCTTGTAGCTTGGTGGCAGTGATTGAAGAACTCTGTCAATGACACTATCATCAGGAAGATTAAATCCCAGCTGAGTCAAGTGGTTGTGGTACCCAGACATTCTGAGTATATGTTCACTGACAAAACTATTCTCCTCCATTTTGTAGCTGTAAAACTTATTGGAGACTTCATATCTCTCAATCCGGGCATTTGCTTGAAATATTAACTTCAACTCCTGGAACATCTCATATGCTCCATGACATTCAAAACAACGTTGAAGTCCCGTTTCTAAGCCGTAAAGCATGGCACACTGAACTATCGAGTAGTCATCAGCTTTGCTTTGCCAGATGTTCTTAACGTCATCAGCAGCATTTGCAGCAGGCCTGGCACCTAGCGGTGCTTCCAGGACGTAATTCTTCTGTGCAGCAATGAGGATAATTCTAAAATTACGGACCCAGTCCGTGTAGGTGCTACCATCATCTTTCAACTTAGCTTTCTCTAGGAACGCATTAAAATTCAAAGGAATAGTAGCACGGGCCATTGATCTACAACAACATAGACATGCAAAATACTATCAGGTACTAAGTTCATGATAAATTAAAGTTCAATTAATCATATTACTTAAGAACTCCCACTTAGATAAACACCCCCTCACGTGATCCAAATCAACTAAACCATGTCCGATCATCACGTGAGATGGAGTAGTTTTCAATGGTGAACATCACTATGTTGATCATATCTACTTTATGATTCACGCTCGAGCTTTCGGTCTCAGTGTTCCGAGGCCATATCTGCATACGCTAGGCTCGTCAAGTTTAACCCGAGTATTCTGCGTGTGCAAAACTGGCTTTCACCTGTTGTATGTTAATGTAGAGCTTATCGCACTCAATCATCACGTGGTGTCTCGGCACGATGAACTTTCGCAACGGTGCATACTCAGGGAGAACACTTGTACCTTGAAATTTAGTGAGAGATCATCTTATAATGCTACCGCCAAACTAAGCAAAATAAGATGCATAAAGGATAAACATCACATGCAATCAATATAAGTGATATGATATGGCCATCATCATCTTGTGCCTTTGATCTCCATCTCCAAAGCACCGTCATGATCACCATCGTCACCGGCGCGACACCTTGATCTCCATCGTAGCATCGTTGTCATCTCGCCAACTATTGCTTCTACGACTATCGCTACCGCTTAGTGATAAAGTAAAAACAATTACATGGCGATTGCTTTGCATACAATAAAGCGACAACCATATGGCTCCTGCGAGTTGCCGATAACTCTGTTACAAAACATCATCTCATACAATAAAATTTAGCATCATGTCTTGACCATATCACATCACAACATGCCCTGCAAAAACAAGTTAGATGTCCTCTACTTTGTTGTTGAAAGTTTTACGTGGCTGCTACGGGCTGAGCAAGAACTGTTCTTACCTACGCATCAAAACCACAACAATTTTTCGTTAAGTGTGTTGTTTTAACCTTCAACAAGGACTGGGCGTAGTCACACTCGATTCAACTAAAGTTGGAGAAACTGATACCCGCCAGCCACCTGTGTGCAAAGCACGTCGGTAGAACCAGTCTCGCATAAGCGTACGCGTAATGTTGGTCCGGGCTGCTCCATCCAACAATACCGCCGAATCAAAGCATGACATGCTGGTAAGCAGTATGACTATTATCGCCCACAACTATTTGTGTTGTACTCGTGCATATAACATCTACGCATAGACCTGGCTCGGATGCCACTGTTGGGGAACACAATAATTTCAATTTTTTCCCTACGCACACGCAAGATCCATCTAGGTGATGCATATCAACGAGAGGGGAGAGTGTTATCCACGTACCCTCGTAGACCGAAAGCGGAAGCATTATGACAACGCGATTGATGTAGTCGTACGTCTTCACGTTCCGACCGGTCCTAGCACCGAAAGTATGGCACCTCCGCGATCTGCACACGTTCAGCTCGATGACGTCCCACGAACACTACATCCAGCTGAGGTCAAGGGAGAGTTTCGGAAGCACGACGATGTGATGACGGTGATGATGAAGTTATTGACGCAGGGCTTCACCTAAGCACTACAACGATATGATCGAGGTGGAAATCTGTGGAGGGGGGCACCGCACACGGCTAAACAACCAACTTGTGTGCCTATGGGGTGCCCCCCTCCCACATACATAAAGGAGTGGAGGAGGGGAGGGCCGACCCTCTCATGGCGCGCCCAAGGGGGGAGTCCTACTCCCGGTGGGAGTAGGATTCCCCCTTCCCTAGTTGGAGTAGGAGAAGAAGGAAGGAGGAGAGAGGGAGAAGGAAAGGGGGGCCGGCCCCCACCCCAATTCGGATTGGGCTTGGGGAGGAGGGCGCCCCCACCTTGGCCGCCTCCTCCTATCTCCCACTAAGGCCCATATACTCCCTAGGGGGTTCCGGTAACCCCTCGGTACTTCGATAAATGCCCGAACTCACCCGGAACCATTCCGATGTCCAAACATAGCCTTCCAATATATCGATCTTTATGTCTCGACCATTTCGAGACTGATCGTCATGTCCGTGATCACATCCGGGACTCCAAACAACCTTTGATACCTCAAAACACATAAACTCATAATACCGATCGTCATCGAACGTTAAGCGTGTGGATCCTACGGGTTCGAGAACTATGTAGACATGACCGAGACTCATCTCCGGTCAATAAATAATAGCGGAACCTGGATGCTCATATTGGTTCCTACATATTCTACGAAGATCTTTATCGGTCAAACTGCATAACAACATACGTTGTTCCCTTTGTCATCGGTATGTTACTTGCCTGAGATTCGATCGTCGGTATCGCAATACCTAGTTCAATCTCATTACCGGCAAGTCTCTTTACTCGTTCCTTAATGCATCATCCCGCAACTAACTCATTAGTCACATTGCTTGCAAGGCTTATAGTGATGTGCATTACCGAGAGGGCCTAGAGATACCTCTCCGACAATCGGAGTGACAAATCCTAATCTCGATCTATGCCAAGTCAACAAACACCATCGAAGACACCTGTAGAGCATCTTTATAATCACCCAGTTACGCTGTGACGTTTGATAGCACACAAAGTGTTCCTTCGGTATTCAGGAGTTGCATAATCTCATAGTCATAGGAACATTGTATAAGTCATGAAGAAAGCAATGGCAACAAACTAAATGATCATTGTGCTAAGCTAACAGATGGGTCAAGTCAATCACATCATTCTCTAATGATGTGATCCCGTTAATCAAATGACAACTCATGTCTATGGCTAGGAAACTTAACCATCTTTGATTCAACGAGCTAGTCAAGTAGAGGCATACTAGTGACACTCTGTTTGTCTATGTATTCACACATGTACTTAAGTTTCCGGTTAATAAAATTCTAGCATGAATAATGAACATTTATCATGATATAAGGAAATATAAATAACAACTTTATTATTGCCTCTAGGGCATATTTCCTTCATGGTTTTCCTGGCTATGGTGGTTTGGATATGAGAGTCTTCCCTGAGGTTGGATCCAAATTTTTGGGAGCTATTTCTAGATGCTGAAATCTAAGTCTCGTCACCCTTTTTTACTTTCCACAAGAGATACATAAGTGGTAAAATCACAAACAATTCAGGTCGGTTCAGAAACTTCAAGACCAAATTAGTTTCCGAAGGACGCCTCAACCCGAGTAACGGAACTATTTTTTTGTATTTTTTCCATCCTTGATTTTTTTTCTGCAATTGACAAAAAAACAAAAAAATGAATTGGCCTTTGCACTAGACTAATATGTTAATCCAATCAAAATATTATGTTTCCCATAACACTATATAAATGATGTGAATAAAGCATGAATTCTTCAAAAAATATAGATATATTTGGGACGTATTAACACCCCCAAGCTCAATCTATGCTCGTCCTCGAGCATGTAGATGATAAAAGAATATTTTTTAAAGTTTGGGAATGCTATAATAGAGCACAACTTAATTTGATCACATAGAGAATGATAGTTCTAATAACAAGAAGCATTATTGTATCAAGTTCAACATAACATCAAGTGATAATGAAGTATCTCGCAAATCTTACTAGACTATATTACAAACATAAAGTAGTGAATAAACATCAATGAAGTAAGGATAATGTTCAGGTACCCCAAACATGAATATGAATAATCGAAAGGCTTACAATGTTGCTGATCGCAATGCAGTCTTGATTAAAGTAATTGAACTAATGAAGATGGTGGCTATGGCTATGGAGACGAAGATGTGAAGCCAGGTTGATGACAGTTGCATGGCGGTTGGCAAGGTGAATTGACCATCTATCCTCATGGGGTTCTTCCTTCTCATTTATATAGGGAAGATAACGGAATAAGTTTTTGGAGCCCGTCTGTTGAGAATTAGGTTCAGGCCCTTTGATGAAGTTTTCTCAGGATGACGTCACAGAGGCTACCAAGTGTCTTCCTCCCTTCTGCTGCCTCTGGTGCGTGCATCCCATATATGACTTGATTTCCACCAAAAATTGTCCATATATGTAAGTAATACAATAAACAAGGAGATTTACACATCTTTGCATTTATTAGTGATCAGAGCACAAGTTATCCGGATAAAACACATAAAATATTGAGAATATCCGGTTTAGCAAGGATAGAAAACGAGTGTAAAAACCACTCATGAGCCGCCAAGGTTCCCGCGCTGCCACCATTAGGTGCCACATCCGTCACCGGGCCACCGTGATTTTTGGCCCCATTCGCCTCCACTAAGCCGTTCCCGCACCTCCCATGCTTTGCCGCAGCCTTGTGCCTGCTTCCTACCGTTCGGTCATGTCACCCCTTTCGCCGTGTGACCTCAAGGTGTTCATGACTTGCTCAGAGGTAATTTTCACCAAGTTTGTTTGTGTAGCGGCTCATAGATTCCTGTAGATGACATATGATTCACATTTTGCGTAGATGGATCTGATGGTAGAGCTGTTTTTTTATGATTCATCGTCGGATACTAGCTCCGAGTCCGAGAGTGAGTTCATGGATGCAAAAGAAGACGCGGTTGTGTCGATGGTTGCTAAATGGATACCTGCAACCAAAATGAAGAGGAAACATGTGGGATACATGTTAGTCGTCTGACAGTTCACCAGAATATAATTGAAGGCCATGCTAAGCTCACGGGCGACTAATTTCTGCCTGTTTGTACCTTCCCTGCCTACTTGTTATGGTGACACTTCTACATGACCGAATGACTATTTCATCAAATTGCCGACGACATGGAAGGCAATGTACCATTCTTCTAGTAACGGAGAAATGCTGCCGACCAGCTATTTTTTTTTCTTGTTTTCAGAAGGTGACATCGACACTTCGGATGATTGCATATGACACTCCTATAGATGCGTTGAATGAGTATCTATGAATGGCTGAAGATACAATCATATAATGCACGAACGTGTTTGATGAAACATAGATACTGTGATGAAGGTTTATGGAGAGCAGTATCTGTTGGGGATTGTAGCAGAAATTTAAAATTTTCTACGCATCACCAAGATCAATCTATGGAGTAATCTAGCAACAAGGGGAAGGGGAGTGCATCTACACACCCTTGTAGATCGCTAGCGGAAGCGTTGCAAGAACGCGGATGAGGTAGTCGTACTCGTGGCGATTCAGATCGCGGTCGATTCCGATCTAAGCGCCGAACAACGGCGCCTCCGCATTCAACACGTGCAGCCGGTGGCGTCTCCCATGCCTTGATCCAGCAAGGAGAGAGGAGAGGTTGGGGAAGACTCCGTCCAGCAGTAGCCGACAGCGTGGTGGTGGTGGAGGAGCGCGGTACTCAGCAGGGCCGCCAAGCACTACGAGAGCGAGGAGGGAGAGGTAGGGCTGCGCCTTGGGAGAGAGAGACTCGTGTGTTCGGCAACCCCAAAACCTCCACTATATATAGGGGCAAGGGGAGGGGGAGGCGCCCTAGGGTTTCCCCTAGGGGGGGGGGGGGGCGGGCGGCGGCCAGGGCAGATGGGATCTCCCCCCTTGGGTGACTTGGCCCCCAAGCCAGGAGGTGGGAACCCTAGATGGGGCGCCCCAAACCCCCTGGTCACGTGGGAATAGGTGAGGGGGGCGCACAACCCCTTAGTGGGCTGGTTTGCCCCCTTCCCTTGGCCCATGAAGCCCCCCAACACTTGTCGGGGCTCCCGAAGTACCTTTCGGTCATGCTGGTCATCACCCGGTACCTCCGGAACACTTTCGGACTCCAAAACCCTTCGTCCAATATATCAATCTTCACCTCCGGACCATTCCGGAACTCCTCGTGACGTCCGGGATCTCATCCGGGACTCCGAACAATATTCGGTAACCGCGTACATACTTTCCCTATAACCCTAGCGTCATCGAACCTTAAGTGTGTAGACCCTACGCGCTCGGGAATCATGCAGACATGACCGAGACATCTCTCTGGTCAGTAACCAACAGAGGGATCTAGATACCCATGTTGGCTCCCACATGTTCCACGATGATCTCATCGGATGAACCACGATGTCAAGGATTCAATCAATCCCGTATACAATTCCCTTTGTCTACTGGTATGATACTTTCCCGAGATTCGATCGTCGGTATCCCGATACCTTGTTCAATCTCGTTACCGGCAAGTCTCTTTACTCGTTCCGTAACACATCATCCCGTGATCAAATCCTTGGTCACATTGTGCACATTATGATGATGTCCTACCTAGTGAGCCCAAAGATACCTCTCCGTTACGGAGTGACAAATCTCAGTCTCGATTAGTGCCAACCCAGAGACACTTTCGGAGATACCGTAGTGCACCTTTATAGCCACCCGATTACGTTGTGACGTTTGGTACACCAAAGCATTCCTACGGTATCCGGAGTTGCACAATCTCATGGTCTAAGGAAATGATACTTGACATTAGAAAAGCTTTAGCATCGAACTACGATCTTGTGCTAGGCTTAGGATTGGGTCTTGTCCATCACATCATTCTCCTAATGATGTGATCCCGTTATCAACGATATCCAATGTCCATGGTCGAAGCTGTAACCATCTATTGATCAACGAGCTAGTCAACTAGAGGCTTACTAGGGACATGGTGTTGTCTATGTATCCACACATGTATCTGAGTTTCCTATCAATACAATTCTAGCATGGATAATAAACGATTATCATGAACAAGGAAATATAATAATAATAACTAATTTATTATTGCCTCTAGGGCATATTTCCAACAGTCTCCCACTTGCACTAGAGTCAATAATCCAGTTCACATCGCTATGTGATTAACACTCAAGGTCACATCTCCATGTGACTAACACCCAAAGAGTTTACTAGAGTCAGTAATCTAGTTCACATTACCATGTGATTAACACTCAATGTGTTCTGGGTTTGATCATGTTATTCTTTCAGAGATGTTATAGTCAACGGGTCTACAACAATCAGATCCGCATTTACTTCGCAAAACTTTATGTCATATCGTAGATGCTGCTACCACGTTCCACTTGAAGCTACTCCAAATGGTTGCTCCATTATACATATCCGGTTTTTCTACTCATATTCATCCAGATAGGTGTTAAAGCTTGCATCTACGTAACTGTTAACGTCGAACTCTTTATCACCTCCATAACCGAGAAATATTTCCTTATTCCTCTAAGGCTAATTTTGACCACTGTCCAGTTATACACTCCTGGATCACCTTTGTACCCTCTTGCCAGACATGTGGCAAGGCACAAATTAGGTGCGGTACTCAGCATGGCATACCGCATAGAGACTATGACAAAAGCATAGGGGACGACCTTCGTCCTTCCTCTTTCTTCTGCCGTGGTCAAGCTTTGAGTCTTGCTCAACTTCACACCTTACAACTCAGGTAAGAATCCCTTCTTTGACTGATCTATTTTGAACTCCCTCAAAATCATGTCAAGGTGTGCGTTCTATGAAAGTATCATCAGGCGTCCTGATCTATCTCTATAGATCTTGATGCCAATATGTAAGCAGCTTTATCCAGGTCTTCCTTTGAAAAACACTCTTCAAACAACCGTTTATGCTTTCCAGAAATTCTACATTATTTCGGATCAACATGTCATCCACATATACTTATTAGAAATGTTGTAGTGCTCCCACTCACTTTCTTGTAAATACAAGTTTCTAGCAAACATTGTATAAACCTAAAAGCTTTGATCACTCCATCAAAGCATATATTCTGACTCCGAGATGCTTGCTCTAGTCCATAGAAGGATCGCTGGAGCCAGCATACCTTTTAGCATCCTTAGGATCGACAAAACCTTTTATTGTATCACATACAACTTTTTCTTACGAAAACTGGTAAGAAAACTTGTTTTGACATCCATCTATCAGATTTCATAATCGAGAAATACAGCTAATGCTAACATGATTCCGACGGACTTAAACATCGCTACAGGTGAGAAAATCTCATCGTAGTCAACTCCTTGAACTTGTGAAAAGACTCTTTGCCACAAGTCGAGCTTCATAGACGGTAACATTACCGTCCACGTCCGTCTTCTTCTTAAAGATCCATTTATCTCAATGGCTTGCCGATCATCGGGCAAGTCCACCAAAGTCCATGCTTTGTTCTGATACATGGATCCTATCTCGGATTTCATGGCTTCTAACCATTTGTCGGAATATGGGCCCACCATCGCTTCTCCATAGCTCGTAGGTTCATTGTTGTCCAACATGATATCTAAGACAGGATCACCGTACCACTCGGAGTAGTACATATCCTTGTCGACTCACGAGGTTCGATAGAAACTTGATCCAAGCTTCATGATCACTATCATTAACTTCCTCTTCAACAAGCGTAGGCTCCACGAAACATCTTTACGTGTTGCACCACTACGGTTGAAGTA
Organism: Aegilops longissima; assembly: GCA_021605205.1. Classification (NCBI taxonomy): domain Eukaryota; kingdom Viridiplantae; phylum Streptophyta; class Magnoliopsida; order Poales; family Poaceae; genus Aegilops; species Aegilops longissima. The sequence continues at coordinate 511,779,514 of CM038677.1, forward strand.
GAGGTTCAACAACCTTATCAAGTTCTATCTTCCTCCCACTCAATTCTTTCGAGAGAAACTCCTTCTCAAGAAGGGACCCATTCTTAGCGACAAACACTTTGCCCTCGGATCTGAGACAGAAGGTATACCCAACTATTACCTTTGGGTATCCTATGAAGATGTATTTGTCCGCTTTGGGTTCGAGCTTTTTCCGGATGAAGCCTTAAGCATCGCAGCACCAAATATTAAGAAACGACAACTTTGGTTTCTTGCCAAACCAATGTTCATACGACATCGTCTCAACGGACTTAGATGGTGCCCTATCTAAAGTGAATGCAGCTGTCTCTAACGCATAACCTCAAAATGATAGCGGTAGATCGGTAAGAGACATCATAGATCGCACCATATCTCATAAGGTTCGATTACGACGTCCGGACACGCCATTACGCTGTGGTGTTCCAGGTGGTGTCAACTGTGAAACAATTTCACAATGTGTTAAGTGATTGCCAAACTCATAACTCAGAAATTCTCCATCGATCAGATCGTAGTAATTTGATCTTCTTTTATGATGGTTCTTAACTTCACTCTGAAATTGCTTGAACTTTTCAAATGTTTCAGACTTGTGCTTAATTAAGTAAATATACCCATATCTACTCAAATGGTCAGTGAAGATGAGAAAATAGCGATGTCCACCGCATGCCTCAATTCTTATTGGATCACACACATCAGCATGTATGATTTCCAACAAGTTACTTGCCCGTTTCATTGTACCTGAAAACGGGGTCTTAGTCATCCTGCCCATGAGGCATGGCTCGCATGTGTCAAGTGATTCAAAATCAAGTGACTCCAAACATCCATCGACATGGAGTTTCTTCATGCATCTTACGCCAATATGACCTAATCGGTAGTGCCACAAGAAAGTGGTACTATCATTATTAACTCTACATCTTTTGGCGTGAACATGTGTATTACCACGACCGAGATTCAATGAACCATTCACATAGGGTGCATGACCATGAAAGGTATTATTCATGTAAACAGAATAACCATTATTCTCTAACTTAAATGAATAACCGTATTGCAATGAACATGATCTAATCATATTCATGCTCAACGTAGACACCTGATAACATTTATCTAGGTTCAATACTAATCCCGAAGGCAGATGGAGCGTTCGATGGTGATCTCATCAACTTTGGAAACACTTCCAACACACATCGTCACCTCGCCCTTAGCCAGTATCCGTTTAGTCCGTAGCTTTTGCTTCAAGTCACCAATAATAGCAACTGAACCGGTATCCAATACCCAGGTGCTGCCAGGAGTACTAGTAAGGTACACATTAATAACACGTATATACTTTGTTGAAGTTTCCAGCCTTCTTATCTACCATGCATTTGGGGTAGTTCCGCTACCAGTGACCGTACCCCTTACAATAGAAGCACTTAGTCTCGGGTTTGGGTTCAACCTTGGGTTCCTTCACTGGAGCGGCAACTGGTTTGCCATTCATGAAGTTTCCCTTCTAGCCCTTGCCCTTCTTGAAACCAGTGGTCTTGTTAAACCATCAACACTTGATGCTCCTTCTTGATTTCTACCCTTTTTTTACGATCTTAAGCACCGCGAACAGCTCCGGTATCATCTCCATCCCTTGCATGTCATAGTTCATCACGAAGATCTAGTAGCTTAGTGATAGTGACTAGAGAACTCTATCAATCACTATCTTATCTGGAAGTTTAACTCCCACTTGATTCAAGTGATTGTAGCACCCAGACATTTTGAGCACATGCTCACTAGTTGAGCTATTCTCCTCCATCTTGTAGGCAAGGAACTTGTCAGAGGTCTCATACCTCTCAACACGGGCATGAGCCTGAAATCCCAATTTCAGCTCTTGGAACATTTCATATGTTCTATGGCGTTCAAAACGTCATTGGAATCCCGATTCTAAGCCATAAAGTATGGTGCACTTAACTATCAAGTAGTCATCAGGACGTATTTGTCAGATGTTCATAACATCCACAGACAACGCTGGAGGGGTTGGCACACCGAGTGGTGCATCAAAGACATAAGCCTTCTGTGTAGCAGTGAGGACACTCCTCAGACAACGGATCTAGTCCGCATCATTGCTTACAATATCTTTCAACAATCTTTCTCTAGGGCGTATTGAAGCGAGGGAGCTACAACGCGAGCTATTGATCTACAACCTATTTTGCAAAGACAACTTAGACTATTGTTCATGATAAATAAGTTCATCTAATCAAATTATATAATGAACTCCCACTCAGATAGACATCCCTCTAGTCATCTAAGTGATACATGATCCGAGTCAACTAGGCCGTGTCCGATCATCACGTGAGACGGACTAGTCATCATCGGTGAACATCTTCATGTTGATCGTATCTTCTATACGACTCATGTTCGACCTTCGGTCTTCCGTGTTCCGAGGCCATGTCTGTACATGCTAGGCTCGTCAAGTCAACCTAAGTGTATTCCGTGTGTAAATCTGGCTTACACCCGTTGTATGCGAATGTTAGAACCTATCACACCCGATCATCACGTGGTGCTTCGGAACAACAGACCTTAGCAACGGTGCACAGTTAGGGGGAACACTTTCTTGAAATTATTGCGAGGAATCATCTTATTTAAGCTACCATCGTTCTAAGCAAATAAGATGTAAAACATGATCAACATCACATGCAATCAAATAGTGACATGATATGGCCAATATCATTTTGCTCCTTTTGATCTCCATCTTCGGGGCGCCATGATCATCATTGTTACCGGCATGACATCATGATCTCCATCATCGTGTCTTCATGAAGTTGTCTCGTCAACTATTACTTCTACTACTATGGCTAACGGTTTAGCAATAAAGTAAAGTAATTACATGACGTTTATGTTGACACGCAGGTCATAAATAAATTAAGACAACTCCTATGGCTCCTGCTGGTTGTCATACTCATCGACATGCAAGTCGTGATTCCTATTACAAGAACATGATCAATCTCATACATCACATATATCATTCATCACATCCTTTTGGCCATATCACATCACACGGCATATGCTGCAAAAATAAGTTAGACGTCCTCTAATTGTTGTTGCAAATTTTACGTGGCTGCTATAGGTTTCTTAGCAAGAACGTTTCTTACCTACGCCGAAACCACAACGTGATATGCCAATTTCTATTTACCCTTCATAAGGACCCTTTTCATCGAATCCGATCCGACTAAAGTGGGAGAGCAGACACCCGCTAGCCACCTTATGCAACTAGTGCATGTCAGTCGGTGGAACCTGTCTCACGTAAGTGTACGTGTAAGGTCGGTCCGGGCCGCTTCATCCCATGATGCCGCCGAATCAAGATAAGACTAGTAACGGCAAGTAAATTGACAACATCGACGCCCACAACTACTTTGTGTTCTACTCGTGCACAGAAACTATGCATAGACCTAGCTCATGATGCCACTGTTGGGATCGTAGCAGAAATTTAAAATTTTCTACGCATCACCAAGATCAATATATGGAGTAATATAGCAACAAGGGGAAGGGGAGTGCATCTACATACCCTTGTAGATCGCTAGCGGAAGTGTTGCAAGAACGCGGATGAGGTAGTCGTACTCGTGGCGATTCAAATCACGGTCGATTCTGATCTAAGCGCCGAACAACAGCGCCTCCGCGTTCAACACACGTGCAACCCGGTGACGTCTCCCATGCCTTGATCCAGCAAGGAGAGAGGGAGAGGTTGGGGAAGACTCCGTCCGGCAGCAGCACGATGGCATAGTGGTGGTGGAGGAGCGCGGTACTCCAGCAGGGCTTCGCCAAGCACTACGAGAGATGAGGAGGGAGAGAGGTCGGGCTGCGCCTTGGGAGAGAGAGACTCGTGTGTTCGACAACCCCAAAACCTCCACTATATATAGGGGCAAGGGGAGGGGGAGGCGCCCTAGGGTTTCCCCTAGGGGGGGCGGCGGCCAGGGCGGATGGGATCTCCCCCTTGGGTGACTTGGCCCCAAGCCGGAGGTGGGAACCCTAGATGGGCGCCCCAAACCCCTGGTCACGTGGGAATAGGTGAGGGGGGCGCAGCCCTTAGTGGGCTGGTTTGCCCCTTCCCTTGGCCCATGAAGCCCCCAACACTTGTCGGGGCTCGAAATACCTTCGGTCATCTTGGTCATCACCGGTACCTCGGAACACTTCGGACTCCAAAACCCTTCGTCCAATATATCAATCTTCACCTCCGGACCATTCTGGAACTCCTCATGACGTCCAGGATCTCATACGGGACTCCGAACAACATTCGGTAACCGCGTACATACTTTCCCTATAACCCTAGCGTCATCGAACCTTAAGTGTGTAGACCCTACGGGCTCGGGAATCATGCAGACATGACCGAGACATCTCTCTGGTCAATAACCAACAGCGGGATCTGGATACCCATGTTGGCTCCCACATGTTCCACGATGATCTCATCGGATGAACCACGATGTCAAGGATTCAATCAATCCCGTATACAATTCCCTTTGTCTACTGGTATGATACTTGCCCGAGATTCGATCGTCCGTATCCCGATACCTTGTTCAATCTCATTACCGGCAAGTCTCTTTACTCGTTCCGTAACACATCATCCCATGATCAACTCCTTTTTCACATTGTGCACATTATGATGATGTCCTACGAGTGGGCCAGAGATACCTCTCCGTTACGGAGTGACAAATCTCAGATCTCGATTCGTGCCAACCCCAGACACTTTCGGAGATACCCATAGTGCACCTTTATAGCCACCCGGTTATCTTTGTGGCGTTTGGTACACCCAAAGCATTCCTACGGTATCTGGGAGTTGCACAATCTCATGGTCTAAGGAAATGATACTTGACATTAGAAAAGCTTTAGCATACGAACTACACGATCTTGTGCTAGGCTTAGGATTGGGTCTTGTCCATCACATCATTCTCCTAATGATGTGATCCCGTTATCAACGACATCCAGTGTCCATGGTTAGGAAACCGTAACCATCTATTGATCAACGAGCTAGACAACTAGAGGCTTACTAGGGACATGGTGTTGTCTATGTATCCACACATGTATATAAGTTTCCTATCAATACAATTCTAGCATGGATAATAAACGATTATCATGAACAAGGAAATATAATAATAATAACTAATTTATTATTGCCTCTAGGGCATATTTCCAACAGTATCTACGAGCACCCAATGTCGAGGACACGTCGAGGCTTCTAGCGATGAATGCAACGAGAGGCTGGCCTGGGATTCTAGAGAGTGTTGAGTGTATACACTTGAGGTGGAGGAATTGCCCTGCAGCTTGGCATGACCAATTCACCAGGAATTGCCATGATCTAACAATCATTTTGGAAGATGTTGCCTATGATGATTTGTGGGTTTGACATTGCTACTTTGGTTGCATGGATCTAACGATAACATCAATATCTTACAGAGATCTTATCAGTTTGCAAGGCCAGCAGGTGGTATGGGTCATCCATGCAACCTCATGGCGAATGGTCATCATCATTTTTTTGCAGGGGGAAATGGTCATCAACATGACCAAAACTACTATCTAACCAATGACATCTATCTATCTTGGTCAACATTTGTGAAGACAATTTCTAATCTAGAGACCAAGAAACTTAAGCATTGTGCCAAGATGCAAAAAGCAACAAGGAAGGACATCTGGAGAGCATTTGGAGTGCTGCAAGCTAGGTTTGCAATTATTCGAGGTCCTGCTTGGTTTTTGAACAAGGCCATTTCGACAAAGATTATGGCATAATGTGTGATCGTACACAACATGATCATCGTGGTTGAGAGGGATATGCCAAGCCCCATGACCTATGAAAATATTGGCACAATCACCATCCCTCGCAGGCACACAAACCACATTCAAGCATTTTTGAGGCGTACCAAAAGATTGAAGACCAGAGCTCCAATGATCAACTGAAGGAGGATCTCACTGAGTATCATTGACAACTACCTGAGAGATAGTGTGTTTAAATTTCTTTAAAATTCATTTATTTTTACTTGAACACTTTTTTTGGTTGGATTATTTGTTGTGTTGATATTAATGGGTTGTAAGAATATCTGTTGAGCTATTGAATTGTTTGATCTAAATTGGACAAGCATAGTAGATAGAAGAAAACAGAAGTTTTTTTATGAATCCCACATTATGGTGAGTCTGTGTTTGAGTATACCCCCTTGTAACCTTCAAAACATACCGAAAAAGGGTTTTCCCCCGCTTTGTATACAAAGCAACCAACCGAACCATACATGGATAGGTCTTTGGGCGAGCAACCTGATCACGCCCAAAAAAGCGATAGAGAAAAGCAAAAGAAAAAAATGCCGACAACGGCGGATCAACAAAAACGAAGAAGCCTCGCGATCGCAGCGCCCACCAGGATCTTCCACTAGACTCCAGGACTCCGAAGCGCCGGCACCTATCAACACCTCCAAGAAGGATCGCGATGATGACGACGCTGCTACCAAGGGTTTCCCGCGGTACACGACGAGGCGAGAGGAAGGGTAGCCCCGACGCCCTCCCGGAAGGTCAGGTGGCACCCACAGGCGCCACCGTGCCGGTGTTGGCCATGCAGACAGGGGTTTCCCCCGATCCCAACCCGCACCTCGGGCGCCCCGGAGCCTGCCACCAAACCAACCACCACCGTGCGCCAACGCGGTCATGAGGCCCCCACGCCGTCTCACCACGGCACCGCGAAGTGAGGACAACACGACGAAGAATTAGAGCCGGAACTAGGGCATCAGCACCGTCGGCACGCGGGAGGGCCCCACCTCCACCGTCCGCGACGGTAGCCGTCCGGACGCAATAGCAGGAGCACACCAGGCCCGTGGATCCACAGGCCCGGCCGAGCCCTCGTGGGCCCGTAAAGCTCCCGCCTTCGCGCTGCTGCCGGCACGCCGTTGGTCCCGCCGCCCCAAATCCGAGCCGCTCCTCCTCCTCACGCGCGCCGCAGTAACGAGAAATACGCCCGGGCGGTCCGCTAGGACCAGATAGAAGCCCTAAGGGCGGATCTGGGCGGGGCGCATGGCCGGCCAACCAGCGCCACCAGCCGCCCGCCGCCAAAGGGCGGCGCCATCACCATGACAGGACGCCGCCAGCCCTGACCCGGGTCGGGAGGTGCTGTGTGAGGTAAGGAGGACCGCCGCCGCCAGCCCGCCCGCCAGATCCAGGGGCTCCGCCCGGCGGCGGGTGGGGGGCACGGGAGGGGGGAGTAAGAGGCGGGGGCTGCCTCGGCCGCCCCAGGGGAGGCGGGCGGCGTGGGGAGGGAGGAGGAGCTGTCCAACTTCGGGGCTCCTGGTCGACTACAGGAGGTTTCCCATCAACCTTCAAAACATAAGCCGCTTCACATACGTTATGGAGGTTGCTTATATGGCATAGTAGCTCTTGTATGTTTGTCTTGCCCTCTCTAAATTGCGTATATGGCAGAGTTCCACATGTCAAAATTCTGCACTCACCATTTTGACTTGCGCTGACTTTCAGCCCACTAGAGGTCCCCATTGAAGCGATCGTTTCTTTGTGAGCCCTTGAAGCTATTTTACATTTCTCTGTTCTTGCTTGCCACGAGTATCCTTGTCGCCAAAGAATCCCAGCTTTCCAACACGACGTTCGCACGCAGGCACGCACGCCGTGACGCACCGCCGGTTCGTACAGCTTTATGTGAGATATGATCTGAGGTCAGCTTGTTAACGCTCCTCTGTCCGTGCACGTACGGGTTCCATCGGTGTTGTTGTTGCAGGACACCCGAAAACAAGAAAGCGGGCTTGGCTAACATCGCTACAAGGACGACAGATATATACACGTACTGCTACCTACCTGTGTACATTCTCGTGCTGGTCGGACGCATGCATGCTAGCAGTTCCTGAGCTCGATACATATCGGCCACGTAATAAGGTGCAAGGAGCATGGGGATCGGTGTCGGAGGCGGCGCGTTGGAGGCCGCGAGGCCGGCGGCGGCCATGGTGGTGGTGGAGTTCATCTTCTCGGCCCTGCAGATCTTCATCAAGCTGGCGCTGGACGACGGCATGGACGTCCGCGTCCTCGTCGCCTACAGGCTCATGTTCGGCGCCGCATTCCTCTGCCCCCTCGCCTTCCTCATCGAGAGGTAATTCTTGCCTCCTCCGCAACCGCAAATATACAGCCGGCGGGATGCAGAGCATATACTCTGCCGTGCCAGAATGTGGTGGTCTACCTTTGCTGAATTTTACTGGCTAACGCGGCTGTCGTCGTGTCGTGTGATCTTAGGAAGAAACGGCCACCACTAACCGTCAAGGTTGTCACAGGGTTATTCTTGTGTGGACTTTTCGGGTAACTTCTTCTTCTCCTCTTTGACGACCATCCATGTTAGCAAATGGTGTGGACTTTGTGTTTTGTTCTTTGATCGATCGAAGAAATGCAGAATCACCATTAACCAGAACCTGCTGGTGCTTGCCATCAAGCTCACGAATTCGACCACCATCGTCACGGCTCTCAGCAACCTCACCCCTCAATCTACCTTCATCGTCGCAATCCTGACCAGGTCGGTCGTCAGTCGTCACACTAGTCACCGATTCTGTAAATCTCCTTTTCTTTCTGGTCACAGACTCGAAGGACCCACTTGGAAAATGGAACGACATGCAGGATGGAGACACTGAAGCTCAGAAAGCCCAGCGGCCAAGCGAAGCTGGGGGGCACCCTGGTCGGGCTGGGCGGCGCGATGCTGCTCACGTTCTACAAGGGCCCGGAGATGCTGTTCCTCCGCCGCATGGCGCACACCGGGCTCAGCCACGCCACCGGCGACCGCCAGCTCCGGCCGCAGCCGGCCGCGGGCCCTCGGATCCTCGGCTCCTTCCTCGCCATCACCAGCTGCTTCAGCTACGCGATCTGGCTCACCATCCAGGCCAAGGTCGGCCAGGTTTACCCGTGCCACTACTCGATCGCCGCGCTGGTGTGCCTCTTCGGCGCGGTCCAGTCCACGCTGCTCGCGCTCTGCATCCACAGGGACCCCGAGCAGTGGAGGCTCGGGCTCAACATCAGGCTCTACTCGTCGGCGTACGCGGTAATCAGGCAGCTGATCGATCAGCCACTGCTTCCTTCACACCCATGCCACGTTTTTCATGGTTGTTGATTCGTACGGTACGTCCAGGGTATCGTGGCGTCCGGGTCCGCCTTCCCGCTCATGTCGTGGTGCCTGCGGAAGAAAGGGCCCCTCTACGTCGCCATGTTCGGACCTCTCATCGTCGTCTTCGTCGCGGTCATGAGCTGCATCGTCCTTGACGAGGCCCTGCACATCGGAATGTGACGCCCTGTTTAACTCACATGCCTTGAGAACATGCATGGTGGTGTCTGCTTGAGTTTCTAACGGGTGGTTGTGCGTGCAGCGTGCTTGGTGCCGTGCTGATCGTGGCGGGGCTGTACATGGTGCTGTGGGGCAAGGCCAGAGAGGAAGATGAACAAGAAGCCGATGCGCCAAAACTTGTTAGTCAAGACGACGAGCTGGGCAAGGAGTCCCTTCCACAGACTGACGGTGAAGCATAATGAGAGGAAAATAAGATCATACGTACACTTTGCCAGTCAATATTTTCTTTCTTTTAAAATGGAGGTAAAAGTTTTGCCTCGTCCACTAATTGTCCACTAATTAAGAAAAAAGTTGCTCGATTAATTAACAAAGAAACAGACGAAAACCTTCGCAAACGTATCCACTCATGTGAACTACTCCCGGACTATGAATTACAGGATCATCCAACAAACACACCTAACATAGAAGGACGCCGATAAGTGTCACACGTGTGGGCGTTAGGAAATCCGCCCACATATTTTGTGTGGTGTATAAGAGGAACAACCCACACACCTACGTGTGGGCAAAATAAGTAATGCCCACACACCTCTTTTTTCCCCTCCCGATCCCTCTCACACGCATGCGTGTGGACAAAGTTGATAATGCCCACACGCCCGTATGTCAGGCCTCGTACCCTCCTGATCCCGCACGCCTGTGTGACGGTCACCGTGCGCCCACAGTTGCCATGGTCCAGACCCTCGTCCATGTTCGTTTAACTGCAGTTGCCATGTCGCTGAACTACGGTTGCCATGTCGGACAACTACAATTGCCATGGTTGCTTGACTGCAGTTGCCATGTATGGTCTGATCTAATGTAGTTGCCATGATTTCATAACTTTAGAAGTTGCCACATACTAACACTAGGCAGTTGAGGGAGTTGCCATGTGCTCACAAGCATGCTAGGGCAGTTGCCATGTAAAAAGGAAGAGTTGCCATCTGCTTATGTGCACGTTAGGACAGTTGCCATGTACCATGCAAAAACACATGGCAACTCGGTAAAAGAGAGTTGCTGCTTACGTGCACACTAGGCAGTTGCCGTGGACCCTGCAAAACACATGGCAACTCGGGTGAAAAAGAGAGTTGCCACCTGCTTATAAAGCACACTAGCGGCAGTTGCCATATCTTGTTGCAAAACACATGGCAACTAGCAGCTTGGGTGTGGGAGAGGAGACGGACGTGTGGGCGAGATGATAAATGCCCACACACTAGCCCTTGTGTGTGCGTGCAAAGTGGCGTGTGGCGCGAACTGCTGAACGCCCACACACCAGCACCTCCTGTGTGGTGAAACGGCCGTGTGGGCGACCGGGTGAACGCCCACACACCAGGCCAGTCCTACGTGGCACTAGAAATGTGCCAAGATTCGTGCACTCACGAACGGACGCAGATCCACGCGCGTGGGCGAGATGCAAATGCCCACACGTGTGGGCGTTAACATTTCCGATATAGAATCATCCATACACTTGGGCCACAACATCACAAATGAAACCCCAACGCCCCACTATAACTTTAGAAGAATCTAACGACAAAGACAACAGCCACATCTTAGCTCGCGATTGCAGTCTAGACAACTGTATCATAGAAGCACATGTGTTTTCTCATTATCGTCACCCTTCTTGCCATTGCACTTGCTAAATATCTTCTTAGGATTTTAGATTTAGGGCGAGCGCTGTCCTTTTTGCATTTGCCCGTGGATGCCTTCTGCTTTAAGAGACATCCATTCATTTTTCTTAGATTTAGCATCCAAGTTAGTTAGGTATACCACAAGCCAGATGGAGAGGATGTCAATGAGGTTACGCACCGGCACTCTAGCCACAACAACATATCACCCACATGAACATCATCACCCACGTGAACCATTTGCATGATGGACTCGAGCGAGTGTGTCGCAGCAATCAAGAGCAACACCCTCCTCATCAGCGACCGCCTGGCTAGGTTCTAGAAAAGGTGAAGTGGGCGCCCAAGTCATGACTGAGGGCACAAACTAGCCCACCTTTTTGGTGTAGTTGTCATCAACCAAACGACTCCCAGGAGTAGGTGCCAACATACTGGTCGCCGCAACTTCATCAACCTCAGATACTACCGACACAATGGGCTCAGGCGCCTCCAGTTGCTCACTTGACAGAGGCTAATCATGTTTCTCACACGAGGTCATCAGCGAGTCAACCTTCATGTGCTCCACTGGCAGAGGCGAAGTAGGGCGCATGCATAGCTCCCAAAGTTAAACATGATCTCTAGCACCGAAGCCCCGAGCACGGCGATGAACTCGCCCTCAGAGGTAGACAACACATGGGACAAGGCAGACAACGACATTGAATTATCCCCAACACGTGGAGAGAAAACAACCATATAACTTCGCCTCCCGTCTTATGTGGAGCCAACACCAGACACACCAGGAGAACGCGACGTCGTAGTAGTCTGCAACATATATAGCCAACACAAGGGAGAGCCTGCTCAGCCTCCACTGCTTCAGAAAGCTCCTAACCCATCCTAGCCAACCTCGCAATAGCTCAGTTTGATATGCTAGAGCGGACTGAAACACCATATCAGACGGGGTTGCCGAGCCAGTGGTAGCAAAGACGATAGATGCCCAAGAACTATGGTGAAGTGCTTCAGAGGGGAGCACAAACATCATCAAACCCTCACACGAAGCTGGAGCTGGACAATGCTCGATGCCAAGGCGGGACATAGATGGCACCACAAGACATGCCAACAAGTTGAGTGGACGCCATGGATTACGACACTCGTGCGCACGACATTTTTCCAAACGGCAAGAACACCGAAGGGGATCTCTGCAGATAGCGACACAATGCCTAGGAACGAGGCATTTGTAACATCTGCCTTGAAGCCAAGCGGCGATGGGCCGGGGAGCCATTGTTGGGGTTGCTGGCTGGTGCCGGACTTCTCGACCGTTGTTTTTCTATGTTTTCACCAAAAGCACCATTTAGTCATCCGTGTTACCTATTGGTGCAGTCTATATTTTCTAAATCAAACCCATTGTAGAGTGATGCTACTCATTGTGTGCCTCAAAATTTCTCCTTTTGTTTATATGTATATTCCTAGGACACCTGAAAGATTCTCCAGTTTCTTTGAACTTCTAAAATGCCCGGTGCAGATGTGCACTTTCCCGCTGGTACCTGCCTTTAAGGCTTGAACACGGGCACACGACAGTCCAATCAGGCATAGGTCCACCTAGTGGGAACACGTTGTGCCGATGGAGAAAAAATTCTCGATACTTAGGGTATGCAAATGAGGGTATATAAAGGCCAGCCGGCACTAGAGCCACGCCCGGGGGGGGGGGGTGCCTCCAGACCATAGACGCCCCATGAAGATGTTGGAAATATGCCCTAGAGGCAATAATAAATTAGTTATTATTATATTTCCTTGTTCATGATAATCGTTTATTACCCATGCTATAATTGTATTGATAGGAAACTCAGATACATGTGTGGGTACATAGACAACACCATGTCCCTAGTAAGCCTCTAGTTGACTAGCTCGTTGATCAATAGATGGTTACGGTTTCCTGACCATGGACATTGAATGTCGTTCATAACGGGATCACATCATTAGGAGAATGATGTGATGGACAAGACCCAATCCTAAGCCTAGCACAAAGATCGTAGTTCGTATGCTAAAGCTTTTCTAATGTCAAGTATCATTTCCTTAGACCATGAGATTGTGCAACTCCGGATACCGTAGGAATGCTTTGGGTGTACCAAGCGTCTGGCAACGGCTGGGTGGCTATAAAGGTGCACTACGGTATCTCCGAAAGTGTCATTGGGTTGTACGAATCGAGGTAGGATTTGTCACTCCGTGTAAGCGGAGAGGTATCTCTGGGCCCACTCGGTAGGACATCATCATAATGTGCACAATGTGACCAAGGGGTTGATCACGGGATGATGTGTTACGGAGCGAGTAAAGAGACTTGCGGAAGCGAGATTGAACAAGGTATCGGGATACCGGCGATCGAATCTCGGGCAAGTACAATACCGCTAGACAAAGGGAATTGAATACGGGATTGATTGAATCCTCGACATCGTGGTTCATCCGATGAGATCATCGTGGAACATGTAGGAGCCAACATGGGTATCCAGATCCGCTGTTGGTTATTGACGGAGAACGTCTCGGTCATATTCGCATAGTTCCCGAACCCGTAGGGTCTACACATAAGGTTCGATGGCGCTAGGGTTATAAAGGAAGTTTGTATGTGGTTGCGAATGTTGTTGAGTCCCGAATGAGATCCCGGACGTCACGAGGAGTTCGGAATGGTCGGAGGTAAAGATTTATATATGGAAGTCCTATTTTGGTCACGGAAAGGTTTGGGTTTTTCGATAACGTCTCGGGACCACGGGAGGGTCTCGGGGGTCCACCAAGTGGGGCCACAAGCCCCAAAGGGCTGCATGGGCCAAGTGTGGAAGGGGACCAGCTCCAGGTGGGCTGGTGCGCCCCACAAGGGCCCAAGGCGCCTCAAGAGGGAAGGGGCAAACCCTAGGGCAAATGGGCCTAAGGCCCACCCTAGGTGCGCCTCCCCTCTCCCCCTGTGGCCGCCACCAGATGGGATCTGGGGCTGCCGCCACCACGGGAGGAACCCTAGGTGGGCGCAGCCCTCCCTTCCCTATATATACTTGAGGTTTGGGCTGCCCAGCAGACATGATTTTCACCTCTCCATGGCGCAGCCCTGCCTCTCCTCCTCCTCCTCTCCTTGGTGCTTGGCGAAGCCTGCATGGTGCCACGCTCCTCCATCACCACCACACCGTCGTGCTGCTGCTGGATGGAGTCTTCCCCAACCTCTCCCTCTCTCCTTGCTGGATCAAGGCATGGGAGGCGTCACCGGGCTGTCACGTGTGTTGAGCAGCGGAGGTGCCGTCCGTTCGGCACTAGGATCTCCGGTGATTTGGATCACGGCAATCGACTCCTTCAACCCCGTTCTCTTGAGCAGCTTCCGCTTGCGATCTACAAGGGTATGTAGATGCACTCTCCTTCCCTCGTTGCTGGTTTCTCCATGGATAGATCTTGGTGACACGAGGAAAATTTTGAATTTCGCTCGTTCATGCTTGATGGCATCATGAGCTAGGTCTATTGCGTAGATTCTTTGCGAGTAGAACACAAAGTAGTTGTGGGCATTGATGATGTTCAATATGCTTACCGTTACTAGTACAATCTTGTTTGACGGTATTGTGGGATGAAGCGGCCGGACCGACCTTACGTACTCTTCGTGAGGCAGGTTCCACCGGTGACATGCACTTGGTGCATAAGGTGGCTAGCGGGTGCCGTCTCTCCCACTTTAGTCGGATCGGATCACGATGAAAAGGGTCCTTATGAAGGATAAATAGCAATTGACATATCACGTTGTGGTTTTTGAGGTAAGTAAGCGTTCTTGCTAGAAACCCATAGCAGCCACGTAAAACATGCAAACAACAATTAGAGGGCGTCTAACTTGTTTTTGCGGGGTATGCTATGTGATGTGATATGGCCAAGAAGAATGTGATGAATGATATGTGATGTATGAGATTGATCATGTTCTTGTAATAGGAATCACGACTTGCATGTCGATGAGTATGACAACGGCAGGAGCCATAGGAGTTGTCTTTATTTATTGTATGACATGCGTGTCATTGAACAACGCCATGTAATTACTTTACTTTATTGCTAACGGTAGCCATAGTAGTATAAGTAATAAGTTGGCGAGACAACTTCATGGAACACGATGATGGAGATCATGATGATGGAGATCATGGTGTCATGCGGTGGCGATGATGATCATGGAGCCCGAAGATGGAGATCAAAAGGAGCAAAATGATATTGGCCATATCATGTCACTATTTGATTGCATGTGATCTTTATCATGTTTATGCATCTTATTTGCTTAGAACGACGGTAGTAAATAAGATGATCCCTCATTAAAATTTCAAGAAAGTGTTCCCCTAAGCGTGCACCGTTGAGAAAGTTAAATCGTTTGAAGCACCACGTGATGATCGGGTGTGATAGATTCTTACGTTCACATACAGCGGGTGTAAGCCAGATTTACACCATGAAACACTTAGGTTAACTTGCGAGCCTAGCATGTACGGACATGGCCTCGGAACACAAGAGACCGAAAGGTCGAGCATGAGTCGTATAGTAGATACAATCAACATGAAGATGTTCACCGATGATGACTAGTCCGTTTCACGTGATGATCGGACACGGCCTAGTTGACTCGGATCGTGTAATCACTTAGATGACTAGAGGATGTCTATTTGAGTGGGAGTTCATAAGATGAACTTAATTATCTGAACATAGTCAAAACCCTTTGCAAATTATGTCATAGCTCACGCTTTAGTTCTCTTTGTTTAGATATGTTCCTAGAGAAAATATAGTTGAAAGTTGGCGGTAGCAATTATGCGGTCGTAGAAAGCTTATGTCCTTAATGCACCACTCGGTGTCTTGGACCTCGAGCGTGGTGCGTGGATGTTGCGAACATCGACACACACGTTTGATGACTACGTGATAGTTCGGTAATGTTAAGCGGCTTAGAATTAAGGCACCAAAGGCGTTTTGAAGCGTCACGGAACATGTGAGATGTTACGAGGGCTGAAATTGGGATTTCAGGCTCGTGCTCACGTCAAGAGGTATGAGACCTCCGACGAGTTTTCTAGCCTACAAACTAAGGAGAAGATCTCAATCGTTGAGCTTGTACTCAGATTATGCGGGTACAACAATCACTTGAATCGAGTGGGAGTTAATCTTCCGGATGAGATGATGATGTTTCTCCAAAGACATTGCCACCAAGCTACTAGAGCTTCGTGATGAACTATAACATATCGAGGGATAGATATGATGATCCTTGAAGTGTTAGCTATGTTTGACACATGAAAGTAGAAGTCAAGTAGGAGCATCAATTGTTGATGGTTGGTAAAACCACTAGTTTCAAGAAGGGCAAGGGCAACAAGGGATACTTCATGAAGCGGCAAAACAGTTGCTGCTCTAGTGAAGAAACCCAAGGTTGAACCCAAACCGAGACTAAGTGCTTACGTAATGAGAGGAGCGGACACGAGCAGAACCACCTAGATACTTGGTAGATGAGAAGGCTGGCAAGGTCGATAGAAGTATATTGGATATACATTATGTTAATGTGTACTTTACTAGTACTCCTAGTAGCACCAGGGTATTAGATACGGTTCGGTTGCTAAGTGTTAGTAACTTCGAAATAAAAGCTACGGAATAAGCGGAGATTGGCTAAAGGTGAGCCGACGATATGTGTTGGAAGTGTTTCCAAGTTTGATGTGATCAAACATCATACGCTCCCTCTACCATCAAGATTAGTATTAAACCAGAATAATTGTCATTTGGTGATTGCGTTGAGCATAGACATGATTGGATTATGTCTATCATGTCTGATTATTCATTTAAGGAGAACAATGGTTACTCTATTTATTTGAATAATACCTTCAATGGTCTTGCACCTAAAGGAATGGTTTATTGAATCTCGATTGTAGTGATACACATTTTCATGCCAAAAAGGATATAAGATAGTAATGATAGTACCACTTACTTGTGGCACTGCCATGTAAGTCATATTGGTATAAAACGCATGAAGAAGCTCCATGTTGATGGATCTTTGGACTCACTCGTTTTGAAAAGTTTGAGACATCACGAACCATGTCTATTGGTGTATCGCATGAAGAAACTCCATGCAGATGGATCGTTTGGACTCACTTGATTTTGAATCACTTGAGATATGCAAATCATACCACATGGGCAAGATGGTGAAAAGCCTCGGTTTGATAAGATGGAACAAGATAGCAACTTTTGAAGTAACACATTTTGATGTGTGCAGTCCAATGAGTCTTTGAGGCATGCAGTGAATATCGTTATGTTCTTACTTCACGGATGATTTAAGTAGATCTTGAGTGTATTTACTTGATGAACCTCAAGTCTGAATTATTGAATGGTTCAAGTAATTTCAGAGTGAAGTTAAAGATCATCGTGACAAGAGGATAAAATGTCTATGATATGATCATAGAGATGAGTATCTGAGTTCTGAGCTTTGTACGCTATTAAGACATTGTGGAAATTGTTTCACAATTAATACCGCCTGGAACACCATAGTGTGATGGTGTGTCCGAACATCATAGTTGCACCCTATTAGATATGGTGTGTACCATGATGTCTCTTATCGAATTACCACTATCGTTCATGGGTTAGGCATTAGAGACAACCACATTCACTTTAAATAGGGCGCCACGTAATTCCGTTGAGATGACACCGTATGAACTATGGTTTAGAGAAACCTAAGCTGTCATTTCTTAAAAGTTTGGGGCTACGACGCTTATGTGAAAAAGTTTCAAGTTGATAAGCTCGAACCAAAGCGGATAAAATGCATCTTCATAGGACACCCAAAACAGTTGGGTATACCTCCTAATTCAGATCCGAAGCAATAGGAATTGTTTCTTGAATCGGGTCCTTTCTCGAGGAAAAGTTTGTCTCGAAAAGTTGAGTGGGAGGATGGTGGAGACTTGATGAGGTTATTGAACCGTCACTTCAACTAGTGTGTAGCAGGGCACGGGAAGTTGTTCCGTGGCACCTACACCAATTGAAGTAGAAGCTTATGATAGTGATCATGAAGTTTGGATCAAGTCACTAACGTACCTCGTGGGGTGACAAGGATGCGTACTACTTACGAGTGGTACGGTAATCCTGTCTTGAAGGCCATGTTGCTAGACAACAATGAACCTCGAGCTATGGGGAAGCGATGGTGGGCTCATATTCCGACAAATGGTTAGAAGCCATGAAATCCGAGATAGGATCCATGTATCGAGAACAAAGCATGGACTTTGGTGGACTTGCCGTTGATCGGCAAGCCATTGAGATAAATGGATCTTTAAGAAGAAGGCGGACGTGGGCGGTAATGTCACCGTCTATGAAGCTCGACTTGTGGCGAAGAGTTTTCACAAGTTCAAGGAGTTGACTACGATGAGATTTTCTCATCCGTAGCGATGCTTAAGTCCGTCGGAATCATGTTAGCATTAGCTGCATTTATGAAATCTGGCGGATGGATGTCAAAAGCGAGTTTCCTTACCGGTCTTCGTAAGGAAAGGTTGTATGTGATACAATCAGAAAGTTTTGTCGATCCTAAGGATGCTAAAAGGTATCTTGGCTCAATGATCCTTCTAAGGACTGGAGTAAGCATCTCGGAGTTGGAATGTGCGTTTTGATGAGATGATCAAAGATTTTGGGTTTATACAAAGTTTATGAGAAACTTGTATTTCCAAAGAAGTGAGTGGGAGCACTATAGAATTTCGATGAGTATATGTTGTTGACATATTGATGATCGAAATGATGTAGAATTTACGTAAAGCATATAGGGTTATTTGAAAAGTGTTTTCAAGTGAAAACCTGGATTGAGCTACTTGAACATTGAGCATCAAGATCTATGAAGATAGATCAAAAACCGCTTAATGGTACTTTCAAATGAGCATATACCTTGACATGATCTTGAAGGTGTTCAAGATGGATCAGTCAAAGAAGGAGTTCTTGGCTGAGTTGTAAGGTATGAAGTTAAGACTTAAAGCTCGACCACGACGTAGAGAGAGAGAAAGGGCGAAGATCGTCCCTATGCTTCGAGTAGGCTCTATAGTATGCTATCTTTGTGTACCGCACCGAAGTGTGCCTTGCCATGAGTCGGTCAAGGGTACAAGAATGATCCGAGAATGGATCATTGGATAGCGATCAAAATTGTCCTTGGAGTAAATAAGGACATGTTTCTCGATTATGGAGGTGATAAAGAGTTCGGCGTAAAGGGTTACGTCGATGCAAGCTTTAACACCTATCAGAATGACTCTTAGTAGCAAACCGGATACGTATAGTGGAGCAACCATTTGGAATAGCTCCAAGTGGAGCGTGGAAGCAACATTTACAATATGACCTAGAGATTTGCGAAGTACATACATATCTGAATATTGCAGACCCATTGACTACAACCTCTCTCACAAGCATAACATGATCAAACCCAGAACTCATTGAGTGTTAATCACATGATGATGTGAACTAGTTTAATGACACTAGTAAACTCTTTGGATGTTGGTCACATGGCGATGTGACGTGTGAGTGTTAATCACATGACGATGTGAACTAGATTATTGCCTCTAGTGCAAGTGGGAGACTGTTGGAAATATGCCCTAGAGGCAATAATAAATTAGTTATTATTATATTTCCTTGTTCATGATAATCGTTTATTACCCATGCTATAATTGTATTGATAGGAAACTCAGATACATGTGTGGGTACATAGACAACACCATGTCCCTAGTAAGCCTCTAGTTGACAAGCTCGTTGATCAATAGATGGTTACGGTTTCCTGACCATGGACATTGAATGTCGTTGATAACAGGATCACATCATTAGGAGAATGATGTGATGGACAAGACCCAATCCTAAGCCTAGCACAAATATCGTAGTTCATATGCTAAAGCTTTTCTAATGTCAAGTATCATTTCCTTAGACCATGAGATTGTGCAACTCCGGATACCGTAGGAATGCTTTGGGTGTACCAAGCGTCCTGGCGAATGGCTGGGTGGCTATAAAGGTGCACTACGGTATCTCCGAAAGTGTACATTGGGTTGTACGAATCAAGGCGGGATTTGTCACTCCGTGTAAGCGGAGAGGTATCTCTGGGCCCACTCGGTAGGACATCATCATAATGTGCACAATGTGACCAAGGGGTTGATCACGGGATGATGTGTTCGGAGCGAGTAAAGAGACTTGCGGAAGCGAGATTGAACAAGGTATCGGGATACCGACGATCGAATCTCGGGCAAGTACAATACCGCTAGACAAAGGGAATTGAATACGGGATTGATTGAATCCTCGACATCGTGGTTCATCCGATGAGATCATCGTGGAACATGTAGGAGCCAACATGGGTATCCAGATCCGCTGTTGGTTATTGACGGAGAACGTCTCGGTCATATCTCGCATGGTTCCCGAACCCGTAGGGTCTACACATAAGGTTCGATGGCGCTAGGGTTATAAAGGAAGTTTGTATGTGGTTGCGAATGTTGTTGAGTCCCGAATGAGATCCCGGACGTCATGAGGAGTTCGGAATGGTCGGAGGTAAAGATTTATATATGGGAAGTCTGTTTTGGTCACGGAAAGGTTTGGGTTTTTCGGTAATGTCTGGGACCACGGGAGGTCCGGGGTCCACCAAGTGGGGCCACAAGCCCGGAGGGCTTCATGGGCCAAGTGTGGAAGGGACCAGCCCGGTGGGCTGGTCGCCCCCAAGGGCCCAAAGGCGCCTCAAGAGGAAGGGGCAAACCCTAGGGCGAGATGGGCCTAAGGCCCACCTAGGTGCGCCTCCCCTCTCCCCCTTGGCCGCCACCCAGATGGGATCTGGGGCTGCCGCCACCTCGGGAGGAACCCTAGGTGGGGCGCAGCCTCCCTTCCCTATATACACTTGAGGTTTGGGCTGCCCAACAGACATGATTTTCACCTCTCCATGGCGCGGCCCTGCCTCTCCTCCTCCTCTCCCGCGGTGCTTGGCGAAGCCCTGCATGATTGCCACGCTCCTCCATCACCACCACACCGTCGTGCTGCTGCTGGATGGAGTCTTCCCCAACCTCTCCCTCTCTCCTTGCTGGATCAAGGCATGGGAGGCGTCCACGGGCTGTACGTGTGTTGAGCGGAGGTGCCGTCCGTTCGGCACTAGGATCTCCGGTGATTTGGATCACGGCAATCGACTCCTTCAACCCCGTTCTCTTGAGCAGCTTCGCTTAGCGATCTACAAGGGTATGTAGATGCACTCTCCTTCCCCTCGTTGCTGGTTTCTCCATGGATAGATCTTGGTGACACGTAGGAAAATTTTGAATTTCTGCTACGTTCCCCAACAGAAGACACCCTGATGCTAGGCTTTGGCTCCTGGGTCTCTTATTCTCATGTGAAACTTCCCAAACTATTTCTTTTCCCATTTTTTCTTGGATATTTTCTAGAAATTTTCCTAAAATTGCAAAAACAAAAAAAGTAGGAACTGACGCTGGGCACTTGATCTATATGGTAGTCTAATAAAAGTAGATAAAAAAGCATGCCCAAAGTGTATCTGATTGATAGCAATATATCATGAATCATACGGAAATTATAGATACCTTTGAGATGTATCATCTGCCAACATCCACATCCTAGCACAACAACCATAGTAGGAAGAACAAAAAACACTTCCCTCCACTTCTAGCCCAGCATCAGCCAACAAGTCGGCGTCCAAGCCTCCACGGTAAGAAGCGTCCATGCCCACGTCTCCGCCATATCTCGATGGACCGGAGGAGGCACTACCAGTGACTGTCGACAGCCACTGGCAAGGAAGCCCCGACCATAGCCAACTATCTTTGGCCTAGGCGAGCTCACATGACACCA
Organism: Aegilops longissima; assembly: GCA_021605205.1. Lineage (NCBI taxonomy): Eukaryota > Viridiplantae > Streptophyta > Magnoliopsida > Poales > Poaceae > Aegilops > Aegilops longissima. The sequence goes on from CM038677.1 coordinate 511,801,204, forward strand.
CACTCGTGGACACCGGCGCCGATCCGTTTGATGGCAGAGAGGCACCATTATACCTGGCCAAACCTCGGGTCGGGCCTAGCCAAGCCCGACACAAAAAACCAGGCCCGGGCCCGGCCCGCCCGCCATCGAACTGTGTTTACGGGCGAGCCCGGCCCGAGCACGTAAAAGCCCGTCGGGCTTCGGGCCGGCCCGGCCCAACCTTCAGAAAAATGCAAAAACTACGGGCCCGGGCCTGGCCCGGCCCGACCTTCGGGCTCAAAAACTAGGCCCGTGCCCGACCCGGGGGCAGCGTCGGGCCGGGTCGGGTCGGGCTTTTTCGAGCCGGGCCGGCCGGGCCGGGCTTCCCATGGCCAGGACTAGGCACCATGATGCCTCATGTCACTTGAGGAAGACCACACTCTACGACGTTGGAGTAGCCTGCTCGAGCTCGCCGGGGCGCGACGTCACACTGCCACCACAACATCCGTCCGCAGAAACCAGGACCGACACAACACGCCCGCCGACATGCCTTCGTCCACCTCCGAGCACCCGATTCCGCCCCTACACCAAGCCTACAACCACCCACCACCGATGGGACAGATGAGAAGACCACTCATTTCACATCCCTGGACTGCCCCTTGCCACAAGTCCATCCATGAGCACATGAAAATCTGGGCATCGGGGAACCCCCACCCGATGGCCGCCTGCCACCACCTGCGGGAACAACCATAAAGATCCAGATCTAGCCCCCGCTCACTGCAATGGAAATATTTGGACGGGGCACCCACCAACACCAGCGCTCCAGCCCTGCCCAACTTGGGCAAAGGGAGGGGACCTCGACAACGCACATGCACCGAATGGGAGGAGAGGATGCATGAGCGTCCCTCCTGACTGCAAAACCACATTCCCAAGCGGTGGAAAGAATGGGGGGAGACGTCTAACCCTCTAGCGGCGACTCACGCTGGCCCGGCGAGGGATTGGAACAGGGGAATATAGAACATGCCACTGTAGCACAGAAAAGGGCATATCAGAATTCAAGACATCAGGGATCAAGGATACCCTACATTTATGTTCGGCCAAGGGCTAGAATACTCAGTTTTCCTCTAGCTACCAATGCCCATCAGACACAGAAGTTTATACAGGTTCAAGCCGCACTATGGCGTAATACCCTACTCCTGTTTGTTGTTGGTTGATTTATGTGGGTGATTTGGTGTGTTTACATATGCTCGAGTGAGCTCTGGTAATGCTCGCAAGAGCTTTGGCAATGCTCGGGGCTCAATATGTGGCTAGACATATAATCCCGATCATGCCCTTTTCTCCTACTCCTATATGTCTTGTGTGATTTCTAAGTGTGAGAGGAGTTCATCCCCTTGGGTGGTCTCGGTCCTCCCCTTATATAATGTTGGGGGGCACCAAAGTGGCCGTCCTTACTCGTATGAACACACACAAAAATGGGTGGGCTTGGAACCCGTGTGACGCCTTTGACTAAGCGAACCACTACCAAGCATCTTAGCGCCTGCTATTTGCAGATATGTCAGGTACTTGAGTGTTATCTTGATAGGCTTCATCTCTTATCATCAGTGCCACGTCGTATTTTCACCGCCTAGAGCCCATAGGCCTGCGGTGGCCTACTACCAGTAGCCCAAGACCACATTTAGTGTTGGGTCACACGCGTGGCTATACTTGTTGTCCTTGGCGCCTGTCACGAGCAATGACCATGCTTGTACATGCCTTGCTCAGGAAGCGAGCACCCTTCACCTGATGTCATGGGTGTTCGCACACGAACACGTCACCGTGTACCCTCGACGCCGGGGGTGATGCACCGCAGCTCACGTCGAAGAAGACCTGCCGAAAGCGCGGTACGCAAGACAATCCGGCAGTCGCTTTTGTAGACCCGAAACCGCACACGCCCGGGAGGGACCCCGTCAGGGTGCGCAGCGGCTATGGGTAGCCCTAGGTCGGCTTGACCGCCCCTAGGTCCTCGAGGTTCGCCGCCCTGCAACAAGAAGAATAGACGAAGAACGAGGAAGAAGAAGAACTAGGGTTAAGGAGAAAAGATAAAAGATAAAAAGTGGTAGATGATTTGTTCGATTGGGTGTTGTTCAATCGGCCATCACTCCTTGAGTATATAAGAGGCAGCTGGACTTTCCGTGCAAGGAAAAGGCTTCAATTCACGTCCAAAACCCTAGTCCAATTCGGATTTGTTTGGTCCAAACTTTCCAAAACTGTTCGGTAAAATCTGGCTGCATTTTGTGGGCCATATTCGGGGGAGTAAACAACCTCGGATGGAAACGAGCCCAAAAGCAATCTTGACCGTTTCGACGAGGTGAGCAACTTTCATATTGAACGTTTTTTGATCTGAAGCCATCTTGAGGGGGTTTTCGGCTGTTTTCCGAAGTCTGCAGCAGCGAAATTCAAAACCCGGACGAACATACCCGGAGTGTCCTGTCATCCATAGAGAAAATCAAAACCCGGATGGTTGTCCCCGGAGTGTCCGGCCATCCAGTGCATCAGCTTCTTGTACTGGCTGTAACTTTCTCGTACGACCTCGGATTAAGACGTTTTTTATATCGAAATCGACTGTTTCGACGAGACGAAGACAACTCCTGTAGAAAGTTTTCTCATATGAGACCATATTGGGGGCGTAATCAGCCGAATAGTATTCTGGATACAAAATCTCAGTACTTAGAACACAACTTCCGCCTAGAGATGTGATGGGATGGCTATGGCCCAAATATCAAAGTTTCTTATTTTGACGATACGGAACTTTCTCACTTTGAGCATATTTCCATTTGAGGCCTTCCTAATTATGTTTTCGACCATGCCAAAATCTGGTGTCAACACATGCCCCCCTGTTTTTCGGCAAAGCTTGTGTGCTGAAAAATAACTTCTGCATAGCTTGTTATATGGATGATGTCAACACTTCATCGGCCATTTTGCATGTTCTTAGAACCATAAGTATATATCGGCCATTGCTTGTTTGAACCTGTTGATGCAAACTTGGGTGAAAACTTCTCAGCTTCTATAACAATTCGGTGATAAGGTTCCATAGATCAAAACCATCCTCAGAACCATATTTTGACCATTTCGCTAGGATTTTGTAGATAATAAAGAACGAACTTCCTCCAATCCTTACTTCGCCTGTATAAAAGTTTCATTAGTGGCCGAAGCGGTGGGCTTCGGTTCGGCCTTACCTATGTTGACAAGACCTAGCATCGGCTATTGATAGAAATGCAATACACCATGGTTAACATAGTAGCCGGATGCTTGGTGTGCCAACTCTTTCGAATTGTCATGTCTAGATATATGAACAATTTTAAAGCAACCCAAGGTAAATCTTGCATCTTGTCTCGCTCTCCAATCGAACTAAGGACGATGTTAGAATACTACACTGGTCATGCATTGACATACTCTTCGGACGATAGATAAATATCGGCCATTACCATGTAAACCTCATTCAAAGCACATATAGCCGAAATAAACAAATGAAATGACAAATCAAGTATTTCGGCCCTTTGGATCAGCAACAAACTTGTAGCTAATCAAATGTATAGTGACTTGGTAATACCCTTTCATGATGTAAGAAATTATATTGCATCCATGGATTAAAATAAGCCCATTGAGGGTCACCAATCATACCTGATGACGAATTCCATGGCATAGGCGTTAATGGCATAGTTGAAGAATATGGATAATGTGTAGACCGAAGATGCTGAAACCTTCGGCTTGGTCCTTCATAGTTTTCATTCTTTTCCTTCTTCACCTTTGTCACACTTCTTGTAATGGAAGCTTGCACATAATTCTTATTTTGAGCACTTCCTTTGGGAACCCATGCCATATTCCTTTCTTCAAGTTCTTGTGCACTAAGTTTTTGTAATTTCTTGTTTTGCCAATATGATAAGCCGAGTGAGCTCCTCGACTGTGATTTTGTTTCAACCCATGGCAACTCTTTTTGGGCCTTGTGCACCCTTAACTTCTTTTCTTCAGCTTTGGCACTCTGATTTTCATCAATTGATTGATTCACTTCTTTGCCTTTTGTAGCCAATGTTAACACTTTAATTGGCTCTTTGTTATTTGAAATCAAATCTGAAGTAGCACACTTACGACCATCTCTTTTCACGCGGTAAACTCGATCTACCACCTCTTTCTTCTTCCTTGAGCTCTGGAGCAATTCCTTATTACTGAAATGGTCTTTGACGCGTGATTGTTCAAATGTTGATCTTCTTGGAGCTGCATAGTATTAGTGAGATGGTCTAAAATAAGATGGAGAATGTGCCCTTGTATCATACCTGTCCCATGATGAATATGGATCTATATGAGCATAGGGAGGCATCCACGGCATTGGCATTGGCGGCCCAAAATAAGGATATGAATATGTTGCATTAAAATTCTCACTTTGCCAATACTGATCCTCATATTTGCGCCTTGGGGGTGATCTTGGTTTCTTTGCATGATTTGGGCAATAAGCATTCTTCTCTTCACTCTTCCTTTGATATTTATCCAATAGTTCAGCGAAGGTGATTTTTGTTCTCTTACACTTGTGCTTATTTCAGCCTTTGTTTTTTTGGTTTGCTTTCCTTGATCATTGGATTTGCTTGTTGCCCCCCAGTCCTTGGCGTCTTCATTGTAGCTTCGATGGAATTCTCGCCCTCAAGTTTATGTTCATTGTGCTCTTCAACAACTTATTTACTTGAAAGCTTGATCCCGTCACCTGTAGTTTTTACCTTCTCATGTTTAAGTGGATCGGCATGAAGTAGGCGATGCAAAAAACTTTTTCCATCAGGACCAATTGGAATAGACTGGTCATCTCTTGGCGTTTCAACAAATTTCAATCGTCCTTTATGAATGGCCGATTTAACTATTTGACGAAACATGTTGCAATCCTCAAAATTATGCTTGAACGAATCATGCAACTTACAATACATTCGTCCTTGGACTGATGGCTTGACATGGTGATCAAGAATTCTAATATAATTATTTCTCAACAACAAATCAAAGATTTGATCACACATGTTTGAATTGAAGGTATACTTCTTGTTTTCTAGCCGATCTTGCTGTGTGCACGGCTTTGGAGATAAGCAAACGAATGGTTCAAATATGGAATCTTCCCATTTGGCTCTGCATTGTGTTTTCCACTCTATCTCCGATGTCTTTGGATAAGATATTATATTAGCATCGGTTTTATCAATAGAATTTAACCTTGACTTTAAATTTCTGAAACAAAGATATTTAGAACATACATGTCTTAGTTGAGACCAAGTGCAAGCCAAGTACGAAATAAGCAAAGCTACCCAACTAGATATGAACTTTAGATAAAGCAACGAGAAACGCTTTGGCTGTAACAATAAGTCATTATCGGTCTTTATAAATGGCACAATGGGTTGACCGATACGTTCCATAACAATTTTATTGCTAACAAGTAAATTACCCTTCTTCATTGGTCTTTCAAAATTACTTATGAGAATATTTCTTATAGATGCATCAATAATGAAGTTGCGACCAAATCTGAAAATAGGTAAATTACTCGCTATGCATACCTCTTCAAATACGTTGGGAGAGCATGATGGTGGTGTGACTTGAACAATATCTAGCTTCGTATTTGGATGACTCTCCAATGCCTTTTCATCATCTTTTTCTTTACCCCGTGCATCATTACCTTGAAGATCCTTATCAGCCAAACTTTGTTTGGATACTTGCTCTTGTCCTTAAGGCTTGTCAATTTCTACGGCACGGAACTCATAGGGCAGGAAGTAGGTTCCATTAACTTCAGAAAAATCAAGCATGGTTGTTTTGCTATGCTTGCCATGCCCTTTCTCAATAATGCTTGCCTCTTTGGATTTGATGGATTCGGATTATATACTACTTGATTCGGCTTTTTCAACTGAAGCACTTTCAAGTTCCGAATCATCCTTCTTTTCATTGATACTACCAATTGGCAATGCTTCTTTTATCTGAGCCAATTATTTTTCTATTTGTTTCTGACAGCGAGCGACAAAGTTGGCTTTAAGCTTTTTCTCAATTTCAGCGCAGTCCGGATACGATTGCCCCCCGATGTTTTTAGATTCTTTCGGCAATGACACACGGGTGTTGCCAAAATTTTGCAATAGTGTAGGGGGTGTATAATACGATGTAGTACTAGGTGAAGGCATGTGCATTGTTGTAAAACCATATTTTTTCTCGCCAATTTTATCAATTGGCAAAGATTCATCTTCTTGCAAAACTCTAGCTTTTATTGCGGCATAATCAGGAAATAGCCCTTTTTCATGTTGTTCAAGGCAAATAGCACTAATCCTCTTATTCTGGGCTAAACTCTTCAATGCAGCCATCACTACCTCATCTTCTACAATATTTGGCACAACCGCTCCTGTAAAATTTACATTTATTCGGCTAGGACCAGAAAGGTGTGAAGCCAAATTATGAGCATCTAAAGTTTGTGTATGGTGCCGAAAAATTGCTAACATGAGGTATAACATATGGCGGTTGAGAGTAACTGGCCGATTAGCTAGTAGTAGCATGGCCAATTCTCTCATCCATCGGCAAGGTTGGATTCACATATTGCAAATTAGTTGCCGATGAATAAAAAGGTGAAACACTTTCTTGTATGCTATTGGAAATTTTAACATGAGGTGTTTCAATTTGATTAACCAAACCCATCATGTTGTTCATCGGCATATGGATTTGTGGGGTTGCCGATGCATGAGAGTTAGAATACATATGTTGTATGTTACTAGTATCATATGAAGTTGAAACATGTAAATTACTTTGAATCGTCCTATGCACGTAATTAGATGCATTATTGAAAAAACTAGGGCTGGCCGATACAGTATAATCATTGAACGATCTAGTAACACCATATGAATTATTTGCATCTACAGTATGGAATTGGGTATTCATATTACCTTTGTAGATTGCAAACCCTAGATGACGATCTCTTCATAGCAAGAACGGGCTGGAGACCGTTCAAAGCTTAAATCCCCCAATGAGTCGCTAAAAGTGTGTTCGCACACGGACACGTCACCGTGTACCCTCGACGCCGGGGGTGATGCACCGCAGCTCACGTCGAAGGAGACCCGCCGGAAGCGAGGTACGCAAGACAATCCGGCGGGCGCTTTTGTAGACCCGGAACCGCACACGCCAAGGAGTGACCCCGTCAGGGCGCGCGGAGGCTATGGGCTGCCGTAGGTCGGCCTGACCAACCATAGGGCCTCGAGGTTCGCCGCCCTGCAACAAGAAGAACACACGAAGAACGAGGAAGAAAAAGAACTAGGATTAAGGAGAAAAGATAAAAGATAAAAAGTGGTAGATGATTTGTTCGATTGGGTGTTGTTCAATCGGCCATCACCCCTTGAGTATATAAGAGGCGGCTGGACTTCCCGTGCAAGGAAAAGGCTTCAATTCACGTCCAAAACCCTAGTCCAATTCGGATTTGTTTGGTCCAAACTTTCCAAAACTGTTCGGTAAAATCTGGCTGCACCTTGTGGGCCATATTCGGGGGAGTAAGCAACCTCGGATGAAAACGAGCCCAAAAGCAATCTTGGCTGTTTCGACGAGGCGAACAACTTTCATGTTGAACGTTTTTTGATATAAGGCCATTTTGAGGGGGTTTTCGGCTGTTTTCCAAAGTCTGCAGCAGCGAAATTCAAAACCTGGACGAACATACCCAGAGTGTCCGGTCATCCATAGAGAAAATCAAAACCCGGATGGTTGTCCCCGGAGTGTCCGGCCATCCAGTGCATCAGCGTCTTGTACTGGCTGTAACTTTTGCATACGACCTCGTATTAAGACGTTTTTATATCGAAATTGACCGTTTCAACGAGACGAAGACAACTCGTGTAGAAAGTTTTCTCATATGAGACCATATTGGGGGAGTAATCAGCCGAATAGTGTTCTGGATACAAAATCTCAGTACTTAGAACACAACTTCGGCCTTAGAGATGTGACGGGATGGCTATGACCCAAATATCAAAGTTTCTCCTTTTGACGATACGGAACTTTCTCACTTTGAGTACTTTTCCATTTGAGGTCTTCTTAATTATGTTTTCGACCATGCCAAAATCTGGTGTCAACAATGGGCGATGTTTCCCTCCCTCGGAGTTGGATCTTTGACAAAGATCTGTGTGCCGATGGGCGGCACACTAGACAGTAGACTCCTTCCGGATGATGTAGTCATTTTAGCATGTTTTATCTGGTAATTGAAGATCAGCGTGACCCTTGGGCTGGTACGTGTGGTGCTCTCGAGATACACCATTTCCTGTTATGACTGCAGCACCCACCTGCAGGTTCGTGCCGAGGGCGCCTTGTGCGTAGAAACAGGCGACATGCACAGCGCCCAGCTGCCCAAGAGCCATGCGTCAGGGGAGGGGAAAGTTTTTTCCCAGGCCCCAGCCAGCGAAAGGTTCTCACAGCTGAGCCACCGATTCTTACTACGAAATGTTTCAGTTGCAAGCACAATGCTAAAAATTAGGCCTCAGTACTTTCTGTGTTGGGTAATGGTCATGGAACAGAACAGAAAAGTCTACACCACAAAAAGTTCCAACTCGTTCCAAATTCAAAATGTCCAGCAAAATATGAAGCAATTAGCACGAATCCTGAGGAACGACCGTCCTCATATTAAATTTAAGGTATGGTTCCATCCAAATCATTAGCAACACTTTGCACAGTTAAAACTTGGCAGATCATCTAACTGTCAGATTAAATAGGGCAAGGCAGCAGATCATGAAATGATGCACACATATATTCCAGTGAAGAAACAAAAGATTTCCACCACGAAGCAAAGCAAAAAGAGCAACCAGAACAAAAAATATTCCTTTGCATTGACAAAATCAATCCTGCAAGAGGTGGCACTGAATTTCTTATAAAATTTATTTCATATACCTGGAAGATTAGAACGACTAGACTGATGATTTACACACCTGGTACAGAGTAAAGCTTAAATTATACAACTATTGGGTATCATTCTTCTTGTTCCCTCTCAGACTTTCTTACTATGTTTCACACACACATATGTTTGCTTCTTATGTACGCCATGCTGCATCTTCATTATTCTGATTCATTACAGTGGTAGGAGTAGGTGGATGTCGGGTGCAAGCTCCTCCCTGTAATAACCTGAAGTAGTCTTGGAATGGGAGGCATGTCAAGATCAGATAGACCCTCTAGAGCACGAACAACTTCTCCCACTGTCGGCCGATGAAAGTGCAACTAATCCTTGGGTGATTTTGGTAATTCATAGCAACATATAGCTCATTGAACTAATATCCTTTCAAGATGATTATTTCAGAAAGTTCAATGATTGGCATGGCATGGACTAGAGATGTGGACCCCTCAAAATGCTAAGGACAAATATTGGCAAAAGCTCAAGACTCTTCATTTCTATTTTAGGGATCCAAGATCACATTGAGTCCATAGGAAAGCCAATACTATTAAAAGGGGATGAGGTGTTGCTTAATGGCCTACTTGCTCAAAATGCTTAGTGATATGCTCCAAAATCCTCAACCAGTTTCTCATATCCAAATATGTCCTTAACCTAAAGTCAAATTCGGCCCCACCGATTTGATTCATCCGGCGCCACCGAGTTCACTTGACATAGCCACTTCCAGAAACCCTAATCAGTCCGGTCTCATCGAGATGGGATTGCAAACTCTCTGTTTCCCTTCGTAACGTTTCGGTCTCACCGAAATGAGCGATCGGTCCCACCGAGTTTGCAATGCAAACTCCCTGTTTCCCTTTCGTAACATTTCGGTCTTATCGAAAGGAGCGATCGGTCCCACCGGGTCCTCGCCCTAGTCCTCAAAAGAAGGAGGTCACCTTTCAAGTGCCGTCTGAAGAAGACGAAGCTGATGATGAAGAACTTGCTGAGATCATTAGAGATAGGCAAGTCAGGGCCGCTAGAGCCAAAGGCACAAATGTGCCACTGCTTTTGGATCCAAGTTTGATCCTCGATTATATTGATCTCTGGCACAAGGACCCAAACACTCCTATGCCTGATTTCAATTTGACTCCTGGTCAAAGTCACATGCTGACCCATTTCATCCAAGAAGAAAAATGGAAATATGAGAAGACCAGGCAGATCAAGATAGCACAGTATAGGAAAGAAAAATTTCTGAAGAACAACGTTGTCTCTATGACAACTGATGAACTTGTAAAGATCCAGTCTGAAATCAAAACCCTCAGCGATGACTTCAATGATTACTAAGCTGATTGGCAAGGAGCCAAAGTCAGGTTTGTTAAACTGACTGAGAAGTTCACTTCCAATGTTGCAGCTCCAACACAACAGGAAATTCCTCAGGCTAAGGCATCTGCTCAGCCAACTGAAGAACATGCCATCACCGCTGATGACTTTAAGACTGCTGAAGAAAATGCTAGTTCCAGGGCTGATGACTACATTCCAGCCGCTGAAGAAATTGCCAGGGCATCCACTAGTGGTGCGCCTGAAGAAAATGAAGAGGTCAGGGCAACTGCATCAGTTGTGCCTGAAGAAAATCAACCAAATTCCTCTGCTCCTCCTGCGCCTACCCCAACTCCGATCCTTCCATCTGCATCAGATGTGAAGAAGACCAAGGCTGCAGAGCGTGCAGCAGTGAAGAAAAGGAAAGCATCAGCTACTTCAGATTCTTCAGCTCCGAAGAAAATAAAGCCTATGACCAGCTCGTTTGCAAACCCCATTGATGCTGTTCCAATCTCAACCATGCCATCAAAGGACCTTGTTCCTTTTGATGAAGAATATGTGATCCCTAGCGGATCTGATGAAGAAAATCCTTCTGCTACTTCGTTAGAGCAGATGGATGAAGAAATTGAAGTGGATGAAATCCCTTCAACTCCTGTTGTTTCCTCGCCTATGCCTCAGTTTACTGCCGAAGAAGCCGGCGTTGAAGAAATAGAAGATGAAGACGCGGACATTGGGAGTACTACTCCATTGATGAATGATGACTTTTGGGAAAGTCAGCATCCCAACTCTCCATTGTTCACGCCTTTACAGCAAATCCCTCAGTCCCCTGCACAAACTGTTCAAATGGGCTCTGAAGAAACTCACCCCACTTCGTCTGTACGTGAAGAAATTCCAGCCACTAGTCTTTGAAGAAACTGCTTCTTCTTGAACATCCAAAGCCTTGACGCCACTAAAGAGGAACCAGAAATTCCTCAGCCTGAAGAACCTGAGATTGCGATTCCTGAGGTTGTGATGCAACTCACTGACACTCCTCTGCCCAAGCCAAAGGATCCATTCTCAAGGAAGCAAAAATTCAAGGCTGATGATTTGTTCGGCGAGCACGTATTCTTCACAGACTACAACCCCTATGACTCTGCTCGCACTAGGAAGAGGCGTTTCTGGACTGCGAGTCAGGCAAATTTCTATTCCTCAGTGCTGTTCAACAAAGACAAAGTCTTCGATCATGAGCACATTCCTCACGTGGATATGGAATCTCTGCCGTGTTTCGTGCCAGTCCTTAGTGTTCTTCACGACGCTGGACTGTTAAATTTCTGCACTGACATATGTGATTGGAATGAAGAACTCATTCTTGATTTTATCGACGCTGCACATCACGGAGATTACGAAGATGTGAATTCATGGGTGCTAGACTGGATGTCTGAAAGCACTCACTACAAGGCACCAACTACTGAATTGCTTCATGCCTTACCACTCAGTCCTCCCCTTGAAGCTGCTCGTTGCGTCTACAGTGAACCTAAGCTTACAGATCATTACATGCAAGTGCTCATGAAGCCATTGAAGCCAGGGCAGGCCCCACGAACCAAATTCCTCGTGAAGGAATTACTGTATGTGCCTCGGACTGTCTATCGCATTTTGACGAAGACATTGAGTCCAATCAAGGCCCACGACTCGAATGAAGAAGAAGTCGTTGGCATCATGAAGAATCTGCTTTTCAATATCATTCATGGTGTTCCTGTCAACTTCCGTGATTTCTTCATGAGGACTCTGGCCAATGTCGCTATGTCACCGTTTGAGCTGAAGCCTTATGCACCTTGGATTATGAGATTCATCAGGACAAGGTCTTCACTCAACTACAAAGTTGATACACTGAACCATTGCAGCTACTTGCCTCCGATTGAAATCCTCCAACGGACATTTTCCTCAGCTGATGACAAGGGCAAGGCCGCTGCTATTATAGATGAAGGCATTCGTCCATTGGATGGTCAATTTCGCAAGGCAGCATCCTACTAAACCAATGACGACTCTGCCACCCATGACTCTGCCGCCAACACAACCAAGCAAAATCCTCAAGGCACAGCACACAGGGTGATGACTGATCGTGAGCTTCTCCTCAGTCTTCATCAGAAGGTTGATCGCAATCATAAATGGGTCAAGTGTCAGTTTGGTTCAATCCTTCACAACATGACTGCTACCCACAATGCAGTGAAGAAAAACCACTACTACCTCCATGAAAACTTCAACCGTATCTAGGCTGTTTTGTCTCATGTGTATAGCGCAGAAGATCTGAAGAAAATGGGTCTCAAGGAAGACTTTGACTGGTCTGCACCTCCTCCGAAGAAATACAAGAAGGTCAAGGTTCCTTCCTTGGTGGCCAGCTCCTATTCTTCATCGCGCGACACCGACGAGCATGAAGACTTGGACGACACTGCGGCAGGCCCAACATAACCAACCGACCCCAACAACGCTGGCGCTCCTTCATCAACTTGACATTCTTCAGGGGCGTTAGTCCTCATTTTCGATAGTTTTGGTCATTCGATGAAAAATGGGGAGAAATTTGAGTTAGTCTTCAAGCGGGTCTATTATATGGGCATTTTTTACTAAGTTACAACTCTCGTTCTTCTGATGACTTTGCTGGGTCGAGTTGTAAACTAAAACTCTATGGTGGCCTGATACTTTTGCTGCGATTCTCTGCATGCTTATTCCTCGTTTATATTAATGCACGCATGCTGAATTACATCAGTCACCATATTTCATCATGCATTTCAAATTCTTCATATTATATGTCAAATGCGTGTATGGATTACAAGATATAGGGGGAGATCTCCATGATTTAACTCTTCAAGTGTGCATTGCTTCAAAAGCAAATTCCTCACTATGCACATCTTCAGGGGGAGTTCTTCTATATCTTGCAATCAAATTCCTCAATATCAGTATTTACACTTCATATGTTTATCCCCGTTGAAAACTTAACCTATATTGTCATCAATCACCAAAAAGGGGAAGATTGTAAGTGCATCTAGTGCCCCTTAGTGATTTTGGTGTATTAAAGACCTATAGGTTTAGGGACTAATGCGTTTGTGAGTGTACACAGGTCTATAAGTCTGTGAGGAGTTTGATATTTACAGAGAAATTCGACCCCTAAAAATGAAGTTCTTCGACTGAAGACTTGGGATTTATGAAGACTTTGAAAGTGAAGAAATTGGTGTGACCTTGAAGACTTGGTATTTATTTAAGGAACATGAAGCGTGAAGACTTTTGTTTTCGTAGTTTCATTTTCTCTTTCTTGAGTCATAGGAAACACCGTACTGTTAAAGGGGGTCGAGGAAATACTAAGAAATTTTTTCCATGTGATGCTCAACTCAAAATCCTACACCTACCAATCCCTTGGTGAAGCCATTGGAAATCTCATACAGTTCAGTCATATTCTTGATGGAGATATGAAGTTCTTATGGTCTCTGAGAATTTGTTCTAAGCGAGGAGTTAGGAATTCGCCAGTCTTGGATTGCCTACGATGAGAACATGATAGCCCGAGAATTTGAACCTCAATTTCCGACCGTTCTTTGTCTCTGGCCACTGTCCCAAAATATCTTATCCACTTAACGGTAAAATCATTGAAGGGTATTTATGTCTTATCATGTCGGGCTGCTCCCTAGGCTATAAATAGCCGCCCCCTACAACCACTAGCTGGTTGGCTGCTCTGAGAGAAACTGACACTTGTCATTTGAGAGCATCCCATCGTCCGAGGACTTTGAGCGAAAATCATCGAGTGAGGAATACCCAAACCCAAACATCTACAAATCCAAAGTGATTGAGCATCACTGAAGAGATTTATCCTGCGTGGATCCGACGCTTGTTACCTTTGAAGACTGTGCTTCTTCCAGACAGTTAGGCGTCATGGTCTAGTGCATCCAAGAGGAATTGTGGATCGCCAGTGGACCGAAGTTTGTGAAGGTTAGGAAGTCACTGAAGACTTACCACAGTGATTGGGCAAGGTGCATGTGACCTTAGCTCAAGGAGAATCTGGTGAGGACTGTGTGTTGGATTTGTGTGTCCTTAGGTTTAAATACCTAGCCGCTCCAACCAGATGTACAACTGAGACATCAGTTGGAACTGGTCTACCAAATCATTGTCCTCATCAAGCCAACTGGTTCAACTCTTCCATTTACTCATTACTGTGTTGTGTGTTTGTCATATCTGTGTTTGAAGACTTTGACTGAAGATTTTCTCAATTTGCTCAGTTCAATTTCTTCATTCTGTTTGTCTTCATCCTATGTTATCCTGTGATTACGCCTTCAGTACTCTGTGCTTGTCTTCATTTCATCATGATGACCATGCTTGTATTCTGTTGTGTTTACTTTTGAGTACTTATTCCGCTGCAAGTAGTTCTTCGCTAAGGAATTTCCTCACCGGCAAATTCCTCAGTGAAGAAAATTCATAAAAATCGCCTATTCACCCCCCTCTAGTCATATAACGCACTTTCAATTGGTATCAGAGCAAGGTACTCCCTTGTTCTGTGTGATTTTGGTTTAACCGCCTGGAGTTTTAGTTATGTCGACCGCAGGTATGATCAAGGTTTCCGCTGGGTGTCCTACCTTCGATGGGATAGACTACCCCTACTGGAAGAATAAGATGCGAATGCATCTTGAGGCAATTGATAACGATCTCTGGTATGTTGTGGAAAATGGTGTTCCCTCAGTCACACTTTCTCTGAATGCTGCTGATGTGAAGAGATTCAAGCAACTCGACTCTCAAGCGAAGAATATCATATGTGGCCGTCTGAGCAAAGGACAGTATGGAAGATTGAGTGCTTTGGAAACTGCTAAGCTTATCTCGGATAGGCTGTCCAAAGTGAATGAAGGAGTCTCAACTCAGCGTGACTCTCAAGTTGATGTTCTTCGCAATCTCTTCAACTGCTTCAAAAGACTCGATAATGAAAATGTTCAACAAACCTTCGATCGCCTCACTGACATCTCAAATGAGCTTCAAGCGCTTGGTGCCACTGACATCACGGACCATGAGGTGGTGAAGAAATTGTTGAGATCGCTTGATTCCTCATTTGATACTCTGGCCTTGATGATACAAGAACAAGCTGATTACAAGTCACTTGATCCCGCTGATATCCTCGAGAGGCTAAATACTCATGAGTTCCAGCTTGCTAAAAAGAGATATCTCTATGGTTAGAGCTATGGCAGATCACGTGCACTGAAGGCCAAGGGAGTTTCTAAGTCTGAAGATGAAGACTCTGGCAGCAGCCTTGGTGTAAGTGCATCTAGTGCCCCTTAGTGATTTTGGTGTATTGAAGACTTATAGGTTAAGGGACTAATGTGTTTGTGAGTGTACACAGGTCTATAAGTATATGAGGAGTTTGATATTTACAGTGAAAGTCGACCCCTAAAAATGAAGTTCTTCGACTGAAGACTTTGATATTCTGAAGACTTTCTGAAGACTTTGAAAGTGAAGAAATTGGTGTGACCTTGAAGACTTGGTGTTCATTTGAGGAACATGAAGCGTGAAGACTTTTGTTTTCATAGTTTCTTTTTCTCTTTCTTGAGTCATAGGAAACACCGTCTTTGTTAAAGGGGTAGAAGAAATACTAAGGAAAAATTTCCATGTGATGCTCAACTCAAAATCCTACACCTACCAATCCCTTGAGTGAAGCCTTTGGAAATCTCATACAGATTCAGTCAATTTCTTCAATGTGAGAGCGAAGTTCTTACAGTCATTGAGAATTTGTTACGGACCGAGGAGTTAGGAATTCATGATCTGGATTGCCTACATAGTGAGGAACATGATATACGAGGAATTTGAGATTCAAATTTCCGACCGTTCTTGTGTTCTTGCCATGACTGTCCCAAAATATCTTATCCACCTAACCGTCATATCATTGAAGGGCATTTATGTCTTATCATGTCGGGCTGCTCCCTAGGCTATAAATAGCCGCCCCTACAACCACTAGCTGGTTGGCTGCTCCGAGAGAAACTTGACACTTGTCATTTGAGAGCAACCCATCCTCCGAGGGACTTTGGCGAAATCATCGAGTGAGGAAAAACCCAAAACCAAACCCTACAAACCCAAAGTGATTGAGCATCCTTTGAAGAGATTGATCCTGCGTTGATCCGGCGCTTGTTACCTTTGAAGACTGTGCTTCTTCGAGACGGTTAGGCGTCATGGTCTAGAAACATCAAGAGGAATTGTGGATCACCGAGTGACCAAGTCTGTGAAGGTTTGGAAGTCGCTCAAGACTTCTTGTTGGTGTCAAAACCGGCGGATCTCGGTAGGGGGTCCCGAACTGTGCGTCTAGGCGGATGGTAACAGGAGACAAGGGACACGATGTTTACCCAGGTTCGGGCCCTCTTGATGGAGGTAAAACCCTACGTCCTGCTTGATTGATATTGATATTGTGGATGTTTAGAAGAGTGGATCTACCACGAGATCAAGGAGGCTAAACCCTAGAAGCTAGCCTATGGTATGATTGTAAGGGTTGTTGTGATTGTAGTCCTACGGACCAAAGCCATCCGGTTTATATAGACACCGGAGAGGCTAGGGTTACATAGAGTCGGTTACAATGGTAGGAGATCTACATATCCGTATCGCCAAGCTTGCCTTCCACGCCAAGGAAAGTCCCATCCGGACACGGGGTGAAGTCTTCAATCTTGTATCTTCATAGTCTTGGAGTCCGGTTGATGATGATAGTCCGGCCGATGATAGTCCGGCCGATGATGGTAGTCCGGCAATCCGGACACCCCCTATGTCACGCCTAATATGCGACCCTATCCAAAAGGAACTCGACGGTCCCACCAAAGATAGACCCGCATATTGAAACGCTTTTGCAAGGTGGATATCATTACATCAACATTACATAATAGAGGGGATACATACATAAGGCACAAATGCCACAGAAATACATCAACATCATTATATACAAGATCAACATCCGACTACGGATGAAACATAAACAGAAACTCAAACAATATCCACCCTGCTAGCCCAGGCTGCCGACCTGGAACCTATCCCCTGATCGAAGAAGAAGCAGAAGCAGAACTTCAACACAGGCAAACATCGCTCTCACGTCATGATCATCGCAGACCTGTACCTGCAACTGGTGGTGTAGTAATCTGTGAGCCACGAAGACTCAGCAATCCCATTACCATGGGTATCAAGACTAGCAAAGCTTAAAGGGAAAGGAAGGGGTAAAGTGGTGAGGTTGCAACAGCGACTAAGCTTATATGGTGGCTAACATACGCAAATGAGAGCGAGAAGAGAAACAAAGGAACGGTCGTCAACTAGTAACGATCAAGAAGTGATCCTGAACTCCTACTTACGTCAAACATAACCCAGAAACCGTGTTCTCCTCTCGATCAACCCCGAAAAGAGACACTCACAGTTACGCACACGGTTGGTGTATTTTAGTTGAGATCAACCGGGTTTTCTACAACGGACATTAACAAATTCCCATCGCCACATAACCGCGGGCACGGCTTTGAAAGTTCAAACCTGCAGGGTGTCCCAACAGCCCATGATAAGCTCTCGCGATCAACGAAGGATATTCCTTCTCCCGGGAAGACCCGATCAGTCTCGAATCCGGCTACAAGACATTTCGACAACAATAAAACTAGACCAGCAAAGCCGCCGGATGTGCCGACAAATCCTGATAGGAGTCGACGTACCTCGTTCTCGGGGCACACCGGATAAGTCAAGCTACGAGTAAAACCAATCCTCGAGTTGCCCGTGGTGGCCCCCATGAAGTCTGCTTGGTTCGGACCAACACTCGAAGGAGCACTGGCCCGGGGGGGGGGGGGCTAAAATAAAGATGACCCTCGGGCTCCGGAAACCCAAGGGAAAAGGGGCTAGGTGAGGCAAATGGTAAAACCAATGTTGGGCCTTCTTTGGAGGAGTCTTATTCAAAGCGAACTGTCAAGGGGTCCCATAAATCACCCGACGCGTTAGGGACGCAAAATCCGGGAACATAATACCGATATGGCGGAAACTAGGCGGCAAGAGTGGAACAAAACACCAGGCATAAGGCGAACCTTCCACCCTTTACCAAGTATATAGATGCATTAATTAAATAAGATATATTGTGATAACCCAACAAGTAAACATGTTCCAACAAGGAACAACATCTCCATGTTCAACAAGGAACAAACTTCATCTTCACCTGCAACTAACAACGCTATAAGAGGGCTGAGCAAAGCGGTAACATAGCCAAACAACGGTTTGCTAGGAAGGGTGCAAAAGGTTAGAGGTGACATGGCAATATGGGATGGCTTGATAACAGGTAATAGGTAGCGCAGCATAGCGATAGAAACGAAGCAACTAGCATAGCAATGATAGTAGTGAGATCCAGGGTAGCGGTCATCTTGCCTGAAATCCCGCTAGGAAGAAGAACGAGTCCATGAAGAAGGCGAGCGGAAGTAGCGAACCAAGCGTGAGCGAGCGAATCCTCACGATAGCAAAGAAAGGAACTAACAAGAAGAAGCACACAACATAGTAAACACACCACACATAGACAAGACATGATGCACAACAAGCATGATGCATGACAAGACTACATGAAGCTACTCATGGCAAGAGATGATGCAAACAAGAGCAACACACTAAGGCAAGTTTAAATGAGGCCGGAAACAACATAGAACAATTCCGGTAAGTCCTCATGTGCAATTTTTGAAATTGGTCCAGATCTGAATAACTTTATGTTCAAGTTGATAAACAGCAAGTTAAGATGCACCACGATGATCTACACGAAATCTAGTCAAGTTACATATAAAGTTCATTTAATTCGGAGCTACGGTCTAGAAGATATGAGCAAAACAAGATAAGCATGACATTGATGCAAAATGCATACAACCATCAAGAAAACACCTCAAATCAAGGATGCAACATGATAATATGAGACAACATGCAAAATCAAGCAAGTTTCATATAGAGCACACTCAAAACGGAGCAATGGTTCAACACATACACCCTATACAAGTCATGGCAACAACCTGTCCAAAACAGCAACTAGGCATATTGCAAGCACCAAAACAATATGCTACATCACCTTAACATAATAACAAAAGACATGGGCATGATGTACAGGTAAAGCATTACAAAACATGAACACTGAACTATCTCCAGAAACAACTAGAACATGCTCAAAATGACATGGCAAGATTGCAAATAATAACAGTTTCAGACTTTAGCAGAAATAACATCAGGTTGCAATGTTTAGAGCTATCAAACAACATGTTACAGGAACTTATTTTGGCAAACAATGGAATGGCATGAATCTACTCAAAGCATATAACAAAAGACCTTTACTGACCATAAGCCAAAAAGGATCAAAAAATATGATAGCACCCATGTAAACATGGCAAGTTATATTACAGATTCAAACATGGCAGGAACAACGATAAGTAGGCATGTTGGTGAGCTTGAACCACTCACCACAGAGCAACACATGGCATGGCAAGGCACCCAACAGTAAGAAGACATGGCATAGAAGCTATACATGGCAAGAACAACATCATAGCATACACGGATCAACTACAACAACCTTGGCAAAATTGAATAACATGTAAACAACCTGCCAGGAAACATTTTATAGCAAAAGTAGAGCTCGATTGACTCAAGCTAGGGCACTCCATAATTTCAAACAAGGACATGGATGGATAGAGAAAGACATGTATAAAAAAACATCCTTACTGAAGTATCTCAAAATATGCATGGATCTCTCGGTAGCATCAAGTTAACATGGCATGAAAATATCAGCAAAACAGGGACTAAAAACAGCAACATCATGAAGCCTAGTTTGCATGCTTGTGCTAGTCACCACAGAGATCACAAAAATACATAGCAAGCACCACTGTAAAGATGGCATGGCATATTACAAAACACATGTAGGACTCAAGGTCATAGGGTGCACACATCAATCATGGCAAAAATGACAAAAGTGCATGTTCTGATAAGAATCAGAAACTAACATCACATAGCACTTTTCTAACAGCATTTCGGGCATCAAGATGAGCTCAAATGAAAATGATGCAATGAGATGAAATGATCTACTCATCGAGACGAACATTTCGACATACTACACGCGCAAAACGGAGCTACGTATGAAGAGTTATGATGCGATGAAAATGCAAGAAAATATCTGCAGATTCGGGACTTAGTGGAAAATCAACCTCTCCGAGAATTCAACGGGACGGGAAGGTGCGGGACGGAGGGATCCGGCGCACAGGAAGGCCGTTTGGATGGGGGAGTGGTGGATCTCGTCCACTCCCTAGATCCGGCGACGGGGCGGCGGCTCGTGAAGCTCGGCTCGGCCGGGCGGAGGAGGATGGCGGCGGGGAAGACTCGGCGAGGGCCCCATGGCGGGCGGCGGATCCGCGGGCGGCGGCGGCGGATGGCGACGGGTAGGCGCGGCCGACGGAGAGATGAGCTCCAGCGGGTGGGGCGTCTTGGCGGCGCAGTGGTGGCGACGAAATTTGGCGCTGGGCGACGGGCTTCGAGGCGGGCTCGGGCCCAGCGGCTCAGGCGGGCAGCCTCGGGCCCGGCCCGGCCTGGCGGGCTGAGGAAGTGGGGGCGAAGGCGGCGAATGGCGGCGTGCCACGTGGCGGCGGCGGGCGACCGGACGTGTCCGCTGCGGCGGACGTGTCCGTGCCATGGGACGAAAAATGGCTAGGGTTAGAGGATTCATCAGTGAATTTGAAGAGGGGACTAATTTATAGGTAGAGGGAGCTAGGAGAGTCCAAATGAGGTGCGGTTTTGCCACGCGATCGTGATCGAGCGGCGGAGAGCATGGAGGGAGTTAGATGGGTTTTGGGCCACTTTGGAAGGGTGTTGGGCTGCAACTCAAAGAGGGCTTTGCGGTTACCGGTTAACGTTGTAGTACCAAACGACCTCCAAATGATCCGAAACTTGACAGCGGTCTACCGTGCTATACCAAGGCCGCTTGACAAACCTCGGTCCATTCGAGACCATTTAATACCCGCTTTACGAAAAAAAAAGGCAAAAGGGGCGCGGAGACATAGGAGTGCGGATTGCAAAAGCGGACAACGGGAAAATGCTCGGATGCATGAGGCGAACACGTATGCAAAATGAAATGCACATGATGACATGATATGAAATGCAGATGATGACATGGCAAAGTGCAACATGCAAGCGAATGACATGGCAACGACGGCGAATAACTGACAGACACCTGGCGCATCGAATCCGGGGCGTTACACCCTAATCCGGGACTCCCTCAGTAGACCCCGAACCAGGCTTCAATGACGATAAGTCCAACATGCGTGTAGTCTTCGGCGTTGCAAGGCGGGTTCTCCTTTAAGTTCCATGTACCTGCCGAACAGTGTCCGGCTTCCTCATCAATGTTGCGCGTCTTGGCTCCACGCCCAATAATGGCCTTCTTCCACGCGTCGTGCGAATGTGAAAAGCCAGGGTGTCTTTTATGCTTTACCCCCTAGTTGTGCGAACAATCTGCCTATAAGGGAGGCAAGAATCCAGATCCAAATCACCATCTTCCTCTCACAAATACTCATCGGGCGCTTTCGACCAAGAATCCATTCCATCATGGACCGTCAGCGCGGCTCCTCTTCTCGCGCCCGGCCCTTTGCGAGGAGATTGGAGGAGATGCTCATTTACGCAACGAGCTGGTGAAGCTCCAAATGGGGGATATCTCCTCCGCCTTCATGGTTCGGTTCGAGCCGGGCTTGCCACCTACCAAGGTGGGAAGCAAGCAGAGGTTACCCCTAATCCCAACCAAAGGGGCGGGTATGCTTCATCCCCTATCGATAAGGGGCTCGGTTTCCTGTACATCCATTCCTCCGCGGGCTCACGGAGTTCTACGGACTCCAGCTCCATCACCTCACGCCCGCCTCAATCCTGCATATTGCGGGTTACGTAGCTCTTTTGAGCTTTTCACAGGCATCGAGCCCCACTTGGCGCTGTGGAAGAGGTTGTTTTGCCTTGTACCCGCTCTCACGAGGGGTCCATATATCAAGTGGCGGCACGAAATATGGCGCATTGCGGGACGGATATCCATCCGGAACCCCTAAGAAAGCGTCCAAGACTGGCCTTGAAATGGTTTTATATAGAAGGCGCTCCGCTGCGGACCCTGTTGGATCGGCCTCCGGAGTTCAGCAATGCTCCTCTGAAGAAACGCATTAGTTGGCGTCATGAGCCCCATCGGGGAAGACAAGAGTGTCCATTATCGATGGGCGAATAAGGTTCTTGGCCCATGCCCGGTTGACCATGATTGGAGTCATGGCAACATGCATTCTGTGGGGTGCAGCCACTACAATCTGAGGGCCACCCATGTGGGATTTCAGCGGGAGGGCGATGCCACCCGTCATGGCGCAAAGGGCGGAATCGGCCGAAGATCTGGCGACGATCTTGTCGGCCTGTATAAGGGGAGAAGGAGGATTTCCTTGGACGAACCCGTTAAATGGGTTTTCCATGAACAATCCCGACCTTGGGTAGCGAACACTCAGCGTGTCGCCCGTGCCTTTCGAAACTTAAGTTTCTTACATTGTGTTCTTCTTCGACGCAGAACTGCGCGAGGCTGTGGAGGGAATGCTGAGTCGGCCCGCCTTTGAGGATCGAGAGAGATCCCAGGATCCGGCCTCGAAGAGGACCGGACATAAAGGTGGAGCTAATCGGACGGGTGTTCCACCAGCTCAGCATGGACAATGCTTTAGTCGCTATCACGGCCGACTATCCCGGACTATATCCGGCTCCCGGTGATTGCGGCGAAGCCACGACACCGTCATTCCTTCCTTGCTTATTTCGACCACCGTATATGATGGCCTGTGCAGAGGCACCCCTAGGGTGAAGCCGAGCCAGCGGTGGCTGACCAACAAGGGCAGATTGAGCGGTAAGCGGAAGAGGAGGCGCGGACTGGCTGAAACGTCGCCGCAAAGGTGTAACTCACAATTCATTATCTTGAGCAACGTTCCTAGGAAGCGTTTGAGTGCTCATGTCTTTATAGGGAAAAAAGCGTCCGCCGGATCTGGGCGTGGAAGTTGTCAATCCAACCTCTACCAGCGGGCTCCACTTTTGGCCAGGAGGGGAGGCGGCGCAAGCGTGAGCAGGACGTTCCTCCGACGGAGGATGCCGAAGACTGTCCGCCACCAAGTGCGAGGTGGAGAGTGCCTGAATCACAAAGCGCCACGGACAAGATGCCGTGGCGTGCTTCTCCCGAGGCGTTGAATGCCTTTAACACGGGGACGCGCACCTTCGTGCCGCTCAAGATAGTTTTACGAGCCACGGAGCAGTATGTAAAAGACATACGAGTAAGAGAATTTAATAGTCGTATATGCGGTAGCCCCGAGACTTAAAGTAGTTATATTAACTGATTTAAGGATCATATGAAATCTGAGGATCTTACCGAGAAGAATACCCGCTGTCTCGGGAGTTGCAAGAGTGCAAGGCCCAACTTGAGGCCGCATTTTACAGCGCAGGAGGAAGCATAAGGACCTCTCCAGTAACGCATTATTTTTAGAAAGATAAGTAGCGCTTGGCGTTGCAAGTCTAAAAATGACATTGCAGGTGCTGCCGGACAAGATCCGGACAGGCAAGAACCTGCGCCAACTAAAGGCGGCGAGAGGTGCTGCATAAGGTGCAACATGAAAGGAACAAGCTCAGGATGCCCATGCCCAGCTTGGAGAAGAGCTGAAAGGCGTTCGGGCGAGCCGTCGGGCTCCGTTAAGGAGAATCAACGGCTACGTCGCGGCATATATAGTAAGTGCTTGGCGAACTCCTTTGAAAAGAAGAGTTGGCGAGGAAGTCAATTTGATGAATATATACGTAGGTATGCTCACAGGTCGCCTGCTGGAGAGATGCCGTGACAACGGGTGATCAACTTCAATTGTTACAACTGATCGAGCGAGTTCGGCAGGCTATGAGCGGCGTCGTCCAGGCGTTATGGCCAGCCTTCTCCATACCCGAGAGTCTTGGGGAGCTTGCGGAGAAGCTGCAGGGAGTGCGGCGCTTCCATGTATGGAATATTTCGCCTGCCGCAAGGTGCCAGGAGGCACGGGCCATGGTGAAGGCGCGGTACAAGAAGGCGGATCCCAACCACATGGCAAGTCGGACCTTTGGGGCCCGATGTGAAGGAGATCCTGTGAGTTTAGTATACGACCAAGTGGAGTTGGCATGAAATTTTCCCAACAGATTTGTAAATTAGACAACTTTGTTAGGCGGGATTGAGGAAGAATACAGTTAGTCGATTTGACAATGTATTATAAAATGACATACGAAATGCCTTCTAGCCGGATTGTAGATCGTTTGTCTTTGCCGACCTTTCCGCTTCGACCTCGGGACTCTATAGTCCGGAGTGTGTCTGAATACCTTCTCTATTATGAAACAACAGGGGTATGCATGGAGACCAGGCATAGGGGTCATCAGTGCTTTATCAGACAAGTGCCCAACTAGTTATGTTATATTACATGGTTAGTAAGAAACATCTTCCAGGGAGAATAGTTCCGTTAAGGGTTCCTTTCCGCTGGGGGTGGCATGCCCTAAAGTGCATGTCCGGACTGCGAAAAAAGCAGAAAAACATCTGGGGGCAGATAAATAAGTGGATAAAAAATCATCTTTTAAGTCACCGACCGAATATTCCCTTAAGAACGCTAGCTTTCGGCTTCACCCAGTCTGAGGTACACATCCGGCTGACCCGCGATAACAATCGCAGAGGTGCTCCCTTTACCTCCTAGCCGAACAATCGGGAACGTAGGGGTAAGCACAGGAGCCAGGCAACCCAGCTTGGCCAAAACTTAAGTCATATCGATGCATATAATGGTGAATAAAAGGTACATGTGGAGGCTTGACACATGTGCTGGGCATAAGCCCGTATAATTAAGCACGGTAAAGAAGCCCCGGTATGATGAGTGTGGGTAGCACATCAATTGTTGTGAATGTTGCGCAGGTGAAGCCCTTTAAGGCTTGGATGAATAGGGTTGAGGAGAAAAAGATAAACAAAAGGCAGCTGAAGTAAAAAAAATTTGGGACGGGGAAAGGGGCGAACTCTTAGTCGGCGCTAGGCATAGAATCGTCGAGGCGGGCTGCGTTCCATGGGTTCGGCTCGAGTCGGTTATCCGACGCATTTAAGTGAGCGATGCGCTCCGCCGGTCAGGACTTGATCGATGATGAAGGGCCCTTCCCATTTGGGCTTGAGCTTGTCCTTTTTCTTGTCCGGCAGGCGTAGAACCAGGTCGCCAACGTTGTAAGTCTTGGCCCGTGCTTCTCTGCTTTGATATCTTGAGCCTGCTGTTGATAGAATGCGGAGCGAGCCTTGGCGACGCCGCGCTCTTCCTCAATGTGTCCAAGCTGTCCTGCTGATCCAACTCGGCTTCTCTTTCTTCGTACATGCGCTTTTCGAGGTGAGTCATGAATGATGTCGCGAGGCAAAACTGCTTCGCGCCGTATACCATAAAAATGATGTGAATCCGGTAGTACGGTTAGGCGTTGTCCGCAGCCCCAGTACGGAGTCGAGCTCCTCTACCAAAGGCGTGTCGATTTCGTGAGGGACCGCACTAGTGCGGGTTTGATGCCGCTCATTATTAGACCATTTGCTCGTTCCACTTGACCGTTGGTTTGAGGATGATAGGCTGAAGCGTAATCGAGCTTGATGCCCATATTTTTGCACCATGATTTAACCTCATCGGCTGTGAAGTTCGTGCCGTTATCGGTGATGATCTTTGTGGGGACACCGTAACGGTGTACTACCCGGATATAAAGTCTATCACTGGTCCGGACTCTGCCGTTTTAACTGGCTTGGCCTCTATCCATTTGGTGAATTTATCCACCATGACCAATAGGTACCTTTGCTTGTGGGTTCCCCCTTTAAGTGGTCCAACCATGTCAAGCCCCTGACATGACGGCCAGGTAATGGGTATAGTTTTGAGGGCGGTGGGTGGCATATGGCTCTGATTAGCAAAGAGTTGACAACCGACGCATCTTTGGACTAGGTCCTGCATCCGCCGGGCCGTCCACCGATAAAATCCTGTACGGAATGCCTTTCCTACAAGGGCCCGAGCTGCGGCGTGGTGTCCGCCTAGTCCGGCATGAATTTCAGCCAGGAGGTTCCGCCCTTCCTCTTCGGAGATACACCTTTGAAGGACTCCGGTTGTGCTTTTCTTATAAAGTTCTCCCTCATAGACCTTGTAGGCTTTAGATCGCCGGACAATGCTGCGGGCCTCATTTTGGTCTTCGGGAAGCTCCTGCCTAAGCAAGTAGGCGAGGAATGGTTCTGTCACTACTAGAAAAAGGGCTATAGATGGGATTGACACTAATGGCGCACCGTAAAGATGGTGCGCCATTAGTAATATACTAATGGCGCACCACCATCGATGCGCCATTAGAGTTTCAAACTACTAATGGCGCACCATGCTATGGGTGCGCCATTAGTATCAATTTTTTGTAACTAGTGCGCTTTGTCCAAACATACTAATGGCGCATCCATTGAAAGTCGCCATTAGTAGTTGTAACTACTAATGGCGCACCAACAAGGTGCGCCATTAGTATAGAATTTTTTTGAACTAGTGCGCCTATCCAAACATACTAATGGCGCATCCCGCCCAAGTGCGCCATTAGTAGTTGTAACTACTAATGGCGCACAGGCGTTGGGTGCGCCATTAGTATAGAATTTTTTTTTGAACTAGTGCGCCTATCCAAACATACTAATGGCGCATCCTGCTTAAGTCGCCATTAGTAGTTGTAACTACTAATGGCGCACCATGCAAGAAGTGCGCCATTAGTAAGTGGGCAGCAACAAGATATTTGGGACAGCCTCTCCTACCCACACACTCACTTTCTCCCCACTTCATTCTCTCCACCTCCTCCTTGTCTGGGTGCCTCCTCTTTTCACCTCATTTCCACCATAGATTCATTCAAATTAAGTGGTTAAATTACCTTGTTTTAATAGGTAAGTAAGGGGAAGCTATATTTAGGTTGTTCTCCTTACAACAATGTGCACATGCACTTTTTACGGCCTAGCTAGATCTATGTATGTTCGTGGTGTTGCATATGTTTGTGGTGTTGCATATGTGTTTGTGTTTGGAGGTGTACCGTATTTGAAATCGATAGTTGCCAATATTTTGCGGAATGTTGATTCATTTCCGTTTGGCGAGAATTTTGGCATTAAGCATTCTTTTGGTCCTATTTTAGGGAAAGTCATGCCAAATTTTTGTTTGGTTCTAAAATATCGTTTTGCTCTACCCATGACGACCATAGTCCGCATACGATGACGAAGGCATCGTGAATAGGTTTTGAGGTCGGCGAAGGCGAGATGCTTCAAAAGAACGAGGCGGAGATAAGATGTCCGTGTCGAAGATGCAAGTGAAGAGCCTTATTGCGGACCCGGTTCGGGCAGGTGCGGGACCACCTGCTGTTGCGTGGTTTCATGGATGGCTATCGGTGGCAAGGTGATGAAGATGACTACGAAGTCGTCCATGCGGGCGGGCAAGAAATGAGGAAGGGCAGCAAGACAACCACAGCGGCTCGGGCGGGCGAGAAGACGAAGAATCCCGAGGAGATGATCACGGTGTGATCTTGTATACGATCATCATGTAGAAGATGCGAGGACATGATGATGAGGAAGATGCGGAGCAGGCGGCGGGCATGATCATGAAGATGATGATGCGGCGGAGCGAGCGACGCTGGACCATCGATGGGCTGGGTGCAGGACCCTCATATTCAAGAGCTGCTTCTCAAGCGCACGGATAACGCAAAAGCTGCCGCCGAGAGAAAGCCAAGATGGATCAACTTGAGTTAGGCGGTTACTCCATTGTATGAAGGATGCAGGCCGAGGATACCGCTTTGAAAGTAGCGCTCATGGCCACGGAGATGAAGGTAAAACACAAAATGACCGGCGCATGCTTGACGAGAACATGTCATTACAGCACGACGTCTTCCCAAAGGGAACAAGTGCCCGACCAGTTTGGAGGCGAAGAAAATCGTGTGTCCTCTGGATTTACCATACGTGAAATACCATGTGTGCATGAACAATTGCATCATTTATCGGGACGAGCACGCGAGTCTACCATATGTCCGGTGTGCGGCGTCACTCGATACAAGAAGAGGAAGAAAGCTCCTCGAAAAGTGGTGTGGTACTTTCCGATCACTCCTCGTCTGCGGCGCTATTTCGCGGACCCTAAGGTAGCAAAGCTCCTGCGTTAGCACAGCGGATAGGGAGGAGAAGAAGCGGGAAGATGGCGCAAATGATCCGGAGATAGATAAAAAGACAAGATCTTTGAGTCACCCTAAGGATGCGAGCGGTGTAGCGTTGAACCGAAGACTCGGAATTTGGGAGCGATCCAAGGAACATCGTGCTTTGGCGCGAGCACCGATGGAGTCAATCCGTTTGGCAGCGGAGAAGCACACATAGCACCTGGCCTGTGTTTGTGTGGATGTACAACCTTCCCCTGGTTGTGCATGAAGAGGAAGTACATTCACATGAGTATGCTAATTGAAGGGCGAAACAACCAGGGAGCGACATCAATCTGTGTCTGGGGCTGCTGAAAGAGAAGCTTGACACGCTGTGAAGCGCCAGCCATGTCGTGGGGCCGCAGAGAAAGAATATTTCCCTATGAGAGCCGCCTTTGCTCACGGCGGTGCCACGACTATCTCGATTCACGGATATCTCGCGGGCAGGTAGTCCACGGATTTTACGGATCGTAAGGTGCATGGATGACTGGCGTATCGCCAGCTAGATAGAGATCCGGGTCTTGAAAACCGTGTTCATGGGACATCGAAGGTGGCTTCGCGGCGATGACCCGTGGAGAAGCGCAAGGATCTGTTCGATGGTGAAACCGAACCCAGCGCCCGATGTCACGAGGGCGGCGAGGAAATAGACAAGCTGTTGAAAAATTGGAAAGACTGCCTTTGCCGGAAAAGAAGCAAAAGGCGCGAGCCGGAAAAAAGCGAAAGGCGCGAGCAGCTGCTGAAGGTATGGAAAGCGAGGTCTGTTTTACGGGACTTGCCGTCTTGGAAGATCCACCGTGTGCCTCACAGCCTTGATGTCATGCATATCACGAAGAGCGTGTGCGAGAGTCTGCTTGGTACCCTGCTCAACATGCGGAGAGGACCAAAGATGGGCGAAAGCAAGGGCAGACTTGAAATCAATGGGCATCGGCGGGAGCTTCACGCTATATATATGATGATGATGATGATGATGATGATGATGATGATGATGATGGTGAAGCGGGACCACGAGAAAGTCGTCGCAAAGGCAAAAGGCCAAGAAGACCGGAAATGACTACCCTCCGCGTGCTTCACTCTAAGTCGGGAGGAGATCGAGCAGTTTTCACCTGCCTCCTAGGAGTAAAACTTCCTTCTGATTCTGCTGGGAAGATAAGCAGATACCTAGACCCAGTGAAGCGAAGTTCATGGGATGAAGTCTCACGACGCCATCGCGTCTTGATGCGAGATACTTCGGTTGCAATCCGTGGGATCATGGCCGCGCACGTCCGTGAAAGCGCTATTTGGCCTATGCAACTTCTTGACGTCATCTCGGAAGTCGATTGGCGTGAGGCAACTCGAAGGCTACGAGGAAGAGATCGTGGTGATACTATGCGAGCTTGAGATGTACTTCCGCCCGCATTCTTGACGTTATGGTGCATCTGCTGGTCCATATAGTGGAGGATATCATCCAACTCGGGCGGCGTTCCTGCACAGCATGATGCCGTTCGAAAGGATGAATGGTGTCATCAAAGGATACGTTCGCAACATGTCACGTCGAGAAGGAAGCATAGCGGGGCTTTCGACCGAAGAGTGCATCTCCTCTGCACGAATTATCTAGGCATCGAGAACCCGTTGGTCTGCCGTCAGCAGGCACCTCGGCAGGCTCGCTGGATGGGGTCACCGTGAGGGTCGCGCTTGAAATGCATGTCGACTTCGGTCGACTCGCCGACTTTGAAAGAGCAAACCTAGTCGGCGCTACAACACATAGACATGGTCGATCCTTGGGTGGTAGAGCACAAAACCTTTATTAAAAGGCGTACAATGACCGAGGCCAGCGAGAGGGCGGACGGAGATACACTCAAAGAGCACAACTCATGTTTCACGCGTTGGTTCAAGCATAAGCTTACATCGTACCCTTTACATGAGGATTCTTCGCGGAAGAACAACTCATATTCGCCTTGTCACAGGCGCCGAGCACAACTGATGACCTATGAGGCGTCACGATATCAATGACTACACATTCTACACGAGGCCAAGGACATGAAGGCGATGGTTATCGAACTCCGGGTAGCGATGGAATCCTACACGGTAGCGACAAGGACAGATACTACGGAAGGATCGAGGAGATCTGGGAGCTGAGCTCTGTTGGAGAGAAGGTCGATGTTCCGTGTCGAGATGGGCCAAAACGTCATAAAAGAAGACGGTATTTCACCACCATGGTTATACCGAAGCCAAATCAAGACCCATGGCATAAGCGTCACCGCTGAAAAATGAGCCATAGGTGCTGGCTTCCCAAGTGGACCAATGCTTCTTCATTACCGACCCGCCAAAGCCCGGTCGTGTTGTCGTGAGGAGAGGCAAAAGGAAGATCATCGGAATGGATGGAGTAGCCAATGAGCAAGACTTGACAAATCTGGCGACCGAGGATCGAACATGGCGGCGATGATGAAGTAGCAGCATACACCACAAGAAGAAGCAGGACCACCCTACCTAAGGGCGTCCGTTCCACGGAAGAACTCCATTTGCGAAAAAGAAGGGCAAGAAGATTGTGAGCAGATAGCTAGCTAAGATCGATTGTATTTAAATCGTAGCCTTCATTTCTCGATTGTATTTCATGGGTACTTTTGAACTATCATGAATATTTTAAATTTCATGGACACTCGATCTCGATCCCCTCCATCTCGATCGCTATCCCACCTCGCTTGAGATCCGGCCCCCCCGCCGCCGAGCACCCCCAGTCCACGGCCGCCGCCATGAAACCCCCGCACCCTCGATTCCCCTACTCAACCGCCGCCGACCCCCGCACCCAGCGCACCGTCTTATAAAAAATTAGTATCAAACAGCTTTTAAATGCTCTTGTCTTATAAAAAATATTACTGTTATTATTTAAACAAGTTTGAACATATTTAAACACAAATAAGTATCAAACAGCTTTTAAATGCTAAAAAAAATTGTGGAGCCCACCTCGATCCCCCTCCATCTCGATCGCTGTCCCACCTCATGAGATCCGGTCCCCTCGCCTTGAGCACCCCCAGTCCACCGGCCGCCGCCGCCGACCCCCCGCACCCTCGATTCCCCTACTCAACCGCCGCCGCCGACCCCCCGCACCCCGCGCACCGTCTTATAAAAAAATAAGTATCAAACAGCTTTTTAAATGCTACTGTCTTATAAAAAAATATTACTGTTATTATTTAAACAAGTTTGAACATATTTAAACATAAATAAGTATCAAACAGCTTTTAAATGCTAAAAAAATTTGTGGAGCACAGGAGTGAACCCAGGACCTCTGGTGTGAGCGGCTGGCTTGACCGGTCGAGCTAGTAGAGTGGGCTTGACATGGATAGGTTACAGTAGTACATAACCTTTTGGCTCGAGTTGAAATAAAAGAATACTAATGGCGCACCACGGTGAGGTGCGCCATTAGTATGGACATGCTAATGGCGCACCACGGTGAGGTGCGCCATTAGTATTGTGGCCCGATCCCCGCCCGATCCCCCCTTCGCCCGATCCCCCCTTCCCTCTCCCCCTCGCCAGTTCCCTCGATCTCCCTCTCGATCCACCGCCGCCGCCGCCGCTGCCCTGACCCTCGCCCTCGCCCTCGCCCTCTCCCTCCCTTGCCCTCTCCTCGCCTTCCCTCTCCCTCGCCCCGCCTCCCTCGACGCCACCGTCCCCGCCACCTCGACGCTGCCCCGCCGCCTCGACGCGACCCCGCCGCCCGGACGCCGCCCCGACCGGCCAGCCAGCTCCATTGGCTCTCCACCGGCCAGCGACCCCGTTGCGAGGTATCACTCCCCCAATCAGCTCTCCTCCCACGTCCGCCGCGCCTAGGGTTTCTCCTCTCTCGGCGTCCGTGCCCCCTCTGTATGTATATGACTGTAATTGCGGCTTTGCTCCCTTCATGCTTTATTCCGTTCAGGTTCATCTCCTTTGCTGCTAATATAATTTCAGCCCCATGCGCCACTAGACTAATGCCTACATGTTGCAATTCTTCCATGTCCAAATTTCCCCCCTTTTTCCCCATATTTCAGACTAGCATATACTCCTGAATTGGTCATAATTTCCACACATGTTTGCATAATTGAGTAGTAAACTAACAGCAGGAACAGGACAATCATGATCAATCACTTCTTTAATGTCAGCCTAAGCTTCCAATTTCCACACATGCATCATTGAATTGAATGAATCGCAGGTGTAGCATTGCATAATTCACCACATGTTTTGTGAATGAATATATGTCTCTGGATGTGAGCACAACAATAGGCATTTATTCTTGTAGGAAACAAACAAATCAATTTCCATGCATGCATTTAACATTATCTTGATTCAAAGAGGTTTTTGCTTATGCGGACATAAATTTAATCATACCACTTTGACACAACTTGGTTCAAAGCAAGAAAGTTTATACTTCCAAGCAAAAAAGAACACTTTAAGCAAACCTTTCTACCATTTGAACATTCTAGTCACATATACTATCTTTGGATATGTCGGGGCTAATAAGTAATAATACATCTCAACATTGGACACCTGCTTGAGGTGCATGCATGTCAACCACAAGTAAAAAGTATACTTAGTATGCATCAGGCTAACACAATCAAACACCATAGCCATAATGGACTGGTATAACATAGACCAAGCGAAAACACAACCTTGGAAACATTTATTAATAACTATTTTAGCCCTAAGGCATCGGTACAAGATTCAGTTGAGGGATAAATAAATAATAATACAAATACAGGACTCTTGAATTATGGAGCGAGCACAGAAGCTCCTTGCAGCTACATAGCCAAGAAATAAGAGTACATATGCCATGAATGATTACATGGAATCTAGATTTTCTTGATGACACCATGCATCTTATTCTTCAATTATTAATTAGGACCTGAAGTGGCCTTGCTTGTTGGCATTTCACCTAAAAGTCTAAATTCATGCATTTCATAGAAAGCAGTAGCTTACCCTACCTATCACACCCAACTTTTAATTACCTATGCTCCGGTGAACAGCTAGTTTGCTTTTATGTAAACTCAGTTTGGGCTCTAACTTTAGTGCTTTGTCAAAGAATTTAGGCGCTTGTTTGCGAGGCGTTCGGTGACACTTCCATTCTTTTATTAGTGTAGGGAGTGGAATTAGTTCGGTTCTATCTAGTTTCGAGAGCACTGAAAAATGACCTCAAATTCGGTTCCAAACTATTTGTGCAGGATTATCACCACGATGAACTAGGCAACTCACCAAGAAGTTTTATCTGCATGTTTGTAGAGCGAAGTGGCGCTAAATCAAAAGGGCACACCACTGTTTGTAGAAACCTAGAAAATCAGGTGCGTCATGACCAGATTTACATTTATTTTGTTGACAAAAACCTCTAAAAAGCAGATCTCCTTGACTTGAAAGTCTCGGGCAATGCAGAACTGCCAAACAGCTGCAACTTCCTCCTTCCCCGTGATCTCCATACTATATTTGTTTTCCCTTTTCTATGATCATTAAGTATATGTAAGCATGCACAATCAGTCCAGTAGCTCTCCCACAAGAAAGAAAGTAGCATTGTGTACTAAATTAAGGACTTATAGGTCAGCAAACCAAATATATATATGGAATGCACTGCGTAAGGAGATCCTCCATTTCCCTTTTTCCTGTGATCCCTATGCTTCTTTTCACACGTGTACTAGGATGAAAGATGTACTTTACCAACTAATCTAATGGTGCTGGCACAAAGTGAAAAACAATAGTTAATTTGACAGAGTGCAAGGGTTTAGTTTTTGCACTGTGTTTGATGTGTTCTTCCACCTGTAGAGAAGATTTTCACACGTGTAGAAGTTTTTTTTTTTCAAATATATTTTCAGTTAAAACAGAGTGAAGGTTCAGTTATTTGCTGCCATGGTGGTTTCTTCAATCAAATAATCTTTTCATTCCTGCTTGGCGATTTATTATTTCTAAGAAAAGAGAGAGCTAGGATCTTACTAACAACTCTACTAGATTGTTAAGTTGGGTGGGATGTAAAAGCAAGTCTTCTTCTAAGTGCAATATACTTAGTGCTGCTATATGAGTGTATAAATATTTGTTGCTATATAAATGTGAACAAAATTAGGTGCTTGTATATGATATTCGCCATGAAGCTTCACCAGCTCACGTGGGTGTGGGATCCATGTGACATGTGACATTGCATCCATGTCCACACAGGATAATGATTTTGCAGGTACCCGAGAGGCCCTTGAGTTTGCCGGAATGTCGATTAACTTCCGTTCCGGCAAATTCGGGTACTCCATATGTCCTATTTTCAGCAAAGGTCATGCTGAAATTTTCCGTGAATTTTAGCATGACTTTGCTAAAAATAGGACATATGCATGGGCCGGGGTATCTTAGTAGTTAATTAAGTAGGATCAAGTGCCCCGGCGTACTTGTGACTAATGCATGGCTTTTAGGGTGCCTCGGTGTCGATAAAAACCAAAATGATGAAAGGTTAGGCTTTTAGGGTGCCTTGGCGTCGAAAAACCCTCAATAATAAAAGCTTAGATTTTAGGATGCCTCGGTGTCGACAAACCCTAAATGATGAGACCATGATCTTGTTCCTTGACAATAACCAACTTTTGACCAAACTTTGTTTCTATTTAGAGAAACATGGCCCTAGCGATGAGGCCGGGGTTGGCGGCAAGGCATTACAGGAGCTGTCCCGGAGATGGAGGAACAACCTCACTTGTATGAGGCCGCCGCCTTCCCCACCGATCCACGAGACCACGGATGGTGCCGCCGAGGATGACCACTGATGCCACCAGCGATGGTGCCGCCGAGGATGCCACCCGATGATGGCGGCGCCGCACGAGATGGCAGCCAACCAAAGAGGCAGCGAAGGACGGCGCCCGATCGTGCTCCGCACCCTCAAGGAGGAAGTTCTTGAAGTGGACTCCAGCGGGAATCCAGCGGCGCCCGAGCGAATAGTCAAGGGTACTCGCTTCAGCTCCGGTGCATTGTCCGAACACCGTCTCGATCAACACCGAGAACACGAGGCATCGACCGAGGGAATTTCGCAACCTCCTCTTCACGAAGCTGCACGAGCGATACAAGTTCCCGCTGAATT
This sequence comes from Aegilops longissima, assembly GCA_021605205.1. Classification (NCBI taxonomy): domain Eukaryota; kingdom Viridiplantae; phylum Streptophyta; class Magnoliopsida; order Poales; family Poaceae; genus Aegilops; species Aegilops longissima. Next base: position 511,836,579 of record CM038677.1, read on the forward strand.
TGAAAACACAAGCCTCAAAGGGAATAAAGTGAACAATGCTGCCCTCACGAAGATGAGCAAGGCCCTGTCTACTTGGAAAAGCAATGTGAAGAGAATGATCGAGAAAGGTGAGAGTTATCGAGAAGATCAAGGAGAAAAATCGCCGATCACCGAAGATGACTACTAGCGACTTCAAGATCAATTGCTCGAGCACCGCAAGCTCCCAATCAAGTGAGTGGAAACAAATCGGGAGCTGAACATAGGGGAACACACACTCGGTCCCGGCGGTTCTGAGTGGCGGAGCCTATATGGGACAAGGAGGAGGCGGACCGTGCCGAGCAAGGCCTACCGCCCCTCTTGATACATCGGTGACAAGCGGACCAGGAACTTTGTCGGGGCCGGTACAAGAAGGACCGAAAACAAAGGAGCTTACCACGGATCCGAAGACCAGGCAGCTTGAGCTTGTTACGGTAAGGAATACACCCAGCGTAATTAGCTCCATATGGTTGCATTCTAATTAATGAAGCGAATTTCTAAATGGTTCACATTCCTTCCATGACATTGAAAGCGATGGCAGGGGGTCGACTCGAGCAACCCTTGGGACACCACTCTAAATAGGGGTTGAATGTAATGAAGAACAAGGATAAGCTCGATAAGCCGGCGTCGGTGGTCGTGTGGCGGCAAAGGCTTGTCGACAAAATGGGGTCATACTATACATTGCTGGTGTGCGGAAGGAGAAAAGACCAGCTCGGAAAGCCGGTAGCGAGAGGTTCAAGAACTCAAGGCACATGTGGCGCGGATTCGGAGATTGTCCAAGAGCAAGTGGAACAACGACTCGGGCGGCGATCACCGCCCTTGTGCCTACCTTGATCTCGGGGTTGAGTGCGTGGATTGCGAGGCGCCAGCGAGGCCGCCCGATTCCTAGCTTCACGGCCACAACTTCGCATAATGCGATGGCGGGGCCATTGGTGCCTCCGGCGGGCGGCATTGGTGTCTCCGGCGCCGCACGGGAGCTTAATGCACCGGGTGTCGCCGGCGGCACCTCTGCAACAAGCGGCCCCTCCGTCAGCTGCCGCCCGCCGTTGGCGGTGCCTCTACATTAGCCGAGCTCGGCGCCATCATCACGGTAACTAATTAAGCCTCTCTCGGCCGAGGACTTCATCTCCTTGCCTTTGGTGGGCATCCCCGGCGCCCTACATGTTTTCGCGAGGCGCCGCCGACGTTCGTGCACTCTCCTCCGCCGTGAACAACGAGTTGGTCGATGTCGCCAAGGCAAAATCGTTCAACGGGCAACCTTGTTCCACGGTACCGGATGCCACCCAACTTGTTTAGGGTTCAAGCTGGTTGGTGCTGCCAGGCTGCGACGACTTGTTACCTCGAATCGACCCGTCGGGGCCGGCGATGATGGCGTGATGACCCTCGGCGCTGCTGAGCTGGCCCTGCTTTGGCGAAGAGCGGTTCGTTTGAGGCGGGGACACCACCCAAAGACAACACCGCCCGATCGTCGTGCGGCGCCAAGTCGGCCCCATGGCAGAACCGCCCGTAACGGTGCGGACATCCCTATGCCACTGGATCCAAACATGCATATGGCACAGGATCGAGCAGCGATGGCGGCGGCGACTATGATACATTTGCAGCGTCGATCGAGTACTTTGCGAGCATGGAGTGCGATGGCGACTTCATGGGGCCTCCTTCTCAAGAACCAAACCCAACAAAAGGCGTGTGCGATCTAGCTCGTACGCGGAGAAGCCAAGTTACTTGGCGCCGTCGGCGTTCAGCTCTCGAGGAGGCGCCTCCAGCTGCCGACTTCACCGAGCCTCGGATAGGCGAGGTGCGAAAATATCAGCCCCAACACACTCAAGAAGGCGGTGCTGTGAGCAAAACTTCGGTCCCATTACGGGAGAAGAAGAAGGCGCAAAGAAAGACTAAGAAGGGTGCGAGCCAGCCCGGCACCGAAGTGCGATCCGTGCTCGGGGCGGGCCACCTTCACCGCAGGATATCTCGAGGAGGTGCATGTGGCGGGTAGAGGCGATGCTACCGACAAATATGCTCAATGCTGCAACCGGTGCTATCTGAGTCTGCATGGCGGTGTTCTTTCTTTGGAGAAGCGGCGTCTCGGGGAGAAGGATGTGGCATACCGGTTTTGCGGCCAAGGTGCGGAGGGCAAGGGCTTTGTGGATAACTCCATCGGGCGTCGATCGTCCTGCTTTTGATGACATCCACGCTATGTTGAACCTTCATCCGCTGCACTACACCTTCGTTCGGCTATTTTAGCTGAGTATGGAATCACGGATCATTAGCGACAAGACCCGGACATCGTGATAGTTGACCCCTTCTACATGCGTGCCAAGATCTTGGGCAGCGCGGGGACCGGCAAGTCGCGAGTTCTTACCTCGAAGCGTCATTACGGCAAACCAAGATAAGGATAACTTCCTCGTGCCTTACTTTCCGAGTAAGTCCTCCCTCAACGACCCGTAACATATGAATTCTTACATTTCGATCGTTTTCTTTTAACATTCCGTGTTTTCTGCGGTGACACACGTTGCGCTCATCCTCCTAAGCCCCAAATATTCCATGGCCACGTATTTCGACCGGACCGTCGATCGAGCGTAGACTACACAAATGTCAAGAAGGTTCTTGATGATGTTCTCCCGGCTCGCCAAATCTGGAGCACCTTCACGAGGCCTATTAAGTAAATCGGCAAGCACGTGTTCTCCCCTGTCTGACGTTACGCTGCGTCAAGCAGCCGCTGGCGATCGAGAAGGGTGCCTACTCGCCATCCATCACATGCGAGGCGATCGTGCGGGACCATCATCAACTTCGCTACCGAGTAAACTCAAGATTGGGCGCGGCGTGTCGGCAATCCGGGGCGGACCTCAGACAAAATTCTTTCGCATCCGATCGGAGTTTGCGGAAATCATCCATCAAGATGTCGCCGTACCTCGGGGCAGTTCTACCTCGAAATCAACCGTCCAACGGTGACATCGACACAATGCTACAAATGCAGGATGACAACGCCCGTTCTTTCATGACTCCCACGATGAGCGGCGGCTTCATCACGCTCCGGTCCCTTGAGTCGAGTTGTCTAGTTCTGAAACATCGATTGGCTCATGTTGTAATTAAACTTTAATGAACTTGTAGTATGTCTCTTTGGTTTGAGAGTCGTTCAACTTAGATGTAATCGATGCTATTAATGTCTTGCTTTTCTCTTCCGATCGTTACATTGCATACTTATATATTGCTTATGTATTATGCGTGAATTGGTACTAACGTTTTGTTTGGCTAGTGCATAGCGATGCCGGCGTATGTAGTGTACAAAGGTAAGGTTCCGGAGTCTCGATGGTGGGAGGAGTGTCGGAGACAGGTTCACCGATTCAGCGGTAACAGTTACAAAGGTACACCACTAGGGCGAGGCGAATCTAGATCGCCGCTATCTAGCGGGAGAGGAGGGCGTTGGAGGAACCGGATGAAGGCGAGTTTCATCGTGATGATGCTCATCGTGATGACCGCAGCTCTCTTCTATGTGATGGTAGTTTAGATGATCGATATCGACTTGTAATGTGAAGACAAACTCGCTACTCGCGGTCTCGAGACTTGTAATATAATGTTCTATCTTTGTTCGGTCTTTTCAATTAGGAGACTAATATGATGAATTGTATTAGGAGACTAATATGATGAATTGTATTCAAAGACTAATCTTCTATTGTATTTGATGAATCTATTGTTGATGTGTGCTGTCTATATTTTGTCAAATTATACATTTTGTAACCTGTGCAAAAACAGAAAATAAAAAATAAAAAAACCTAATATTCATACTAATGGCGCATCACATGACAGTGCGCCATTAGTATAACGATCTGCTACTAATGGCGCATCACTGGGTAGTGCGCCATTAGTATCTCTTGATTACTAATGGCGCATCCGAGGTGGTGCGCCATTAGTATCTCAAGCTTTACTGGTATACATGCCCACAGGAGGCATACTAATGGCGCGCTGCGCATATACTAATGGCGCACCAGGTGGTGCGCCATTAGTCTCTGAATACTAATGGCGCACCGGTGGTGCGCCATTAGTAAAATACTAATGGCGTGCTATCAATGGCGCACCGGTGATGCGCCATTAATAGCCATATTAGGTGCGCCATTAGTAGTGGTTTTTCTAGTAGTGTGTCCACGAGGCAATTACGCCATTATATGCGTGGCGGATGGTGTTATGTCATCGGCTGAATCGCGGTTGCCGCGGCTTATTCGGTTTTAGTTCCGGACTCCTCTTCCCATAATCTGAATGGCTTGAAGAGCCGTTCGAGGAAGATATTAGGAGGGGCGGCGTCGCGTTTTAGCGCCAATGCGTGCCGATCGTCGGCCGCTTGGTTATTATCCGGGTGAAGTGATGGAATTCAAGTCCTTGAACGGGCTGACATTTTGAGGACAGCGTTGTGATATGCTGCCATTTTCGGATCTTTGGCGTCAAAGTCTCCGTTTATTTGGGATATTGCGGTTTGAATCCCTCGCACTTCTAAGCGTTGAATGCCCATGGAATTGCCATCCGAAGACCATGTAAAGGGCCTCGTATTCGGCTGCGTTGTTGGAGTCCGTGTACATTATCACGAATGCGTATTGGACTGTGTCCCCGGTCGGGGCGTCGATCGATACCGCCCCAATCCGACTAACATTTTGGAGCCGTCGAAGTGCATAATCCAATTGGAGTATCGCCGTATTCTTTAGGGAGTTAAACGGTCCATTCAGCGACAAAGTCAGCCAATACTTGTGACTTTATAGCTTGCGAGGTTTGTAGATATATCAAATGGTAAGAGCTCAATGGCCCATTTGCAATCCCGCCCGTCGCATCGCGATTGTTTATAATGTCGTTAAGTGGTACTTGAGGCCCTTGTTATCGAACACTCTTGAAAGTAGTGTCGAGACTTCGGGATGCCATGAACACCGTGTATGCTATCTTCGATAGTGCGGGTAGCGGGACTTGCGGGGGTTAACACGATGAATCGTAGTATACTGGTTTTGAAGAGGAATTTATGCCCTACATTTTCTCGTTCGACGACAGTACCTCGCTTACAACATGATGTGTAGCTGTGATGTATAACAACATTGGTTCGCCCGAGGTTGGAAACAGCCGGGACAGTTGTTGCCAATATGGCCTTTATTTCTTGAGTCGGCGGTGGCGGCATCCGTCCACTCGAAGTGTTGATGCGCCTAAGGAGGCGATAGAGGTAATGCCTTTTCTCCTAGGCGGGAGATGAAGCGGCTTAGAGCATACGCATCGATCAGTTTTGTATTTGCTTGAGGTCTTTTGGGATATCTAGTTGTGTGAGCTCGGATCTTGGCTGGGTTTGCTTCAATTCCTCTACGGATCGATGAAGCCCAACAGCTTTCCGGCTGGTACGCGAAAACACATTTTCGGTTCAGCTTGATGTCATATGCTCTGAGGTTGTCGAATGTGAGCCTCAAGTCCTCTACTAGAGTTTCGGCGTGTTTAGTTTTGGCGACTCGTCGTCTCGTATCCTCTCTGTTTTGCCGATCTGGGTAGCGGACATATACGAATCATCGCTGATATATTTGCGGCGTTTTTAAGTCGAAGGGCATCGTGTTGTAGCAGAATGGTCCGTATGGAGTAATGAATGCGATTCTATGACGATCCGCTTACGCCATCTTAATTTGATGATAGCTGGAGTATCGTCCGGGAAGCACAATGAATCGTGCCCTGCGGTGGCATCGATGATTTGGTCGATCTTGAGGGAGAGGAAGGGATCCTTTGGGCAGGCTTTATTTAGGTATTTGAAATCGACACATAGGCGGCAGGATTTGTCCTTCTTTGGTACCATTACCAGATTTGCTAGCCAATCCGGATGTTTGATGTCTCGATGAATCCGGCTTCCAATAGTTTGGCTAGCTCCTCTCCCATTGCTGTCTTTTGGGTTGGAAAATCGTCGAAGAGCACTGTTTGGTGGCTTGAATCCTTTAGGATATTTAGGCTGTGCTCGGCCAGGTGTCGTGGGATTCTGGCATGTCGAAGGGTGCCGGCGAAGATGTCCCAGTTTTCTTGTAGAAATTCTCGTAGTGGCTCTACATCAGGGTTTAATTGTGCCCGATGGAGCCGTCTTTGCGAATACATTGGGTGGACTTGGAATTTGACTATTTCATCCGCTGGTTTAAAGAGGTGGATTTGGATCTTTTATCAAGTATCACATCGTCCCTGTTCACCGTGGGCGCATCGCGGTGAGTTCCTCGGCCGCTAGGGCCGGATAGTGCCTCGAGGGCTAGTGCGGCTGTCTTATTTTCGGTAGCAGTGCTATGTTGGTCACTAGCGAGTGATGATTCCGTTGGGACCGGGCATTTTAAGCTTCATGTACCCATAATGGGGTATAGCTTGAAAAATTGTGAATGCCTCTCGTCCTAATAAAGCATGATATCCGCTGCTGAGCAGAGCCACTTGAAATGTGACCTCCTCGGACCTGTAATTGTCCGTGAGCGAACACTACCTCCAGCGTGATTTTTCTGTGCAGCGTGCTTCCGGTGAGGATTATTCCTCTAAAGGTTGTGCTGCTTCGCTCGATGCGGTTCGATCTAATTCCATTTTTGGAGGGTTTCCTCATAGATGAGGTTTAGTCATGCCGCCATCCATGAGTACCTTAGTAAGGCGAAACCGTCTACTATCAATTTGAGGACCAATCGGTGGTGCGGGCAGTTCGAATTTAGGTTAAATCTTGGCATTGAAGGTAATAGCCGTGTCCTCCATGGATTTATTGTTGCTACTTGGTAGACTTGACAAGGTTGTGGGTTGTCGTTTCGCATGTTATTTGATCGAAAGTCTCGAAGAACTATTAACACCGTCTTTGGTGTTCTTTGGGCTGGGATTACGAAGCTAGGAGCTCTTAGCCACTTTTGGCCACTGCCGTAGTATCCAACATGCTCGAAGGCTATGAGTTGGAGTGGCGCCCTACGTGCTATGAATTTTGCGAGGTCCGTTTAGCCAGCCCTCGATGCAGTTCCGTACCCTTTAGGGGTTTTGGTTTTTTGGTATTCAGCCCGGGTGCTTGATGATGATGCACCCTTTGTTCCCAGACTAGGGATGTATTCGGGGCCGGATTATCCCAAAATTTACTTTCGGTTTTCCAGGCGCTCTCCATCGCCTGATACTTTTATACGATCGTCACCAAGTCGACAAAGCGTGTAATTTATGACGACTTATGGCGTTTAGGATTTCCTTGTCCGTGCAATTATTGCGAGAAGGCGAGATTGCGTTTTCCTCTCGGCGGTCCTTTATCCTGTGCATAACCGGGAGAATCGGCCCAATAGTGATGTCTTGTCTCGGCGGGCTCTTGCGAATTAGAGTTAGATCGCATATGTTTGGGCGGGTGGGTGGAACTAAGTCCGGAACCCTACCCATCTCAAGGCTCGAAGGCGAAGTTTCCAATTTTGGAAGCTTGGCTTTACGGGCGTTGTCCAGCGAGTGCGGTCGATGTCGACTTTAAGTTCGAGTGTTTGATCGAAGCCCGTCCCTCGCGGGAATCCGGCATGGGGGTTGAGGATCGGACATGACTAGTTTTCAATCTGGGAGAAGCGTCGCGCATTGCTCCTCTACCACTTCAACGTGGTGGGTGACCGGGGAAGTTAATCTCTCTCGGATCGGTTTAAGCCCAATCTGATCGTAGTTTGTAGCGACTCCCATGGCGGCGTCGACCCAAAGCTTCGTTCTGGACGAGAGCTCTATTGGATCAGCCGCTTCGGCGAATTCGAGCTGGCGTGAAGATTGCTTTTGATGACTTGAGAGGTCATTGTCGAGCGATGGCGGACGGTGATCATAAGAAAACCACCTGGCCGGATAGTTTGGCGTGACCAAGGCTCCTTTGGCGAAAATACCGTCCTTGAAGATGGGAGGAGGCATCCTTCCTATCGGTGGCAACGGAGAGAACTCTCAATGAAAGCACCAATGTCGGTGTCAAAACCGGCGGATCTCGGGTAGGGGTCCCGAACGTGCGTCTAGGCGGATGGTAACATGAGACAAGGGACACGATGTTTACCAGAGTTGGGCCCTCTTGATGGAGGTAAAACCCTCGTCCTTCTTGATTGATATTGATATTGTGGATGTTTACAAGAGTGGATCTTCCACGAGATCAAGGAGGCTAAACCTAGAAGCTAGCCTATGGTATGATTGTAGCGGTTGTTGTGATTGTAGTCCTACGGACTAAAGCCATCCGGTTTATATAGACACGGAGAGGGCTAGGGTTACATAGAGTCGGTTACAATGGTAGGAGATCTACATATCCGTATCGTAAGCTTGCCTTCCACGCCAAGGAAAGTCCCATCCGGACACGGGGTGAAGTCTTCAATCTTGTATCTTCATAGTCTTGGAGTCCGGTTGATGATGATAGTCCGGCCGATGATAGTCCGGCCGATGATGGTAATCCGACAATCCGGACACCCCTAATCGGGACTCCCTCACTTACCACAGTGATTGGGCCGAAGTGCATGTGACCTTAGTTCAAGGAGAATCGATGAGGACTTGGTGTCTGAGCTGCGTGCTTTCGGTATTTGGGTGTCGGGGCTGTGTGTCCTCGAGTTTAAATACTCGGCCGCTCCAACCCGGTCATTACAAGCGAGAGGCAGCAGTTGGAACTGGTCTACCAAATCATTGTCTTCACCAACCCTAACTGGTTCTATTTCCTCAACCCTTTCATTTCCTCATTATTGTGTTGAGTGTTTGTTCATATCTGTGTTTGAAGACTTTGGTGAAGACTTTCTCAATTTCCTCAGTTCAAATTCTTGATCATTTGTCTTCATCTTATGCTATCCACGTGTTTCGCTTTACATACTCTTTGTTTGTCTTCATTTCATCATGATGACCATGCCGCATTCTCTTATGCTTACTTCTGAGTACTTATTCCGCTGCAAGTAGTTCTTCGCTAAGGAATTTCCTCACGGCAAATTCCTCAGTGAAGAATTCATAAAAATCGCCTATTCACCCCCCCTCTAGTCGATATAACGCACTTTCAATTGGTATCAGAGCAAGGTACTCCCTTGTTCTGTGTGATTTTGGTTTAACCACCTGGAGTTTTAGTTATGTCGATCGCAGGTATGATCAAGGTCTCAGCAGGGTGTCCTACCTTTGATGAGACGGACTACCCCTACTGGAAGAACAAGATGCGAATGCATCTTGAGGCAATTGACAACGATCTCTGGTATGTTGTGGAAAATGGTGTTCCCTCAGTCACACCTTCTCTAAATGTTGCCGATGTGAAGAGATTCAAGCAACTTGATTCTCAAGCGAAGAATATCATATGTGGCCATCGAGCAAAAGGTCAATATGGAAGAGTGAGTGCTTTGGAAGCGCCAAGCTCATGCAGGATAGGCTGTCCAAAGTAAATGAAGGAGTCTCAACTCAGCGTGACTCGAGTTGATGTTCTTGGAATCTCTTCAACGCTTCAAAAGAGTCGACTACGAAAATGTTCAACAAACCTTGATCGCCTCCTTGACATCTCAAATGAGCTTCAAGCACTTGGCGCCCTTGACATCACCGACCATGAGGTGGTGAAGAAATTATTGAGATCGCTTGATTCCTCATTTGATACTCACAGCTTGATGATACAAGCGTCTTGCGACTACAAGTCACTTGATCCGGTGATATCCTCGAGGCTAAATACTCATGAGTTCCACTTCTTTGAAAGAGATCTCTATGGTTCTAGCTATGGAAAACACGTGCCACGAAGGCCAAGGCTGTGTGCGAATCTGAATGTGAAGACTACGGTAGTAACCTTGGAGATCTGAAGAATTAGGCGAGGAGCTAGCCTTGCTTTCGTGAAGAAATTCGAAGTTCTCAAGGCGAAGGTCGCTTTGGAAAATCCTCAAGAAGCGGTGATTCCTCATCCGATGACTATAAGAAGACTTTGTCACAAATGCAAGAAACCTGGTCACTACATCCAAGATTGTCCTCGATTGGGAAAAGGAATTAAAGAAGAAGAAACACAAGGATTACAGTTACGATGGCGAAGAAGAAGAAGAAATCATCGAAATCTTCATCATCAAAATCCTCAAAGCCTTCTTCTCACAAGAAGAGCAGCTCCAAAAAGGCTCGGGCATTCATTGGCAAGGAAATGGACTCTGAAGCTGAATCTGCGGAACATGAGGAAGAGGAGGCATCAGAAGAATCTGAGTCTGGTGTGGTGAGCCTAGCTCTCGCTACTGCTTTCGTCAGCAAGTCCATCTTCAACTCTGAAGAAAATGACCTCACCAACAAAGCTGATGACGATAGTGATGACTACGCTCCCACCTATTGCTTCATGGCAAAGGGTGCCAAGGTACTCAAATATACTGTAAGTGCATCTAGTGCCCCTTAGTGATTTTGGTGTATTGAAGACTTATAGGTTAAGTAACTAATGCGTTTGTGAGTGTACACAGGTCTATAAGTCTATGAGGAGTTTGATATTTAGAGTGAAAGTCGACCCCTAAAAATGAATTTCTTCAACTGAAGAATTTGATATTCTGAAGACTTTCTGAAGACTTTGAAAGTGAAGAAATTGGTGTGACCTTGAAGACTTGGTATTCATTTGAGGAACATGAGCGTGAAGACTTTTGTTTCGTAGTTTCATTTTCTCTTTCTTGAGTCATAGGAAACACCGTCTTTGTTAAAGGGGTCGAGAAATACTAAGGAAAAATTTCCATTTGATGCTCAACTCAAAATCCTACACCTACCAATCCCTTGAGTGAAGCTTTTGGAAATCTCATACAGATTCAGTCAATTTCTTGATGTGAGGCGAAGCTCTTACAGTCTTGAGAATTTATTCGGCGAGGAGTTAAAATTCGCCGGTCTGAATTGCCTACGATGAGAACATGATATACGAGAATTTGATATTCAAATTTCCGACCGTTCTTTGTCTTCTTGCTTGGCTGTCCCAAATATCTTATCCACCTAACGGTCATATCATTGAAGGGCATTTATGTCTTATCATGTCGGGCTGCTCCTAGGCTATAAATAGCCGCCCCTACAACCACTAGTTGGTTGGCTGCTCGAAGAACTTGACACTTGTCATTTGAGAGCAACCCATCCTCTGAGGACTTTGGCGAAAATCATCAAGTGAGGAAAAACCCAAAGTGAGGAAAAACCCAAAACCAAACCCCAACAAACCCAAAGTGATTGAGCATCCTTGAAGAAATTGATCCAGCGTGGATCCGGCGCTTTTACCTTTGAAGACTGTGCTTCTTCAGACGGTTAGGCGTCACGGTCTAGAAACATCAAGAGGAATTGTGGATCGCCGAGTGACCAAGTATGTGAAGGTTTGGAAATCGCTGAAGACTTACCACAGTGATTGGGCGAGTCTGCGTGACCTTAGTTCAAGGAGAATCTGGTGAGGACTTGGTGTCTGAGCTGCGTGCTTTCGGTGGTGGGTGTCGGGACTGCGTGTCCTCGAGTTTAAATACTCGGCCGCTCAACGGGCGTACAAGCTGAGACAGCAGTTGGAACTGGTCTACAAATCATTGTCTTCACCAACCTAACTGGTTCTATTTCCTCAACCCTTTCATTTCCTCATTCTTGTGTTGAGTGTTTGTCATATCTGTGTTTGAAGACTTTGGTGAAGACTTTCTCAATTTCCTCAGTTCAATTTCTTGATCTGTTTGTCTTCATCTTGTGTTATCCTGTGATTCGCTTTACGTACTCTGTGATTGTCTTCATTTCATCATGATGACTATGCTTGTAATCTGTTATGCTTACTTCGAGTACTTATTCCGCTGCATGTATTTCTTAGCTAAGGAATTTCCTCACGGCAAATTCCTCGGTGAAGAATTTGTAAATTCATAAAATCGCCTATTCACCCCCCTCTAGTCGATATAGCACTTTCAATTGGTATCGAGCAAGGTACTCCTTGTTACGTGTGATTTTAGTTTAACCACGGAGTTTTAGTTATATCGGCCGCGAGGTATGATCAAGGTCTCGGCAGGGTGTCCTACCTTGATGGGACGGACTACCCCTCTTGGAAGAACAAAATGCGAATGCATCTTGAAGCAATTGACAACGATCTACGGTATGTTGTGACAAAAGGTGTTTCCTCGGTCACACCCTCTCGAATGATCTTGATGTGAAGAGATTCAAGCAACTCGATTCTCAAGCGAAGAATATCATATGTGGCCATCGAGCAAAGGTCAATATGGAAGAGTGAGTGCTTTGGAATCTGCCAAACTCATTTGGGACAGGCTGTCCAAAGTAAATGAAGGTGTTTCAACTCAGCGTGACTCTCGAGTTGATGTTCTTGAAATCTCTTCAACGCTTCAAAAGACTCGAAAGCGAAAATGTTCAACAAACCTTGATCGCCTCTTGACATCTCAAATGAGCTTCAAGCCTTTGGGTGCCTTGACATCACCGACCATGAGGTGGTGAAGAAATTACTAAGATAAGCTTGATTCCTCATTTGACACTCTGCTGCTTGATGATACAAGAAGAGCTGACTACAAGTCTCTTGATCCTGCTGATATCCTCGAAGGCTAAATACTCACGAGTTCGACTTGCTGAAAGAGATCTCTATGGTTACGGCTATGGAAAAACACGTGCCACGAAGGCCAAGGCTGAATCTGAATCTGAGAGTGAAGACTACGGTAGTAGCCTTGGAGATCTGAAGAATTTGGCGAGGAGCTAGCCTTTGCTCGTGAAGAAATTCAGAAATTCACAAGGCGTGGTCGTTTTGGAAAATCCTCAAGCGGTGATTCCTCATCTAGTGACTATAGCGAAGACTTTGCCACAAATGCAAGAAACCTGGTCACTATATCCAAGATTGTCCTCGATGGGAAAGGAATTAAGAAGAAGAAACACAAGGATTACGAGTTACGATGGCGTGAAGAAGAAGAAGAAATCATCAAATCTTCATCATCAAAATCCTCAAAGCCTTCTTCTCACAAGAAGAGCAGCTCCAAAAAGGCTCGGGCATTCATTGGCAAGGAAATGGACTCTGAAGCTGAATCGAGGAAAATGAGGAAGAGGAGGATGCAGAAGAATCCGAATCTGGTGTGGCTAGTCGGCTCTTGCTACGCCTATGTTAGCAAGTCCATCTTCAACTGAAAAAGCGACTCCGCCGACAAACTGATGAGGAAAATGATGACTCGCTCCCACCTATTGCTTCATGGCAAAAGGTGCCAAGGTACTCAATTTCACCTCCTCTGAATCTAGTGAAAATGAATCGATGAGGATCTCAAGCCCAGCTACTCTAAACTTGCTAAGATTGCTATAAAACAACAAAGGGCTTTTGAAAGGTTCAAAACATGCTAGATAAGAGTGATGATATGTTAGGTGAAGAAATGGATCGCACTCAAGCCTATTGAAAATCTTGAAAGTTCGGTCTAGGCTTGACAGCCTTCAAGGTCATCATAACACTCTCTTATCGATCATGAGAAACTTTCTTATGAATTTCTTCAAAAGCAAGATCTTGAGAAGCTAAGAGTGAGTTATGAAGATCTTGAAGGGCGCGATTCATTACTTGCTCAACAAATCAGCGCTTCTCAAGAAGAATTTGTTCCTCCATGCTTAAAATGCATTGAGCGTGAATCTGCTAATTCTTCACTGAATGTTCAAATGCTTCAAGCTGTTACAAATTCTTCACCTGCCTCTGCTATCACTAATTCCTCATCGAGGACATTGCTAGTATCCTTGACGATGCAGGGGCTGAAGGAATTGTACATGACGAGCATGTACAAAAGCCTCAAAGGGCATCAGACTCTTTGTGATGTGCTTAAAAGCAGATCCTCAACGAAACCCTAGGAAGAGGTATTGCCTTTGAGAGGAAACTCAATCTGATGGAGCGTCTTTGGAAGCTTTGGCGGTATCCCAAAACCTCATGGGTTGCTGCAAAGGGACCTCGATTGATCCATCTACCTTATCTGGTTTTACATGTGAATTTCCTCATTACGATGATGAGTCATTTGACTCAAACTATAAACTGTTCAAAAATCAGAATGGTGAAGTATTTGCTAGATATGTTGGCACTAAGCTGCGAGAGCGGTTCCCCTATGAAGAAAATCTGGGTTCCCAAGAAATGTCTTGAAAGTCTTGGTGAATGTCCTCATGACACCACCGGTGAAGAAAAGGAACCCCAGATCAAATTCTTCATATGGACAAAATTCTTCATATGGATCCAAGTCCTCATCGGACCAAATTCCTCCGTGGATCAAATTCCTCAAAAGGATCAAAGTCCTCATATGATTATCATCGTGCTAACAACTCTGTTTTGAGGTAGAGCTAAGGGCTATGAATATGTGCATTATTCTTCAAACCAATATGTTCATAAGTCCTCGAAGAATTTCTGCTTATTCATATGCTTACCTAACCCCTCTTATGTGAAGCGAAATGGTTTGGCCTCTATGCCACCATTCTCATATGGTGCTTTCATGAGTGATGAACTCTTTGCCACCCCTTGAGATGTGGGTGGTGAAGAAAAGAACTAATCTCTTCTGCGGGGTCAGGTCTCGGGCGTGCCTTAACGTCTGAAGAATTTCTTTGGGGCTGACAAAATGCACGAAAGGGCCTTGAGCTAATCATGATGAAATGAACTTTCATTTCTGCGTCCTCATCTTGCTTATCGATTGATCTTGGTGATGAAATTCATCGATGAACTTGATATCATATTCTTCAGCGATGAAGTATATGAGATCGTAAGTTATACTAATTCATCTGCGGGATGATCAACCCAAAACCCAGAGTGGGTTCTCGATAGTGGATGTACAAATCACATATTTGGTGACAAGAATCTATTGATGGATGCTCCTTATCACCGTCACATCTGAAGCATATCATCTTTCTTGACAAAGGCAAAAGTCGGTATTGGGACTTGGTAAGGTTGCTATCTCTAAGGACATGCACATGGACAAAGTCATGCTTGTTGAGTCTTTAGGATATAACCTCATGTCGATCTCAATGCTTTGTGATCTTGATATGGTTGTTATCTTTGGCAAATATCGTTGTGTTGTGATTATGGAAGCTGACAATTCCAAAGTCTTGAAGGCTTTAGGAGAGGAGACTTGTATATTGTTGATTTCTCACAGGACCACAACCAGCCGTGTGTCTACTTGCAAAAGCTTGAAGGCTGGCTATGGCATCGGCGACTTAGTCACATGAGGCATGAGGAATTTACTGCGCTTGCGAAGAAGAAGCATGTCATTGGCATTGAGAATGTCAAATTCCTCAAGGATCACTTATGCGAACTGTGAAGCTGGAAAAATGACCAAGGCCAAGCATCCAGTGAAGACTATCATGACCACTACTCGTCCCTTGAATTGCTTCACATGGACCTCTTTGGTCCCAATCATTACTCAGGTATCGTTAATGAAGCATCACTATATGGCTTTGTTATTGTTGATGATTACTCTCGTTACACATGGGTACACATTGTTACTTACAAAAATCAAGTGCAGGAAATCTTCAAGCGATTTTCCTCGAGGGCTTCAACCAACTTTGGTGTGAAGATCAAGCACATCGGGAGTGACAATGGAACTGAGTTCAAAATTCGGTCTTGATGATTATCTTGATGAACTTGGTATTACTCATGAGTTATCTGCTCCCTATACTCCTCGGCAAAATGGCGTCGTGGGCGCAAGAACAGAACTCTTGTTGAGATGGCTGCACTATGCTTGATGAATACAAAGCGCCTAGTCGTTTTGGATTGAAGCAATTGACACTGCGTGCCACATCATCAACAGTATATCTTCACAAATTCTTCAAGAAGACTGCCTATGAACTCCTCACGACAAGAAACCCAATGTAAGTTATTTCAAAGTCTTGATTGCTAAATGCTGGATTAGAGATCCTCACCACACCTCTAAATTTGCGAAAGCACATGAGGTTTTATGCTTGGTTACGGAAAGGACTCGCACACCTCTGAGTCTTCAACATCGCTCTTCACAAGATTGTTGACCTTTGTAGATGTGCGGTTCGATGAAACTAATGGCTGCAAAGAGCACCTACCTACGTGTTAGGCGAACCCTTTTGAGGATTCTATCAGGTTCAAAGGCAAGCGAGGATGTCATTCCTCTTGAAGAAACTGCTGAAGAATTCATTCTGTCTGTGAAGAGCGTCGAGTGATGCACTGAAGATAATCTGAAGAAAATGGTCTGAGGAAAATGATCAAATTCCTCGAAGACAACCAGCTCATCCTCGCGTTGCAAAAGAAGTGCAAGTTGACAAGATCATCGATGACATTGAAGCGCGAGGTCCTCTCACTCGCTCAAAAGCTTCACACTTATCTAACTTTTGTGGGCACTATGCTTTTGTCTCTATCACAGAGCCCACTAAGGTAGATGAAGCATTTACTGGGCAGGTGGATTCAGGCCATGCAAGAAGAATTACATCGATTCGAGCTCAACAACGTCAGGAACTGGTCAAGCGTCCAGATCCTGCAAGCATAATATCATTGGCACAAAGTGGATCTACCGCAACAAGCAAGATGAAAATGGTCTTGTGGTGAGGAATAAAGGCACGACTAGTAGCTCAAGGCTACGCGAGTTGAAGGAATTGATTTGATGAAACTTTTGCACTGTTGCTAGACTTGAGTCTATTAGCATATTACTACGCCTATGCTAACCATCACAATATCACTTTATATCAAATGGATGTGAAAAGTGCATTCCTCAATGGTAAGCTTGAGGAAGAAGTATATGTTGCTCAACCCCAGGTTTTGAAGATCCAAGAATCGACAAAGTCTTGAGACTAAATAAGGCCCTCTATGGCCTCAAGCAAGCCCCTCGCGTGGTATGATACATTGAAGGAATTCTTCGTGAAGAATGGCTTCACACCAGTTCACTCGACCCTACTCTCTTTACTAAATCTTATGATGGTGAACTGTTTGTGTGCCAAATATATGTTGATGATATTATCTTTGGCTGTCTTGACCAACGTTATAGTGATGAATTTGCCTATATGATGAGTGAAGAATATCAAATGTCTATGATGGGAGAGTTGAAATTCTTCTTAGGTCTTCAAATTAAATCAACAACACAATGGCATATTCATATCTCGGAGAAATACCTCAAAGATGTCTGAAGAAATTCGGCATGCAAGATTGCAAAGGTGTCAAAATTCCTATGCCCACAAATGGCCATCTATGCCTTGATGAAAATGGTATTGACTTGATCACAAGGTATACCGCTCCATGATTGGTTCTTTATTGTACTTATGTGCATCTAGGCAGATATAATGCTTAGTGTTTGCATGTGTGCCCGATTTCAAGCTACACGAAGGAATCACACCATAAGGCTGTGAAGCATATTCTTGATATCTAGCTCACACACCAACACTAGGATTATGGTACCCCAAGGGCTCTACTTTTGATCTCATTGGATATTACGACTCGACTATCTTTGGTGATCGTGTGGACATAAGTCAACATCTGGTACTTGTCATTTCCTCGGACGATCTTTGGTGCATTGGTCCTCGAAGAAAGCGAACTGCGTATCACATCCCTGCGGAAGCTGAATACATTGCTGCTGGCTCGTGTTGTGCTCAATTACTATGGATGAAGCAAACCCTCAAGGACTACGGCATCAACGTGAAGAATGTGCCTCTCTATTGTGACAATGAGAGTGCCATCAAGATTGCTCACAACCAGTTCAGCACTTTCGAAGACAAAGCACATTCAAATTCGTCATCATTTTCTTCGTGATCATGTGTTGAAGGCGACATCTCCATCGAGCACGTGAAGGCTGAAGAACAGCTAGGTGATATCTTCACTAAGCCCTTGGATGAGAAGAGATTTAGCAAGTTGCGGTGTGAGCTAAATATCTTAGAATCTTGAGCGTTCTTTGAAAGGACACACATCCTAACACTTATGCAAAATTGATGACTTAGATGTGCAACACATGAAAAAGCGTTTTCTTCAATCAATGAAGAATAACACTCTAAGTGTGAAGAAATTAATGAAGAATTTGATTCTCGAGAACCCTCGACAATTATGCGCGGTGTCTGAAATCATCATTCTTATCTGATTGGGTCACGCCACCACCAAAGTTGAAAATCTTCAATTTGAGTTTTTCCTCAGTTTTGAAATTCTTGAGTTTTCAAATTCTTCAACTTTGCAAAATCTTCTTTGTTTCCGTCGTCTTTCTTCATTGGCTATATATATATATATGGTTTATGTCCTCTCAGCATTCACTTATGGCTATTTCTTCAAGTCGCTTTTTACGCTAAGTGAATGTGATCGGACCCTTCCCCTCTATGCTATACTCAACCCAATCCATTCACAAATTCTTCATATGCGTTCTACTTTGAAACTCGTTCAAATTCTTCCTTTGTGTCCTTAACAGCTGAAGAAATTGCGAGCGGAACTTTAAAACGAATCTTATCAAACTTTCGCTTTTACCGCTCAAACCGTTCCGCATCCCACGATGCATTATTATATTCCCACGATGCTTTACGATCTCCACTACGATGCGTGGGTGACACATGTCGTGAGAAGGGAAGCGGTCGAGGGCACGTTAGTCCTAAATCTTGGACGATCCGTTTTCACCGTGGCTATAAATACCCTCTCTCCCTTCCTCACTCTTTTACTTCGCTCGACCTCTCTCCGCTCGAGCTCCTCAAAACCCTAAGCGCGCCGCTTCTCCATAAATCGCCGGTGAGGAAAAGCTTCACTACCTTGACCTCTTCGCGATGAACTCGCGCCGACCGTGGAATATCTTCACTCCGCCGTCGCCGTAGCTGATTTCCTCTGCCAAGTTAGGCGGAGAAGATCTGAGCAGACGAACTTCCCAACTGTTCATCTCAGTTAAATCGTGTTCTTCACTTGAGTAAATTAAAAGTTACTTTTATTACTCGATTTGATTCTCAAATTTTCTTCAAATTCTTCAAAGGTGTTTATTCTTCAAATCTTCACACATATGAACACCTCAAATCTCTTGACTCATTTCTCTAAGCAATGATTTTCTTCAAGATTCCTCAATTGTGTGGATCTTGATCTATACAACTCTGGAACCTAAGACAAAAGCGCTTATTGAAATTCTTCAAGGCTCATCTGGTCAAAATCCTCAAACTTGTTCTTTTTGAAAAACCCTACGAGAAGCATATGACCTCTTCAAATTCCTCGCACCTATACTCTGTTCACGGTACAAATGTCTGCTTTGAATCCCTAGGTTCTCATCAACTTAACTCATTTGCAGCGTTCCTCGAAGAAAAACTGCACACTTCTTGAGAGAACTCAATTGTTCAATTTCCTCAAGCTGAAGAAAATGGCAGATGGTAAGAAGCCGCGAAGGAGGAAAGAAACACGAGGTCATGACAGCATTTGAAATCCACGAGGAAATATATCTGACTCTTGCACACGATGAGGAAAGCAAAAATCAGCGCAAGGTGCGTATTAGGAAGATTGAGCGGAGATGGGCACGGGAATGGAAGGAATACAGATATGTAACTCCTAAGTACATGAAGAAATTAGCTTTAAATCCTCCATGCCCAAGAGCTCCTTTGGCACTTTGGCCAAATAGCTGATCCCACTAGCGTCAAGCACGGTGAGGACTTTCTGATGAATGGGCTAAGCGCCAAGCAAAATTGGCAAAGCAAGCAAGGAGGCGGTGAAGAAATTCAATGAGGATTACTGCTGCTGCTGCTGCTTGAGGTCTCGGTCAAACCGAGAAATCGATGCAAAAGAAGTCGCTAATAAGCCAAGTGCTTCATCATCTGCGCCCTCACGGCCAAGTTCCTCAGCGGCACCATCAAGCCAATTCCTCACACTCTGCTGTTCCATCAAAGTCCTCAACTGCTCCGTCCAAACCTTGAGTTCTGTGCACCTAGCTACATGTCAAAGGACTGCTGGTTTCTCAATTGCCTCGAGCATCTCTGCAAGTTCCTCGGCTGCCCCAATTCTTCATCGGCCCGACTCTGCTGAAGACAAAAGCAACAATTGGGCGTGGTCCTCGGCCTAGCCAAGGAAGAAACAGCTTGTAGTACCGTGCCATCGATGATGAGGCATCGATGAAGAACTTGAAGAAATCATCGAGACCGCCAAGTTAGAGCCGCTAGAGCCAAAGGTACATCTGTGCCCTTGCTTTTGGACCCAAAGAAAGTCCTCGACTTCATCGACCCTCGGCACAATGATCCCAATACCCCTCTGCTGATCTTCCTTTGACACTGGTCAAAGTCATGCGTTGACTCACTTCATCGCTGAAGAAAAATGGAAGTTTGAGAAGGCGAGGGAAATCAAGAAGGCTCAATACAGGAAGGAGAGGTTCACGAAGAAAAATGTTGTCAAGATGACACGAGGAACTCCTTCAAATCAAACTGAAATTCAGAACCTCGGCAAGAACTTGACACATACTATGCTGATTGGCAAGTAGTCAAGACCAGATTAAATCGATCGGCGAAGAAACTCACAAATGTTGCTGCACTGTGCAACGTGAAAATCCTCGGCTGAAGCATCAGTTCAGCCTCTTGAAAAAAATGCTGATTCGAGGGCTGATGAAGAAATTCCAGCATTGAAGAAACTGCCGGGGCACCCACTAGTAGTGCGCTGAAGAAATTACTCAAGGCAGAGGCGCATCAGTTGCTCTGAAGAAACTGCACCAAATTCCTCGGCTCCTCCTGCGCCAACTCCAACTCCAATTCTTCCATCCGCTTACGATGTGAAGAAAACCAAGGCTCTGAGCGAGCTGCTGTGAAGAAAAAGAAAGCATCAGCTGCGTCGATTCTTGACTGCGAAGAAAATGAAGCCAATGACCAGCTCGTTGAAAACCCAATTGATGCTATTCAATTTCCTCCATACCATCAAAGGAAGTAGTTCCTTTTGGAGAAGAATATGAAATCCCAACGGATCGATGAAGAACATCAATCTCACTGCTTCATCGGAGAAAATTGATGAAGAAATTGAAGTGGAAGCAATCCCTTCAACCCAGTCATTCCCTCATCGGACCATGAAATTCCTCAAGCTGGATGCTGAGGAAATTGAAAATGAAGATGTGGATATTGGATGCACCACTCCGGTGATCAATGATGACTTTTGGGAAAGTCAGCATCCCAATACTCCTCTCTTCACCCGCTTCAACAAGTTCCTCACTCCCTGCAATTTGTTCAAATGGACTCTGAAGAAAATCAACCCACGAGTTACGTGCATGAAGAAATTCCAGCCACTAGTCTTGATGAAGCTGCTCTCTGCTGCTGAAAATCCTCGAATTTGCACAAGTTGAGGACCAAGAAATTCCTCAAGTGAAGAACCTGAACTTCGATTCACGAGGTGGTGATGCAACTCATTGACACCCCTCTGCCCAAGCGAAGAATCCGTTCTCAACCAAGCAAAAGTTCAAGGCTGAAGATTTCTTTGCGAGCACGTGTTCTTCTTGAATATAATCCCTATGATTCTGCTCGGATTAGGAAGAGGCGCTTACGGACTGCCGGTCAAGCCAACTTCTATTCCTCGGTGCTTTTCAACAAGGACAAAATCTTGATCATGCTCATATTCCTCATGTGGATATGGAGTCATTTGCCGGGCTTTGAGCCCGTCCTAAGTGTTCTTCACGATGCAGGTCTTCTAAACTTCTGCTGATATTTGTGATTGGAATGAAGAGCTAATTCTTGAGTTCTATGCAACCTGCACATCACGGAGGGCTGAAGATGTGACTTCATGGGTCTTGGATTGGATGACGAAAATACTCACTACAAGGCACCGACAAGTGAATTGCCGTGCCCTCCCACTTAGATCCTCCGATTGATGGTGCCGCGTCGCATCTATGAAGAAAAGAACTTTCAAATCACTATATGCAAGTCTTGATGAAGCCTTTGAAGCCAAGGCAAGCACCAAGAACCAAATTCCTCGTCAAGGAATTATTATATGTGCCTCGAACAGTCTATCGAATTTTGCGAAGACTATGAGTCCTATCAAAGCCCACGACTCGAGCGATGAAGAAGTCGTTGGCATCATGAAGAATATGCTTTTCAACATCATCCATGGCGTTCCGTCAATTTCCATGATTTCTTCATGAGGACTCGGCAAACATTGCCATGTCACCTTTTGAGCTGAAGCCTTATCGCCTTGGATTATGAGATTCATCGGTCAAGATCTTCACTGAATTACAAAGGCTGATACTTTGAACCACTGCAGCTACTGCCCCGATTGAAGTCCTCAAGCGGCCAATTACCTCGGTGATGAAAAGGAAAGGCTCTGCTGTGATAGATGAAGGCATTCGTCCATTGGATGGACAGTTTAGCAAGCGACATCCTACTCCACCAATGATGACTCGCCACACATGACTCGGCAGCAAATACCTCGATTAAGCATAGTCCTCAAGCTCTGCACCGGGTGATGGTGATCGTGAGTTACTCCTCGGTCTTCATCGGAAGGTTGATCGCAATCATAAGTGGGTCAAGCGTCGGTTTGGTACTCTTCTTTACAACATGACCTCAACTCACAATGCGGTGAAGAAAAACCACTACTATCTTCATGAAACCTTCAAGCGCTTTGGGCTGTTCTTTCACATGTCTACAATGAAGAAGAACTGCAATCAATGGGACTCAAGGAAGAATTTGACTGAGTCGCACCTCCTCAGAAGAAATTCAAGAAAGTCAAAGTTCCTTCCTTGGTGGCCAGCTCCTATTCTTCATCTCGCGACAACGATGAAAATGAAGATTTGGAAGACACTGCTGCTGGTCCTACTTCAACGAACAACCCGACAATCTTTGGCGCTCCGTCTTCAACTTGAAATTCTTCAAGAGCGTTAGTCCTCAGTTTCGATCCTTTTGGTCATTTGATGACAAAGGGGGAGAAATTTGAGTTAGTCTTCAAGCGGGTCTCGTCTTTGTCTATATACAATATTTTATTAAGTTACAACTCTCGTTCTTCTGAAACCTTTTATTGGATCGAGTTGTAATCTTAAACCCGATGGTGCTTTGATACTTTTGATGCATTATGCTTTTTTTTTCTATGCTCTGATTACAGTAGTGTTGATATGCTCTGATATTTGTTATGCTCTGATCCTCATGAGCTCGTTGAAAATCTTGAAATCGATTTGGGATCTGATACTCATGAAAAGTTTCAAATTCCTCATACGCATTGGGCTCGATACTCTTTATGCATTATTTTGCATGCTCGCATATCATCAAGCACCATATTTCATCATGCATTTCAAATTCCTCATATTATATGACAAATCGTGTATGAATTACAAGATATAGGGGAGATCTCCATGATTCATTTCTTCAAATGTGCATTGCCTCAAAAGCAAATTCCTCACTATGCACATCTTGAGGGAGTTCTTCTATATCTTGCAATCAAAATCCTCATTATCGGTATTTACACTTCATATGTTTATCCCGTTGAAAACTTAACCTATATTGTCATCAATCACCAAAGGGGAGATTGTAAGTGCATCTAGTGCCCTTAGTGATTTTGGTGTATTGAAGACTTATAGGTTAAGTAACTAATCGTTTGTGAGTGTACACAGGTCTATAAGTCTATGAGGAGTTTGATATTTAGAGTGAAAGTCGACCCTAAAATGAATTTCTTCAAGCTGAAGAATTTGATATTACGAAGACTTTACGAAGACTTTGAAAGTGAAGAAATTGGTGTGACCTTGAAGACTTGGTATTCATTTGAGGAACATGAGCGTGAAGACTTTTGTTTTCGTAGTTTCATTTTCTCTTTCTTGAGTCATAGGAAACACCGTCTTTGTTAAAAATTAGAGGAAATACTAAGGAAAAATTTCCATTTGATGCTCAACTCAAAATCCTACACCTACCAATCCCTTGAGTGAAGCTTTTGGAAATCTCATACAGATTCAGTCAATTTCTTGATGTGAGAGGCAAGCTCTTACAGTCCTTGAGAATTTATTCGGCGAGGAGTTAGGAATTCGCTTGTCTGAATTGCCTACGATGAGAACATGATATACTGAGAATTTGATATTCAAATTTCCGACCGTTCTTTGTCTTCTTGGTGGCTGTCCCAAATATCTTATCCACCTAACGGTCATATCATTGAAGGGCATTTATGTCTTATCATGTCGGGCTGCTCCCTAGGCTATAAATAGCCGCCCCTACAACCACTAGTTGGTTGGCTGCTCGAAGAACTTGACACTTGTCATTTGAGAGCAACCCATCCTCTGAGGACTTTGGCGAAAATCATCAAGTGAGGAAAAACCCAAAGTGAGAAAAAAAACCCAAAACCAAACCCCAACAAACCCAAAGTGATTGAGCATCCTTGAAGAAATTGATCCAGCGTGGATCCGGCCTTTTACCTTTGAAGGCTGTGCTTCTTCCAGACGGTTAGGCGTCACGGTCTAGAGCATCAAGAGGAATTGTGGATGCCCGAGTGACCAAGTATGTGAAGGTTTGGAAGTCGCTGAAGACTTACCACAGTGATTGGGCGAGTCTGCGTGACCTTAGTTCAAGGAGAATCTGGTGAGGACTTGGTGTCTGAGCTGCGTGCTCGGTGGTTGGGTGTCCGGGACTGCGTGTCCTCGAGTTTAAATACTCGGCCGCTCAACCGGGCGTACAAGCTGAGACAGCAGTTGGAACTGGTCTACCAAATCATTGTCTTCACCAACCTAACTGGTTCTATTTCCTCAACCCTTTCATTTCCTCATTCTTGTGTTGAGTGTTTGTCATATCTGTGTTTGAAGACTTTGGTGAAGACTTTCTCAATTTCCTCGGTTCAATTTCTTGATCTGTTTGTCTTCATCTTGAGTTATCCTGTGATTCGCTTTACGTACTCTGTGATTGTCTTCATTTCATCATGATGACTATGCTTGTAATCTGTTATGCTTATTTACGAGTACTTATTCCGCTGCATGTATTTCTTAGCTAAGGAATTTCCTCACCGGCAAATTCCTCGATTGAAGAATTTGTAAAATTCATAAAATCGCCTATTCACCCCCCCCTCTAGTCGATATAGCACTTTCATATACCTCCTCTAAATCTAGTGAAAATGAATCGATGAAGATCTAAAGCCCGATTACTCAAAACTTGCTAAGATTCTTTGTAAAACAACAAATGGCTTTTGAAAAGGTTCAAAACATGCTAGATAAGAGTGATGATATGTTAGGTGAAGAAATGGATCGCACTAAAGCCATGTTGAAAATCTTGAGACTTGATCTAGGTTTGACAACCTTCAAGGTCATCATAACACTCTCTTATCGATCATGAGAAACTTTCTTATGAATTTCTTCAAAAGCAAGATCTTGAGAAGCTAAGAGTGAATTATGAAGATCTTGAAAGGCGCGATTCATTACTTGAGTCAACAAATCAGCGCTTCTCGGGAAGAATTTGTCCCTCCATGCTTAAAGTGCATTGAGCGTGAATCGCTAATTCTTCACTGAATGTTCAAATGCTTCAACTATTACAAATTCTTCACCTGCCTCTGCTATAACTAATTCCTCATCTGAGGACATTGCTAGTATCACTAACGTGCAGGGCTGAAGTAATTGTATATGACAGGCATGTACAAAAGCCTCAAAGGGCATCAGACTCTTTGTGATGTGCTTAAAAGCAGATCCTCAACAGGAACCCTAGGAAGAGGTATTGCCTTTGAGAGGAAACTCAATCTGATGGAACATATTGGAAGCTTTGGCGGTATCCCAAAACCTCATGGATTCTGCAAAGGGACCTCCAGTTGATCCATCTAACTTATCTGACTTTACATGCGAATCTCCTCATTCTTACGATGAGTCATTTGACTCAACTATAAACTGTTCAAAAATCAGAATGGTGAAGTATTTGCTAGATATGTTGGCACTAAGCTGCGAGAGCGGTTCCCTATGAAGAAAATCTGGGTTCCCAAGAAGTGCCTTGAAAGTCTTGGTGAATGTCCTCATGACACCACACATGAAGAAAGGAACCCAGATCAAATTCTACATATGGACCAAATTCTTCATATGGATCCAAGTCCTCATACGGACGAAATTCCTCACGTGGATCAAAGTCCTCATATGATTATCATCGTGCTAACAACTCTGTTTCAAAGGGTAGAGCTAAGGGCTATGAATATGTGCATTATTCTTCAAACCAATATGTTCATAAGTCCTCGAAGAATTTCTTTGCTTATTCATATGCTTACCCTAACCCCTCTTATGTGGGTGGTGAAGAAAAAAATTAACCTCTTCTGCGGGGTCAGGTCTCGGGCGTGTTTTAAGCGTCTGAAGAATTTCTTTGGGGCTGGCGAAAATGCACGAAAGGGCCTTGAGGCTAATCATGATGAAATGAACTTTCATTTCACCGTCCTCCTACTGCTTATCATTATCTTGACTAATGAAATTCATCGATGAACTTGATATCATATTCTTCAGCGATGAAGTATATGAGATCGTAAGTTACACTAATTCATCTGCGGGATGATCAACCCAAAACCTTGAGTGGGTTCTCGATAGTGGATGTACAAATCACATGGTGGTGACAAGAATCTATTGATGGATGCTCCCTTATCACCGTCTCATCTGAAGCATATCATCTTTCTTGACAAAGGCAAAAGTCGGGTATTGGGTCTTGGTAAGGTTGCGATCTCTAAGGACATACACATGGACAAAGTCATGCTTGTTGAGTCCTTAGGATACAACCTCATGTCGATCTCAATGCTTTGTGATCTTGATATGGTTGTTATCTTTGGCAAATATCGTTGTGTTGTGATTATGGAAGGTGACAATTCCAAAGTCTTGAAGGCTTTAGGAGAGGAGACTTGTATATTGTTGATTTCTCTCTGAGGACCACAACCAGCCGTGTGTCTACTTGCAAAAGCTTGAAGGCTGGCTATGGCATCGGCGACTTAGTCACATGAGGCATGAGGAATTTACACGCTTGCAAAGAAGAAGCATGTCATTGGCATTGAGAATGTCAAATTCCTCAAGGATCACTTGTGTGGAGCTTGTGAAGCTGGAAAAATGACCAAGGCCAAGCATCCAGCGAAGACTATCATGACCACTACTCGTCCCTTAGAAATGCTTCACATGGACCTCTTTGGTCCTAATCATTACTCAGTTGTCACTAATGACGCATCTCTATATGGCTGTGTTATTGTTGATGATTACTCTCGTTACACATGGGTACACATTGTTACTTACAAAAATCAAGTGCAGGAAGTCTTCAAACGATTTTCCTCGAGGGCTTCAACTAACTTTGGTGTGAAGATCAGACACATAAGGAGTGACAATGGAACTGAGTTCAAAAATTCCGGTCTTGATGCCTATCTTGATGAACTTGGTATTACTCATGAGTTATCTGCTCCTTATACTCCTCGGGAGAATGGCGTCGTGGGCGCAAGAACAGAACTCTTGTTGAGATGGCTGCACTATGCTTGATGAATACAAAGCGCCTAGTCGTTTTGGATTGATGCAATTGATCTGCGTGCCACATCATCAACAGTATATCTTCACAAATTCTTCAAGAAGACTGCCTATGAACTCCTCACGACAAGAAACCCAATGTAAGTTATTTCAAAGTCTTGATTGCTAAATGCTGGATTAGAGATCCTCATCACAATTCTAAATTTGCGAAAGCACATGAAGGTTTATGCTTGGTTACGGAAAGGACTCGCACACCTCTGAGTCTTCAACATCGCTCTTCACAAGATTGTTGACCTTGTAGATGTCTTGATTCGATGAAACTAATGGCTGCAAAAGAGCACCTACCTACTGTGTTAGATGAACCAGCTCTGAGGAATCTATCAAGTTCAAAGGCAGCGAGGATGTCATTCCTCTTGAAGAATCTGCTGAAGAATTCATTCCGATCTGTGAAGACGTCGAGTGATGCACTGAAGATAATCTTGAAGACAATGGTCTTGAGGAAAATGATCAAATTCCTCGGCGACAACCAGCTCATCCTCGCGTTGCAAAAGAAGTACAAGTTGACAAGATCATCGATGACATTGAGCGCCGGGTCCTCTCACGCTCAAAAGCTTCACATTTATCTAACTTTTGTGGGCACTATGCTTTTGTCTCTATCCAGAGCCCACTAAGGTAGATGAAGCATTTACGGAGCTGAGTGGATTCAGGCCATGCAAGAAGAATTACATCGTTCGAGCTCAACAATGTGCAGGGGCTGGTCAAGCGTCCAGATCCTCGCAAACATAATATCATTGGCACAAAGTGGATCTACCGCAACAAGCAAGATGAAAATGGCCTTGTGGTGAGGAATAAAAGCACGACTAGTAGCTCAAGGCTACAACAGGTTGAAGGAATTGATTTGATGAAACTTTTGCACTGTTGCTAGACTTGAGTCTATTACATATTACTCGCCTATGCTAACCATCACAATATCACTTTATATCAAATGGATGTGAAAAGTGCATTCCTCAATGGTAAGCTTGAGGAAGAAGTATATGTTGCTCAACCCCAGGTTTTGAAGATCCAAAGAATCCGACAAAGTCTTGAGACTCAACAAGGCCCTCTATGGCCTCAAACAAGCCCCACAGGCGTGGTATGATACATTGAAGGAATTCTTCGTGAAGAATGGCTTCACACCAGTTCACTCGACCCTACTCTCTTTACTAAATCATATGATGGTGAACTGTTTGTGTGCCAAATATATGTTGATGATATTATCTTTGGCTGTCTTGACCAAGCGTTATAGTGATGAATTTGCCTATATGATGAGTGAAGAATATCAAATGTCTATGATGGGAGAGTTGAAATTCTTCTTAGGTCTTCAAATTAAATCAACAACACAATGGCATATTCATATCTCGGAGAAATACCTCAAAGATGTCTGAAGAAATTGGCATGCAAGATTGCAAAGGTGTCAAAATTCCTATGCCCACAAATGGCCATCTATGCCTTGATGAAAATGGTATTGACTTGATCACAAGGTATACCGCTCCATGATTGGTTCTTTATTGTACTTATGTGCATCTAGGCCAGATATAATGCTTAGTGTTTGCATGTGTGCCCGATTTCAAGCTACACGAAGGAATCACACCATAAGGCTGTGAAGCATATTCTTGATATCTAGCTCACACACCAACACTAGGATTATGGTACCCCAAGGGCTCTACTTTTGATCTCATTGGATATTACGACTCGACTATCTTTGGTGATCGTGTGGACCATAAGTCAACATCTGGTACTTGTCATTTCCTCGGACGATCTTTGGTGCATTGGTCCTCGAAGAAAGCAGGCTGCGTATCCTTTGTCTCTGCGGAAGCTGAATACATTGCTGCTGGCTCGTGTTGTGCTCAATTGTTGTGGATGAAGCAAACTCTCAAGGACTACGGCATCAACGTGAAGAATGTGCCTCTCTCTTGTGACAATGAGAGTGCCATCAAGATTGCTCACAACCAGTTCAGCACTTTCGAAGACAAAGCACATTCAAATTCGTCATCATTTTCTTCGTGATCATGTGTTGAAGGCGACATCTCCATCGAGCATGTGAAGGCTGAAGAACAGCTAGCGATATCTTCACTAAGCCCTTGGATGAGAAGAGATTTAGCAAGTTGCGGTGTGAGCTAAATATCTTAGAATCTTGAATGTTCTTTGAAAAGGACACACATCCGACACTTATGCAAAATTGATGACTTAGATGTGCAACACATGAAGAAAGCGTTTTCTTCAATCAATGAAGAATAACACTCTAAGTGTGAAGAAATTAATGAAGAATTTGATTCTCGAGAACCCTCGACAATTTATGCGATTATCTGAAATCATCATTCTTATCTGATGGAGTCACGCCACCACCAAAGTTGAAAATCTTCAATTTGAGTTTTCCTCAGTTTTGAAATTCTTCAGTTTTCAAATTCTTCAACTTTGCAAAATCTTCCTTGTTTCCGTCGTTTTTCTTCATTGGCATATATATATATATGAGTTTATGTCCTCTCTGCATTCACTTATGGCTATTTCTTCAAGTCGTTTTTTACGCTAAGTGAATGTGATGGGACCCTTCCCCTCTATGCTATACTCAACCCAATCTATTCACAAATTCTTCATATGCGTTCTATTTGAAACTTCGTTCAAAATCTTCTTTGAGTCCTTGTCGGTTGAAGAAATTGCGAGCGGAACTTTAAAACTGATCTTATCAAACTTTCGGTTTTGCCGCTCAAACCGTTCCGCATCCCACGATGCATTATTTTATTCACCCACGATCGTACGATCTCCACTACCTGATGCGTGGGTGACACATGTCGTGAAAGGAGAATGGTCGAGGGCACGTTAGTCCTAAATCTTGAGCGAACAGTTTTTCCTGCCTCTATAAATACCCTCTCTCCATCCTCACTTCTTTTACTCCGCTCGACCTCTCTCTCGCTCGAGCTCCTCAAACCCTAGCGCCGCCGCTTCTCCATAAATCGCCGGTGAGGAAGAGCTTCGCTGCCTCGACCTTGTCGCCCGACGTACTAAATCTTGATTGCTTGAAATCCTCACTCCGCCGCCGCCGTAGCTGTCTTCCTCCACCGAGTTAGGCGTGGAAGATCTGAGCAGACGAGCTTCACATCTACAACACCCAGTTAAATCGTGTTCTTCATTTAGGGTAATTAAAAGTTACTTTTACCCTCGTTGATCCAAATTTTACACTACAAAATCTTCAAAGGTGTTTTATTCTTCAAATCCTCACACACAAACACCTCACTAGTTATATGCTCTTGATTCGTTTCTCTAAGCAATCATTTTCTTCAAGATTCCTCAATTGTGTGGATCCTCGATCTATACAACTCTGGAACCTAAGACAAAAGAGCGCTTAGTGAAATTCTTCAAAACTCATCTGGTCAAAATCCTCAAAACTTGTTCTTTTGAAAAACCTTGAGAAGCATATGACCTCTCCAAATTCCTGCAACTATACTCTGTTCACGGTACTCATGTCCATTGCTGAATCACTAGGTTCTCATCAACTTAACTCATTTGCAGCGTTCCTCGAAGAAAAGTTGCATACTTCTTGGAGAATTCGTTTGTTCAAATTCCTCATTTGAAGAATATGGCGAAGGAAAGAAGCCACGAGAAAGGAGGAAAGAGACACGAGGTCATGACCGCGTTTGAAATCCCTAAGGAAATATATGCTGATTATTGCACACCTCATGAAGCGAGTTGCAAAGAAAACAAAAATCAGCGCAAGGTGCGCATCAAAAGATTGAGCGGAGATGGGCACGGGAATGGAGGAATACCGATATGTAACTCCAAAGTACATGAAGAAATTCGCACTCAATCCTCCATGCCCAAGAGCTCCATTGGCACCTGGTCAAGAAAGCTGACCCCACCGACATCAAGCGTGGTGAGGACTTTCTGAAGAATGGGCCAAGCGCCAAGCCAAGTTGGCAAGACAAGCCAATGAGGCGGTGAGGAAATTCAATGAGGACTGCTCTGCTGCTGCTGCCCTGAGGCCTCTGTCAAGCCAAGAAAATCTATGGCAAAAAGCCGCACACAAGCCAAGTGCTTCACCAGTGAGTGCCCTCACGGCCAAGTTCCTCGGCAGTGCCCTCACGGCCAATTCCTCATCTGCTCCTGCTCCTCCAAAATCCTCGGCTCCTTCAAAGTCCTCGGCAAATCCTCCCAAGTCCTCGGCAGTTCCGACAAAGTCCTCGGCACTGTGCATCGGCCATGTGCCAAAGGACTGCGAGGCTTCTCCATTGCCTCTGGTGTCTCGGCAAGTTCCTCGGATGCACCAAAGTCTTCATCTGGCCCGACTTTCTTTGAAGACTAAGGCCACTGGTGGGCGAGGTCCTCGGCCAAGTCCCAGAAAAACAGGTTGCCTTCAAGTGCCACACGAAGATGATGAGGCTGATGATGATGAACTTGCGGAAATCATCGAGAGACCGCCAAGAAAGGGCCGCTAGAGCCAAAGGCACATCGTGCCTCTGCTATTGGATCGAGGAAAATCCTCGATTATATTGATCTACGGCACAAGGATCCAAACACCCCCATGCGACTTTCATCGACTCTGGACAAAGTCATATCTTGACCCATTTCATCTTTGAAGAAAAATGGAAGTTTGAAAAGGCAAGAGAGATCAAGAAAGCTCAATACGAGAAGGAGAAGTTCACGAAGAAAAGCGTTGTCGAGAATGACACGAGGAACTTCTCAAGGTCGAACTGAAATTCAAGACCTCGGCAAAAACTTGATGCTTATTATGCTGATTGGCAAGGAGCCAAGGTCAGATTCGTCAACGAAGAAGTTCACCAATGTTGCTGCCAGCGCAACATGAAATTCCTCAGTGGAGCCTCGGCTCAAGCCGGTGAAGAACATGCCGGCACCGGCGATGAAGTTCAGCTCTTGAAGAAAATGCAGTTCGAGGCTGATGATCCCATTCCAGCGGCTGAAGAAATTGCCGGGCATCCACTAGTGGTGCGCTGAAAGCCTGAACAAGGCAGAACAAGCTGCATCGATTGCGCTGAGAAAATCATCCAGATTCCTCGGCTCCTCCTGCGCCAACACCAACTCAATTCTTCCATCGCCTCGATGTGAAGAAGACCAAGGCTCTGAGCGAGCTGCTGTGAAGAAAGCGGAAAGCATCGGTTGTGTCAAATTCTTGACTGCGAAGAAAATGAAGCCAATGACCAGCTCATTTGAAAATCCAATTGATGCTGTTCCAATTTCCTCAATTCCATCAAAGGACCTTGTTCCTTTTGATGAAGATTATGTGATCCCAGCGGATCGATGAAGAAAATCATTCTGCTGCCCGTCGGAGCAGATTGATGAAGAAATTGAAGTGGAAGCAATCCCTTCAACCCCAATCATTTCCTCGCCTATGCCTCGGTTCACGGTGAAGAGGCGGTGTTGAGAACTTGAAGAAGATGTGGATATTGGAAGCACAAGCGCCCGGTGATGAGCGATGACTTTTGGGAAAGTCAGCATCCAAATTCTCCACTCTTCACCCCAATCCAACAGATACCTCGGTCCCTGCTCCAACAGTTCAAATGGGCTCTGAAGAAACTCATCCCACTTCATCATCCATGAAGAAATTCCAGCCACTAAGCGTTGATGAAACTTCTTCTTGCTGATCCTCGGTACACTGTTGAGGAACAAGAAATTCCTCGACTGAAGAACACGAGATTGCGATTCTTGAGGTCGTGATGCAACTCACGACACTCCTTTGCCAAAGCCAAAGGATCCCTTCTCAACAAAGCAAAAGTTCAAGGTTGAAGACTTCTTGGCGACACGTATTCTTCATGATTACAATCCATATGATTACGCTCGCATAAGGAAGAGGCGTTTACGGACTGCCGGTCAAGCCAATTTCTATTCCTCGGTGCTCTTCAATAAAGACAAAGTCTTGATCATGCTCATATTCCTCATGTGGACATGGAGTCTCTGCCGGGCTTGAGCCGGTCCTCGGTGTTCTTCACGACCGGGACTTCTGAATTTCTGCTGATATACGTGATTGGAATGAAGAACTCATTCTTCAATTCTATGCAATGCTGCACATCACGGAGAGCGCGAAGGCGTGAACTCATGGGTGTTAGGCTGGATGTCGAAAACACTCACTACAAGGCACCGACAACTGAATTGCCGTGCTCTACCACTCGATCCTCCACTTGATGGTGCTCGTTGTATCTACAACGAACGAACTTTCAAATCACTATATGCAAGTCTTGATGAAGCCTTTGAAGCCAAGGCAGGCCCCAGAACCAAATTCCTCGTCAAGGAATTATTGTATGTGCCTCGGACTGTCTATCGGATTACAGCGAAGACAATGAGTCCTATCAAAGGCCACGACTCGAATGATGAAGAAGTCGTTGGCATCATGAAGAATATGCTTTTCAATATCATTCATGGCGTTCCGTCAACTTCCATGATTTCTTCATGAGGACTCGGCAAACATTGCTATGTCACCATTTGATTTGAAGCCTTATCGCCTTGGATTATGAGATTCATCGGGACAAGGTCTTCACTCAATTACAAAGATGATACTACGAACCACTGCAGCTACTTGCCCCGATTGAAGTCCTCAAGCGGACATTTACCTCGGTGATGACAAGGGCAAGGCTACTGCTGTGATCGATGAAGGCATTCGTCCATTGGATGGACAGTTTAGCAAAGCGACATCCTACTCCACCAATGATGACTCGCCACACATGACTCTGCGCAAATACCTCGGTCAAGCAAAGTCCTCAAGCTCTGCACCGGGGTGATGGTGATCGTGAGTTACTCCTCGGTCTTCATCGGAAGGTTGATCGCAATCATAAATGGGTCAAGCGTCGGTTTGGTTCAATTCTTCACAACATGACCTCTACACACAATGCGGTGAAGAAAAACCACTACTACCTCCATGAAACCTTCAAGCGCTTTTGGGCTGTTCTTTCAAATGTCTACGATGTGGAAGAAGCGGCGACAATGGGACTCAAGGAAGAATTTGGTAGTACGCACCTCCTCGAAGAAATACAAGAAGGTCAAAGTTCCTTCCTTGGTGGCCAGCTCCTATTCTTCATCATCGCGACAACGATGAAAATGAAGACTTGGGCGACACTGCGGCGGGCCCTACTACAACAACCGACCCCAACAAGCTGGCGCTCCTTCTTCAACTTGAAATTCTTGAGGCGTTAGTCCTCGGTTTGATCCTTTTGGTCATTCGATGACAAAGGGAGAAATTTGAGTTAGTCTTCAAGCGGGTCTATTATATGGGCAAATTTTTGTTAAGTTACAACTCTCGTTCTTACGAAACTTTTATTGGATCGAGTTGTAATCTTAAACCCGATGGTGCTTTGATACTTTTGATGCCTTTGTGCTCTTGCACTATGCTCGATACTAGCTCTGATTCTCTTGAGCTCTAATACTCTTGATCGTTATTTTGCATGCTTGTTCCTCATTAATGTTATAAATCGCATGCTGAATTACATCAAGCACCATATTTCATCATGCATTTCAAATTCTTCATATTATATGTCAAATCGTGTATGAATTACAAGATATAGGGGAGATCTCCATGATTCAACTCTTCAAATGTGCATTGCCTCAAAAGCAAATTCCTCACTATGCACATCTTGAGGGAGTTCTTCTATATCTTGCAATCAAATTCCTCAATATCAGTATTTACACTTCATATGTTTATCCCGTTGAAAACTTAACCTATATTGTCATCAATCACCAAAAGGGGAGATTGTAAGTGCATCTAGTGCCCTTAGTGATTTTGGTGTATTGAAGACTTATAGGTTAAGGACTAATGTGTTTGTGAGTGTACACAGGTCTATAAGTCTATGAGGAGTTTGATATTTACGGTGAAAGTCGACCCTAAAATGAAGTTCTTATTGAAGACTTTGATATTACGAAGACTTTACGAAGACTTTGAAAGTGAAGAAATTGGTGTGACCTTGAAGACTTGGTATTCATTTGAGGAACATGAGCGTGAAGACTTTTGTTTTCGTAGTTTCGTTTTCTCTTTCTTGAGTCATAGGAAACACCGTCTTTGTTAAAAAATCGAGAAATACTAAGGAAAAATTTCCATGTGATGCTCAACTCAAAATCCTACACCTACCAATCCCTTGAGTGAAGCCTTTGGAAATCTCATACAGATTCAGTCAATTTCTTGATGTGAGCGAAGTTCTTACAGTGTTGAGAATTTATTCGGCGAGGAGTTAAAATTCGCCGGTCTTGGATTGCCTACGATGAGAACATGATATACGAGAATTTGAGATTCAAATTTCCGACCGTTCTTTGTCTTCTTGGCTTGACTGTCCCAAAATATCTTATCCACCTAACGGTCATATCATTGAAGGGCATTTATGTCTTATCATGTCGGGCTGCTCCCTAGGCTATAAATAGCCGCCCCTACAACCACTAGCTGGTTGGCTGCTCGAAGAAACTTGACACTTGTCATTTGAGAGCAACCCATCCTCAGGGACTTTGGCGAAAATCATCAGTGAGGAAAAACCCAAAACCAAACCCTACAAACCCAAAGTGATTGAGCATCCTTGAAGAGATTGATCCTGCGTGGATCCGGCGCTTATTACCTTTGAAGACTGTGCTTCTTCCAGACGGTTAGGCGTCATGGTCTAGAAACATCAAGAGGAATTGTGGATCGCTGGTGACCAAGTCTGTGAAGGTTTGGAAGTCGCTGAAGACTTACCACAGTGATTGGGCGAGTGCATGTGACCTTAGTTCAAGGAGAATATGGTGAGGACTTGGTGTCTGAGCTGCGTGCTTAGCGATTGGGTGTCGGGGACTGTGTGTCCTCGAGTTTAAATACTCGGCCGCTCAAACCAGATCGTACAAGTGAGACAGCAGTTGGAACTGGTCTACCAAATCATTGTCTTCACCAACCTAACTGGTTCTATTTCCTCAACCCTTTCATTTCCTCATTATTGTGTTGAGTGTTTGTTCATATCTGTGTTTGAAGACTTTGGTGAAGACTTTCTCAATTTCCTCAGTTCAATTTCTTGATCTGTTTGTCTTCATCTTGTGCTATCCTGTGTTTACGCTTTACGTACTCTTTGTTTGTCTTCATTTCATCATGATGACCATGCCGCATTCTCTTATGCTTACTTACGAGTACTTATTCCGCTGCAAGTAGTTCTTCGCTAAGGAATTTCCTCACCGGCAAATTCCTCAGTGAAGAATTCATAAAATTCGCCTATTCACCCCCCCTCTAGTCGATATAACGCACTTTCACTTGGTGATCCTGAAGAACTGAGCCATGGACTAGCACTGCTCGTGAAGAAATTCCAGAAGTTCTCAAGACATGGTCGCTTTGGAAGACCCTCAAGGTGCAATGATTCCTCATCTAGTGACTACAAGAAGAGGCTTTGTCACAAATGCAAGAAACTTGGACACTACATTCAAGATTGTCCTCAGTGGGAAAAGGAATCAAAGAAGAAGAAATACAAGGATTGCAGTTCTGATGATGCGAAGAAAAATAAGAAGTCCTCAAAATCTTCATCATCCAAATCGTCAAAGTCTTCATCTCACAAGAAGAGCAGCTCCAAGAAGGCTCGGGCATTCATTGGCAATGAAATGGACTCTGAAGCTGAATCTGAGGAACAAGAGGAAGAGGAGGCATCTAAGGAGTCCGAGTCGGGAATAGCGAGTCAGCTCTCGCTACTGCATTCGTCAGCAAGTCTATCTTCAACTCTGAAGAAAATGGCTTCACCAACAAGGCTGATGAAGGCAATGATGACTACACTCCCACCTGTTGCTTCATGGCAAAGGGTGCCAAGGTACTCAAATATACCTCCTCTGAATCAAGTGAGAATGAATCTGATGAAAATCTCAAGCCCAACTATTCTAAACTTGCTAAGATTGTTGTGAAACAACAAAGGGTTTTTGAAAAGGTTCAAAACATGCTAGACAAAAGTGATGATATGTTGGGTGAAGAAATGGATCGCACTAAAACCTTGACTGAAAATCTTGAGAGACTTGAGACCAGGTTTGACAACCTTCAAGCTCATCATAACACTCTCTTATCGATCATGAGAAGCTTTCTTATGAATTTCTTCAAAAGCAAGATCTTGAAGCTAAGGGTGGGTTATGAAGATCTTCGAAGGAAGCGCGATTCATTACTTGCTCAACAAATCAGCGCTGCTCAGGAAGAATTTGTTCCTCCATGTTTGAAATGCATTGAACGTGAATCTGCTAATTCTTCACCTGAATGTTCAAATGCTACTAATGCTAAAAATTATTCACCTGCCTCTGCTATCACTAATTCCTCATCTGAGGACATTGCTAGTATAAATAACGATGCAGGGCTGAAGGAATTGTACATGACAGGCATGTACAAAAGCCTCAAAGGGCATCAGACTCTTTGTGATGTTCTTAAAAAGTAGATCCACAACAGGAACCCTAGGAAAGAGGTATTGCCTTTGAGATGAAACTCAATCTTGATGGTACATATTGGAAGCACAAGCGGTACCCCAAAACCTCATGGGTTGCTGCAAAGGGACCTCGATTGATCCATCTAATCTATCTAGCTTTACATGTGAATCTTCTCATTCTTACGATGAGTCATTTGACTCAACTATAAACTGTTCAAAAATCAGAATGGTGAAGTATTTGCTAGATATGTTGGCACTAACTGCGAGAGCGGTTCCCCTATGAAGAAATCTTGGTTCCCAAAAGGTGCCTTGAAAGTCTTCAGGTGAATGTCCTCATGACACCACGTGTGAAGAATAGGAACACCAGATCAAATTCTTCATATGGACCAAATTCTTCATATGGATCCAAGTCCTCATACGGACCAAATTCCTCACGTGGATCAAATTCCTCAAAAGGATCAAAGTCCTCATATGAATATCATTGTGCTAACAACTCTGTTTCACATGGAAGAGCTAAGGGCTATGAATATGAGCATTATTCTTCTAATCATTATGTTCATAAGTCCTCGAAGAATTTCTCTGCTTATTCATATGCTTACCCTAACCCCTCTTGTGTGAAATGAAATGGTTTGGCTTCTATGCCACCTTTCTCATATGGAGCTCGCAGAGTGATGAACTCTTTGCCACCCCTTCAGATGTGGGTGGTGAAGAAAAAGAACTAATCTCTTACGCAAGGTTAGGTCTCGGGCGTGCTCAAGCGTCTGAAGAATTTCTTGGAGACACGAAAAGTGCTGAAAGGGCGCAGGCTAATCATGAAGAAATGAACTTTCATTTCTCACGTCCTCATCTGTTTTATCTGTTCTATTACTTGATGAAATTGATCGATGAATTGTGATGTCATATTCTTCGCGATGAAGTATATGAAGTTAAGTAAGATGCACTAATTCATCTGCGGGATGATCAACCCAAAGCCTTGAGTGGGTCCTTGATAGTGGATGTACAAATCACATATTTGGTGACAAGAATCTATTGATGGATGCTCCCTTATCACCATCGCATCTGAAGCATATCATCTTTGCTGACAAAGGAAAAAGTCAGGTATTGGGTCTAGGTAAGGTTGCGACCGCAAAGGATCGACAAATGGACAAAGTCATGCTTGTCGAGTCCTTAGGATACAACCTTATGTCTGTCTCAATGCTTTGTGATCTTGATATGAGTTATGGAAGCTGACAATTCCAAAGTCTTCGAAGGCTTTAGGAGAGGAGACCTGTATATTGTTGATTTCTCTACAGGACCACAACCAGCCGTGTGCCTACTTGCAAAAGCTTCAGAAGGCTGGCTATGGCATCGACGACTTGGTCATGCAGGCATGAGGAATTTGCACACGCTTGCGAAGAAGAAGCATGTCATTGGCATTGAGAATGTCAATTCCTCAAGGATCACTTATGCGGAGCCTGTGAAGCTGGAAAGATGACCAAGGCTAAGCATCCAGCGAAGACTATCATGACCACTACTCGACCATTCGAATTGCTTCACATTGACCTCTTTGGTCCTAATCATTACTCATCAGTCACTAATGATGCATCTCTTTATGGTCTTGTTATTGTTGATGATTACTCTCATTACACATGGGTACACATTGTTACTTACAAACATGAAGTGCAGGAAGTCTTCAAATGATTTTCCTCGAGGGCTTCAACCAACTTTGGTGTGAAGATCAAGCACATCAGAAGCGACAATGGAACTGGCTTCAAGAATTCTGGTCTTGATGAACTTGGTATTACTCATGAGTTATCTGCTCTTTATACTCCTCAGCAAAATGGCGTCGTGGAGCGCAAGAACAAACTCTTGTTGAGATGGATCGCACTATGCTTGATGAGTACAAGACGCCTCGTCACTTTTGGATTGAGGCAATTTATACTGCGTGCCACATCATCAATAGGGTATATCTTCACAAATTCTTCAAGAAGACGCCTATGAACTCCTCACGACAAGAAACCCAATGTGATTTATTTCAAAGTCTTGATTGCTAAATGTTGGATTAGAGATCCTCATCACAATGCTAAATTTGCACGAAAGCACATGAAGGTTTATGCTTGGTTACGGAAAGGACTCACACACCTCTGAGTCTTCAATAACGTTCTTCACATGGTTGTTGAAGCTGTAGATGTGCGGTTTGATGAAACTAATGGCTGCAAAAGAGCACCTACCTTACTGTGATAGGTGAACCAACACGAGGAT
This sequence comes from Aegilops longissima, assembly GCA_021605205.1. Lineage (NCBI taxonomy): Eukaryota > Viridiplantae > Streptophyta > Magnoliopsida > Poales > Poaceae > Aegilops > Aegilops longissima. Next base: position 511,876,408 of record CM038677.1, read on the forward strand.
TCTATCAAGTTCAAGGCTCTGAAGATGTCATTCCTCTGAAGAATCTGCTGAAGAATTCATTCGAGCGTGAAGAGCGTCGAGCTGATGCACCTAAAGAAAATGCTGAAGAAAATGGTGCTGAAGAAAATGCTGATCAAATTCCTCAATGACAACCAGCTCATCCTCGCGTTGCAAAAGAAGTGCAAGTTGAAAAGATCATCGATGACATTAGAGCACCAGGTCCTCTCACACGCTCAAAAGCTTCACATTTATCTAACTTTTGTGGGCACTATGCTTTTGTCTCTATCACAGATCCCACTAAGGTAGATGAAGCATTTACGGAGCTGAGTGGATTCAGGCCATGCAAGAAGAATTACATCAATTCGAGCTCAACAACGTCAGGAGGCTGGTCAAACATCCAGATCCTCATAAGCACAATATCATTGGCACAAAGTGGATCTACCGCAACAAGCAAGATGAAAATGGCCTTGTGGTGAGGAATAAGGCGACTCGTAGCTCAAGGCTACACACAGGTTGAAGGAATTGATTTGATGAAACTTTTGCACTGTTGCTAGACTTGAGGCTATTAGCATATTACTTGCTTATGCTAACCATCATGATATCACTCTATATCAAATGGATGTGAAAAGTGCATTCCTCAATGGTAAGCTTGAGGAAGAAGTATATGTTGCTCAACCCCCAGGTTTTGAAGATCCTAAGCATCCTAACAAAGTCTTCAGACTCAATAAGGCCCTCTATGGCCTCAAGCAGGCCCCTCGGGCGTGGTATGATACTTTGAAGGAATTCCTCATGAAGAAAGGCTTCAAACCCGGTTCACTCGACCCTACTCTTTTCACTAAATATTATGATGGTGAACTGTTTGTGTGCCAAATATATGTTGATGATACTATCTTTGGCTGTACAGACCAACGTTATGGTGATGAATTTGCATATATGATGAGTGAAGAATATCAAATGTCTATGATGGGAGAGTTGAAATTCTTCTGTCTTCAAATTCGTCAACAGCTCAATGGCATATTCATATCTCAAGAGAAACACCTCAAGGATGTACTGAGGAAATTCGGCATGCAAGATTGCAAAGGCATCAAAATTACTATGCCCACAAATGGCCATCTGTGCACTGATGAAAATGTTATTGACTTCGATCATAAGGTATACCGCTCCATGATTGGTTCTTTATTGTACTTATGTGCATCTAGGCTAGATATAATGCTTAGTGTTTGCATGTGTTCCTGATTTCAAGCTGCACCGAAGGAATCACACCATAAGGCTGTGAAGCATATTCTTCGATATCTAGCTCACACACCAACACTTGGATTATGGTACCCCAAGGGCTCGGCTTTTGATCTCATTGGATATTACGACTCGACTATCTTTGGTGATCGTGTGGACCATAAGTCAACATCTGGTACATGTCATTTCCTCGGACGATCTTTGGTGCATTGGTCCTCGAAGAAAGCAGAACTGCGTATCCTTTGTCTACTCTGAAGCTGAGTACATTGATGCTGGTTCTTGTTGTGCTCAATTGCTATGTATGAACAAACTCTCAAGGACTACGGCGTCAACGTGAAGAATGTGCCTCTCTTACTGTGACAATGAGAGTGCCATCAAGATTGCTCACAACCCAGTTCAGCACTTTCGAAGACAAAGCACATTCAGATTCGTCATCATTTTCTCCGTGATCATGTGTTGAAGGCGACATTTCTATTGAGCATGTGAAGGCTGAAGAACAGCTAGCGATATCTTCACAAAGCCCTTGGATGAGAAGAGATTTAGCAAGTTGCGGTGTGAGCTAAATATCTTAGAATCTTGAATGTTCTTTGAAAGGACACTCATCCTAATACTTATGCAAAATTGATGACTTAGATGTGCAGCACATGAAGAAATGTTTTTCTTCAATCAATGAAGAATAACACTCTAAGTGTGAAGAAATTAATGAAGAATTTGATTCTCAGAACCCTCGACAATTATGCGTGGTGTCTGAAATCATTATTCTTATCTGATTGAGTCACGCCACCACAAAAAGTTGAAAATCTTTAATTTGTGTTTTTCCTCAGTTTTGAAATTCCTCAGTTGTTCAAATTCTTCATATTTTCAAAATCTTCACTGTTCCCTGTTTTCGTCATTGTTCTTCATTAACTATATATATATATATATATATATATATATATATATATATATATATATATATATATATATATATATATATATATATATATATATATATATCCTCTGAGCATTCACTTATGGCTAATTCTTCAAGTTGCGTTTTTGTGAATGTGATTGGACCCTTCCCCTCTATGCTAAACTCAACCCAATCTATTCACAAATTCTTGGTATGCGTTCTATTTGAAACTCGTTCAAAATCTTCCTTTGTCCTTGTCGGTTGAAGAATTTGCGACGGAAGTTTTAACTTATCTTATCAAATTTTCAGCTTTGGCGCTCAAACCGTTCCGCATCCCGATAGACTTATCTATTCACCCATGATCTAAACGATCTCCACTTCTCGATGCGTGGGTGACACATGTCATGCAAATGAGAAGAATTGAGGGGCATGTTAGTCCAAAATCTTGGGCGAACAGTTTTTCACCGTGGCTATAAATACCCCTCTCCCTTCCTCACTTCCTTTACTCCCTCGACCTCTCTCTCCCGCTCGAGCTTCTCAAACCCTAAGCGCCGCTTGCTACTTACGTCGTTGCGGTGAGGAAGAGCTTCTTGCCTCGACCTCGTCGCCCGTCGTACTTTCGCGCCGACCGTGAAATCTTCACTCCGCCGCCACCGTAGTCGTCTTCCTCCTTGAGTTAGGCGTGGAAGATCTGCCTGAGACGAACTTCACTTCTCCACCTCCTTTATTCGTTGTGTTCTTCGTTCAGGGTAATTAAAAGTTAATTTTACTGCCCTCCTTGATTCAAATGCTTACTACAAAATCTTCGAAGGTATTTTCCTTCAAATCCTCACACACTAAAACTCCTCACAAGTCATCTGTTCTTGATTCTTTTCTCTAAGCATCATTTTTCTTCAAGATTCCTCAATTGTGTGGATGTTCGATCTATACAATTCTGGAACCTAAGACAAAGAACGCTTAGTGAAATTCTTCAAGACTCATCTGGTCAAATTCCTCAAACTTGTTCTTTTTTGAAAAACCTTGTGAGAACGCATATGACCTCTCCAAATTCCTGCGCAACTATACTCTGTTCCACGGTACTCATGTCCATTGCTGAATCACTAGGTTCTCATCAACTTAACTCATTTGCAGCGTTCCTTGAAGAAAAGTTGCATACTTCTTCGGAGAATTCAATTGTTCAAATTCCTCGGTTGAAGAAAATGGCTGATGGAAAGAAGCCACAGAAAGGAGGAACGAGGCCTGAGATCGACATTGCCTTTGAGATCCCTGATGATATATACAAAGACTATTGCACTCCTGATGAGGCCAAGTTTGGTAAGGAGAACAAAAATTAGCGCAAGGTCGCATCCAGGAGATAGAAAGGAGATGGGCAAGAGAGTGGAGGAGCACATGTATGTAACTCCAAAGTACATGAAGAAATTCGATCTAAATTCTACATGCCCAAGACCTCCATTGGCTTTGGCCAAGCGGATCCCACCAGCCTCAAGCACGGTGAGGATTATCGATGAATGGGCCAGCGCCAAGCCAAGCTAGCTAGACAAGCGGAGAGAAGCGGTGAGGAAATTCAACGAAGACTCTGCTGCTGCTGTTGAGGCCTCTGTCAAGCCAAAGAAATCTATGGCAAAGAACCCTATGCGTAAGCAAGTGCTTCACCTTCAATGCCCTCAAGGCCAAGTTCCTCAGCTATGCCCTCACGGCCAGAATCTTCAAAGCCCTCAAGGCCAATTCCTCATGCTGCTCCTGCTCCTCCAAAGTCCTCAGCTACTCCGACAAAGTCCTCAGCACCTGTGCATCTTGCCACGTGCCAAAGGACAACATGCATCTCCATTGCCTCAGGAGTCTCAGCTAGTTCCTCAGCTGCACCAAATTCTTCAACGGGACCCTCTCTGCTGAAGACAAAGGCCACTGCTGGACGAGGTCCTCGCCCTAGTCCTCAAAAGAAGCAGGTCGCCTTTCAAGTGCCGTCTGAAGAAGATGACGCTGATGATGAAGAACTTGCTGAGATCATCATAGATAGGCAAGTCAGGGCCGCTAGAGCCAAAGGAACAAATGTGCCACTGCTTTTGGATCCAAGGTTGATCCTCGATTATATTGATCTCTGGCACAAGGACCCAAACACTCCTATGCCTGATTTCAATTTGACTCCTGGCCAAAGTCACATGCTGACCCATTTCATCCAAGAAGAAAAATGGAAATATGAGAAGGCCAGGCAGATCAAGAAAGCACAGTATAGGAAAGAAAAATTTCTGAAGAACAACGTTGTTTCTATGACAACTGATGAACTTGTAAAGATCTAGTCTGAAATCAAAACCCTCATCGATGACTTCAATGCTTACTATGCTGATTGGCAAGGAGCCAAAGTCAGGTTTGTTAAAGCTGGTGAGAAGTTCACCTCAATTTTGCAGCTCAACGCAACAAAAAATTCCTCGGGTTGAGGCATCTTCTCGATAAGCTGAAGAACATGCAGCACGGTGATGACTTTCAGACTCTTGAAGAACATGCTAGTTCGAGGGCTGATGGCGCATTCCATTCTTTGAAGAAATTGCGGGGCATCCACTAGTGATGCGCTGAAGAAAATGAAGAGGTCGAGAAGCTGGATCAGTTGTGCTGAAGAAAATCAACCAAATTCCTCTGCTCCTCCTGCGCCTACCCCAACTCCGATCCTTCCATCGCATCGGATGTGAAGAAGACCAACGCTGCGAGGCGTGCGAAGTGAAGAAAAGCGAAAGCATCGGCTACTTGATTCTTGACGAAGAAAATGAAGCCTATGACCAGCTGGTTTGCAAACCCCATTGATGTTGTTCGATCTCAACCATGCCATCAAAGGACCTTGTTCCTTTTGATGAAGAATATGTGATCCCTAAGCGGATCGATGAAGAAAATCATACGCTACTTAATCCGAGAGCAGATGGATGAAGAAATTGAAGTGGATGAAATCCCTTCAACTCTGTTGTTCCTCGCCTATGCCTCGGTTCTTGCCGAAGAGGCCGACATTGAAGAAATAGAAGATGAAAGGCGTGGACATTGGGAGTACTACTCCATTGATGAATGATGACTTTTGGGAAAGTCAGCATCCCAACTCTCCATTGTTCCGCCTTCTGACAAATCCCTCGATCCCTGCACAAAGCTGTTCAAATGGTATTTGAAGAAACTTACCCACTTAAATGCGTATGTGAAGAAATTCCAGCTACTAGTCTTTGAAGAAACTGCTGCTTCTTTGAACATCTGAAGCGAGACTACTGCTGAAGAGGAACCAGAAATTCCTCAGCCTGAAGAACATGAGATTGCGATTCCTGAGGTTGTGATGCAACTCACTGACACTCCTCTGCCCAAGCCAAAGGATCCATTCTGAAGGAAGCAAAAATTCGAGGCTGATGATTTCTTCGGCGAGCACGTATTTTTCACAGACTACAACCCCTATGACTCTGCTTGAAAGTGCGTTATATCGACTAGAGGGGGGGTGAATAGGCGATTTTTAGAGAATTTTACAAATTCTTCTTTGAGAATTTGCGGTGAGAAATTCCTTAGCGAAGAAATACATGCAGCGGAATAAGTACTCGAAGTAAACATAGCAGATTACAAGCATAGTCATCATGATGAAATGAAGACAATCACAGTCTGAAAAGCGTAATCACAGGATAACACAAGATGAAGACAAAGCGGTGAAGAAATTGGGCGAGGAAATTGAGAAAGTCTTGATCAAAGTCTTCAAACACAGATATGACAAACACTCAATACAATAATGAGGAAATGAAAGGGTTGAGGAAATAGAACCAGTTAGGTTGGTGAAGACAATGATTTGGTAGACCAGTTCAAGCTGCTGTCTCGGTTATGCGTCTGGTTGGGCGGTGAGTATTTAAACTTGAGGACACATGATCCGGACACCCGATCCTTGAGCACGCAGCTCGGGACACAAGTCCTCACCGTATTCTCCTTGAACTAAGGTCACATGAGACCTCGTCCAATCACTCGTGGTAAGTCTTGAGCGACTTCAAACCTTCACATACTTGGTCACTCGGCAATCCACAATTCCTCTTGGATGCTCTAGACCGTGGCGCCTAACCGTCTGGAAGAAGAACAGTCTTCAAAGGTAAAAGCGTCGGATCCAGCGGGATCAATTTCTTGATGATGCTCAATCACTTTGGGTTTGTTGGGGTTTGGTTTTGGGTTTTCCTCACTTTGGGTTTTCCTCACTTGATGATTTTCGCTCAAAGTCCTCGGAGGATGGGTTGCTCTCAAATGACAAGTGTCAAGTTCTCTCGGGCAGCCAACCAACTAGTGGTTGTAGAGGTGACTATTTATAGCCTAGGGAGCAGCCCGACATGATAATACATAAATGCCCTTCAATGATATGACCGTTAGGTGGATAAGATATTTGGGACAGGTGGCGTGCGACCTGACAGCAGTCGGAAATTTGAACATCAAATTCCTCGGGGCTATCATGTTCCTCACGGTGTAGGCAATTTGCCTTTGGCGAATTCCTAACTCCTCGGTCAGAACAAATTCCTCGGTGACGGAAGAGCTTCGTCTACATCCTTTGAAAAATATTGAACTGCATGAGATTTCAAAAGCTTCACTCGAAGGATTGGTAGGTGTAGGATTTTGAGTTGAGCATCAAATGGAAATTTTTCCTTAGTATTTCCTCGACCCCCTTTAACGATGCGGTGTTTCCTATGACTCAAGAAAGAAAATGAAACTACGAAAACAAAAGTCTTCACGCTTCATGTTCCTCAGCGAATACCAAGTCTTGAGGATCACACCAATTTCTTCACTTTCAAAGTCTTGAGAATATCAAATTCTTGATTGAAGAAATTCATTTTTAGAATTCGACTTTCTCTGTAAATATCAAACTCCTCATAGACTTATAGACCTGTGTACACTCACAAGCGCATTAGTTACTTAACCTATAAGTCTTCAATACACCAAAATCACTAAGGGGCACTAGATGCACTTACAATCTCCCCTTTTGGTGATTGATGACAACATAGGTTAAGTTTTCAACGAGGATAAACATATGAAGTGTAAATCACTGATAATGAGGATTTTGATTGCAAGATATAGAAGAACTCCCCGAAGATGTGCATAGTGAGGAAATTGCTTTTGAGGCAATGCACATTTGAAGAATTGAATCATGGAGATCTCCCCTATATCTTGTAATTCATACGCATTTGACATATAATATGAGAATTTGAAATGCATGATGAAATATGGTGCTTGATGATATCGAGCATGCAAAATAATGCATAAAAAGTATCGAGCCCAATGCGTATGAGGAATTTGAAACTTTTCATGAGTATCAGATCCCAAATCGATTTGAAGATTTTACCGAGCTCATGCGGATCAGAGCATAACAAGGATCAACGCATATCAACACTACTGTAATCAGATCATAGAGCAAAAGCATAATGCATCAAAAGTATCAAAGCACCATCGGGTTTAAGATTACAACTCGATCCAATAAAGGTTTGGAAGAGCGAGAGTTGTAACTTAATAAAATATTGTATATAGACAAAAGCGAGACCGGCGAAGACTAACTCAAATTTCTCCCCTTTGTCATCGAATGACCAAAAGGATCGGCGAGGACTAACGCTCTTGAAGAATTTCAAGTTGAAGGCGGGCGCCTTGACATTATCGGGGTTGTTTGTTGAAGTAGGACCAGCGGCGGTGTCTTCCAAATCTTCATTTTCATCGATGTCGCGAGATGAAGAATAGGAGCTAGCCACCAAGGAAGGAACTTTGACCTTCTTGAATTTCTTGGAGGAGGTGCAGACCAGTCAAATTCTTCCTTGAGTCCCATTGATTTCAGTTCTTCTTCATTGTAGACATGTGAAAGAACAGCCGGGGGCGGGGCGTTTCATGAAGATAGTAGTGGTTTTCTTCACTGCATTGTGAGTTGAGGTCAGGTTGTAAAGAAGAGTGCAAGCGGCGTTTGACCCACTTGTGATTGCGATCAACCTTCGATGAAGGCGAGGGTAAATCACGATCGAGTCATCACCACAGGTGCGATAGCTTGAGGACTATGTGGCGAGGTATTTCTTCTTTGAGTCATGTGTGGCGAGTCATCATTGGTGGAGTAGGATCTTTGCTTTGGCTGTCCATCAATGGGCGTGTGCCTTCATCTATCACAGCGATAGCCTTTCCCTTTTCATCGGTGAAGCAATTGGCGTTTGAGGACTTCAATCGAGGCGGTAGCTGCGGTGGTTCAAAGTGTCGACCTTGTAATTGGTGAAGATCTTGACTGATGAATCTCATAATCCAAGGTGCATAAGGCTTGACTCAAAAGGTGACATGGCAATGTTAGCGAGTCCTCATGAAGAAATCATGGAAATTGGCAGGAGCGCCATGGATGATGTTGAACAGCATATTCTTCATGATGCCAGCGACCTCTTCATCATTGAGTCGTGGCCCTTGATAGGACTCATAGTCTTCGTCAAAATTCGATAGGCGGTCGAGGCACATATAATAATTCCTTGACGAGGAATTTGGTTCTTAGTGCTGCCTTGGCTTCAATGGCTTCATCGGCACTTGCATATAGTGATTTGAAAGTTCCTTTTCTTCATAGATCGGCGTGCACCATCAAGCGGAGGACTGAGTGGAAGGACGCGAAGCAATTCACTTCTTTGGTGCCTTGTAGTGGGTGTTTTCGGTCATCAATCCAAGACCCATGAAGTTACATCTTGACATCTCCGGTGATGTGAAGGGTTGCATAGAACTGAAGAATTAGCTCTTCATTCCAATCACAAATATCGGTGCAAAAGTTTAGAAGACTGCATCGTGAAGAACACTTAGGGCGGGCTCAAAGCTGGCGGCGACTCCATATCCACATGAGGAATATGAGCATGATCGAAGATTTTGTCCTTGTTGAAAAGCGAGGAATAGAAGTTGGCTTGGTGGCAGTCGAGCGCCTCTTCCTAATCCGAGCAGAATCATAAGGATTATATTCGATGAAGAACACATGCTCGACAAAGAAATCCTCAGACCTTGAACTTTTGCTTGGTTGAGAGCGGATTCTTCTTGTTTTGGCGAGAGGGTGTCGATCGGTTGCATCACCACCTCGGGAATCGTAAGTTCAGGTTCTTGACGAGAATTTCTTGATCCTCAACATGCGATCGAGGATTTTCAGCAGCGGCAGTTTCATCGGCGCTAGTGGCTGGAATTTCTTCATGCCGAGAACCGATGGGTTGATTTTCTTGAGTCTATCTGGGCGATGCATGCGGTGGTGAGGAACTTGTTGAAGCGGGGTGAAGAGGCGGAGTATTGGGATGCTGACTTTCCCAAAGTCATCATTGATTCTTGGAGTGGTGCATCAATATCCACATCTTCATTTTCAATTTCCTCGATTACCAGCTTGAGGAATTTCATGGTCGATGAGGAATGGCGGGGTTGAAGGATTGCTTCCACTTCAATTTCTTCATCAATTTTCTCGGCGAAGCGGAGATTGATGTTCTTCATCGAGATCCGGTTGGCACCTCATATTCTTCTCCAAAGGAACTACTTCCTTTGATGGTATGGAGAAATTGGAATAGCATCAATCGGGTTCTCAACAGAGCTGGTCATTGGCTTCATTTTCTTGCGGTAGAAGAATCGGCGCTTGGTGATGCTTTTCTTTTCTTCACAGCAGCTCGTTCGCAGCCTTGGTTTCTTCACATCGAAGCAGATGGAAGAATTGGAGCTGGAGTTGGCGCGAGGAGGGCTGAGGAATTTGGTGCAATTTCTTGAGAGCAAGCGATGCAGTTCCCTGTCTTGGCAATTTCTTGAGCGCACCACTAGTGGGTGCCTGGCAGTTTCTTGGTGGCTGGAATTTCTTCATCAGCCTGGAATCAGCATTTTCTTCAGCGGTGAGCTTGACATTCTTGGCATTTTCTTCATTAGGCTGGCGGAGGCTTGACTGAGGACTTCATGTTGCAGGTGCAGCAAGCAGTTGTGAGCTTCTTCGTCGGATCGCGAATCTGGTCTTGACTACTTGCCAATCAGCATAGTATGTGTCAAAGTCCTTCTTGAGGTTCTGAATTTCAGTTTGGATTTGAAGGAGTTCCTCGGTGTCATTTTGACAACATTTTCTTGAGGAACCTTTCCTTCTGTATTGAGCCTTCTTGATTTCCCTCGCCTTCTCGAACTTCCATTTTCTTCAGCGATGAAGTGAGTCAACATATGACTTTGACCAGGTGTCAAAGGAAGATCGAAGCAGAGGGTATTGGGATCATTGTGCGAGTCGATGAAATCGAGGACTTTCTTGGGTCCAAAAGCGTGTACAGATGTTCCCTTGGCTCTTCGGCTCTAACTTGGCGGTCTCGATGATTTCTTCAAGTTCTTCATCGGATGCCTCATCATCGAGATGTACGTGGACTACAAGCTGTTTCTTCCTTGGGCTAGGCGAGGACCACGTCCATTGTTGCTTTTGTCTTCATGAGTCGGGCGGATGAAGAATTGAGAGCGGTGAGAATTTGCGAGATGCATGAGGCAATTGAAAAACCAGCAGATCCTTTGACATGTGGCTAGTGCACGAGGCTGAAGGTTTGGGCCGGGCGATTGAGGACTTTGATGGAGCGATGGCTGTGTGAGAATTTCTTCTTGAGAATTTGCTGGAGGGCTCTTGAGGAACTTGGCCGTGAGGGCACAGATGATGAAACACTTGGCTTTAGCAGACTTCTTTTGCATCGATTTCCTCGGCTTGACCGAGACCTCGATGCGGCGGCAGTGGCAGAATCCTCATTGAATTTCTTCACGCTTCCTTTGCTTGCTTAGCCAACTTTGCTTGGCGTTTAGCCCCTCATCGGAAAGTCCTCACGCGTTTGGCGCTGGTGGGATCAGCTATTTGGCACTGGTGCCAAAGGGCTCTTGGGCATGGAGGATTTAGCGAATTTCTTCATGTACTTAGGTGTTACATATCGGTATTCCTTCCATTCCGTGCCCATCTCCGTTCAATCTTACGTATCGCACCTTGCGTTGATTTTGCTTTCCTCATCGGTGTCGATGAGTCAGCATATATTTCCTCGGGGATTTGAATCTGTCATGACCTCGGGTTTCTTTCCTCCCTTCTGCGGCTTCTTGCCATCGCCATTTTCTTGGTGAGAAATTGAACAATTGAGTTCTCTGAAGAAGTGTGCAGTTTTCTTGAGAGCAGCTGCAAATGAGTTAAGTTGATGAGAACCTAGGGATTCAGCAGCGGACATTTGTACTGTGAGCGAGTATAGGTGCGAGGAATTTGAAGAGGTCATATCGTTCTCGGAGGTTTTCAAAAGAACAAGTTTGAGGATTTTGACGGATGAGCCTTGAAGAATTTCAATAGCGTTCTTTATCTTAGGTTCGAGTTGTATAGATCGAAGATCCACACAATTGAGGAATCTTGAAGAAAATCATTGCTTAGAAATGAGTCAAGAGATTTGAGGTGTTCATATGTGTGAGAATTTGAAATAAACACCTTTGAAGAATTTGAAGAAGATTTGAGAATCAAAGCGAGTAATAAAAGTAACTTTTAATTTACGAAGTGAAGAACACGACGAACTGAGATGAACAGTTGAGAAGTTAATCGTTCAGATCTTCTCCGCCCTAACTTGGCGGAGAAATCAGCTACTGGCGATGGCGGGTGAAGAAATTCCACAGTCGGTAGCGATGCGTCGGCGAAGAGGTCAAGCGGTGAAGCTTTTCCTCACGGCTGACGATGGAGTAGCGGCGGCGCTAGGGTTTCGAGGAGCTCGGCGGGAGAGAGGTCGGCGAGTAAAGAGTGAGGAAGGGAGAGGGGTATTTATAGCCACGGTGAAAAGCGGCTCGTCCGAAGATTTAGAACGAGCGTGCCTGACCGCTTCCTTCTCACGACATGTGTCACCCACGTCTTGTGTAGTGGAGATCGTGTCGATCGTGGGTGGATATAATAATGCATCGTGGGATGCGGAGCAGTTTAATGGTAAAATCGAAGTTTGGATAAGATTCGTTTTAAAGTTTCGTTCGCAATTTCTTCATTTATCAAGGACACGATGAAGAATTTGAGCGAGTTTCAAAGTAGAACGCACATGAAGAATTTGTGAATGGATTGGTTGAGTATAGCATAGAGGGAAGGTCGATCACATTCACTTAGCGAAAAGCGACTTGAAGAAATAGCCATAAGTGAATCTTTGTAGAGGACATAAATCCATATATATATATAGCCAATGAAGAAAAGGCAGCGGAAGCAGTGAAGAATTTGCAAAGTTGAAGAATTTGAAAAAGCTGAAGAATTTGAAAAGCGAGGAAAAACTCAAATTGAAGATTTTCAACTTTGGTGGTGGCGTAACCCACCGTATAAGAATGATGATTTCAGACACAGCGTACAATTGTCGTAGGGTTACGAGAATCAAATTCTTCATTAATTTCTTCACACTTAGAGTGTTATTCTTCATTGATTGAAGAAAGCGTTTCTTCATGTGTTGCACATCTAAGTCATCAATTTTGCATAAGTGTTAGGATGTGTGTCCTTTTCAAAGAACATTGAAGATTCTAAGATATTTAGCTCACACGCAACTTGCTAAATCTCTTCTCATCCAAGGGCTTAGTGAAGATATCAGCTAGCTGTTCTTGATCTTCACGTGCTTTCGATGGAGATGTAAGCCCTTCAACACATGATCACGAAGAAAATGATGGCGAATTTGAATGTGCTTTGTCTTGAGTGCTGAAGCTGGGTTGTGAGCAATCTTGATGGCACTCTCATTGTCACGATGAGAGGCACATTCTTCACGTTGATGCCGTAGTCCTTGAGGTTTGCTTCATCCATAGTAATTGAGCACAACACGAGCGGCAGCAATGTATTCAGCTTCGCGATGGACGGTGATCGTGATTCTGTTTCTTGAGGACCAACGGACCAAAGATCGTCAGAAATGACAAGTACCAGATGTTGACTTGCGATCCCACGATCACCAGCATAGTCAGTCGAGAATATCAATGAGATCAAAAGTAGAGCCCTTGGGGTACCATAATCCTAGTGTTGGTGTGTGAGCTAGATATCGAAGAATATGCTTCACAGCCTTATGGTGTGATTCCTTGGTGTAGCTTGAAATCGGGCACACATGCAAACACTAAGCATTATATCTGGCCTAGATGCACATAAGTACAATAAAGAACCAATCATGGGCGGTATACCTTGTGATCGAAGTCAATACCATTTTCATCGATTGCATAGATGGCCATTTGTGGGCATAGGAATTTTGACGCCTTTGCAATCTTGCATGCGAATTTCTTGAGGACATCTTTGAGGTATTTCTCTGAGATATGAATATGCCATTGTGTTGTTGTGAATTTGAAGACCTAAGAAGAATTTCAACTCTCCATCATAGACATTTGATATTCTTCACTCATCATATAGGCAAATTCATCACTATAACGTTGGTCGATACAGCCAAAGATAATATCATCAACATATATTTGGCACACAAACAGTTCACCATCATAAGATTTAGTAAAGAGAGTAGGGTCGAGTGAACGGGTGTGAAGCCATTCTTCACGAAGAATTCCTTCAATGTATCATACCACGCTTGAGGGGCTTGCTTGAGGCCATAGAGGGCCTTATTTAGTCTGAAGACTTTGTCGAGGATTCTTTGGATCTTCAAAACACAGGGGTTGAGCAACATATACTTCTTCCTCAAGCTTACCATTGAGGAATGCACTTTTCACATCCATTTGATATAAAGTGATATTGTGATGGTTAGCATAGGCGAGTAATATCTGAATAGACTCAAGTCTAGCAACAGGTGCAAAAGTTTCATCGAAATCAATTCCTTCAACTGCGTGTAGCCTTGAGCTACTAGTCGTGCCTTATTCCTCACCACAAGACCATTTCATCTTGCTTGTTGCGATAGATCCACTTTGTGCCAATGATATTATGCTTGCGAGGATCTGGACGTTTGACCAGTTCCAGAGCGTTGTTGAGCTCGAGCTGATGTAATTCTTCTTGCATGGCCTGAATCCTCCGGCTCGAAATGCTTCATCTACCTTAGTGGGCTCTGTGATAGAGACAAAAGCATAGTGCCCACAAAAGTTAGATAAGTGTGAAGCTTTTGAGCGAGTGAGAGGACTGGCGCTTCAATGTCATCGATGATCTTGTCAACTTGCACTTCTTTTGCAGCGAGGATGAGCTGGTTGTCTTGAGGAATTTGATCATTTTCCTCGGCACCATTTTCTTGACATTATCTTGGTGCATCAGCTCGGCGTTCTTCGCGTCTGAGAATGAATTCTTGACAGTTTCTTGATGGGAATGACATCCTCGGTTGCCTTGAACTGATAGAATCCTCGGTGCTGGTTAAGTCTAACCACGAAGGTAGGTGCTCTCTTTGCGAGCCATTAGTTTCATCGAACCGCACATCTCTGATGTCAACAATCTTGTGAAGTGCGATGTTGAAGACTACTGTAGGTGTCGAGTCCTTTCCGTAACCAAGCATAAAACCTTCATGTGCTTTGGTGCAAATTTAGAGGTGTGGTGAGGATCTCTAATCCAGCATTTAGCACGAAGACTTTGAAATAACACATTGGGTTTCTTGTCGTTGAGGAGTTCATAGGCAGTCTTCTTGAAGAATTTGTGAAGATATACTCTGTTGATGATGTGGCGCGGTGTCAATTGCTTCAATCCGAAGCGACTAGGCGTTTTGTATTCATCAAGCATAGTCGAGCCATCTCAACAAGAGTTACATTCTTGCGCTCCACGGCGCCATTTCTTTGAGGAGTATAAGGGCAGATAACTCATGAGTAATACCAAGTTCATCAAGATAATCCTCAAGACCGAATTCTTGAACTCAGTTCCATTGTCACTCTGATGTGCTTGATCTTCACACCAAAGTTGGTTGAAGCCCTCGAGGAAAATCGTTTGAAGATTTCCTGCACTTGATTTTTGTAAGTAACAATGTGTACCCATGTGTAGCGAGTAATCATCAACAATAACAAAGCCATATAGTGATGCTTCATTAGCGACAGCTGAGTAATGATTGGGACCAAAGAGGTCCATGTGAAGCAATTCGAAGGGGCGAGTAGTGGTCATGATAGTCTTATTTGGATGCTTGGCCTTGGTCATTTTCGACTTCACGGGCACCGCATAAGTGATCCTTGAGAATTTGACATTCTCAATGCCAATGACATGCTTCTTCTTCCATGGCGTGTGCAAATTCCTCATGCTGCGTGACCAAGTAAATCGATGCCATAGCCAATATACGAAGCTTTTGCAAGTAGGCACCACGGCTGGTTGTGGTCTGTGGAAAAATCAACAATATACAAGTCTCCTCTCCTAAAGCCTTGAAGACTTTGGAATTGTCGACTTCCATAATCACAACACAGCGATACTTGCCAAAGATAACTACCATATCAAGATCACAAAGCATTGAGGCTGACATGAGGTTATATCCTAAAGACTCAACAAGCATGACTTTGTCCATGTGCATGTCCTTAGAGATTGCAACCTTACAAGTCCCAATACGACTTTTGCCTTTGTCGGCAAAGATGATATGCTTGGATGAGGCGGTGATAAGGAGCATCCATCAATAGATTCTTGTCACCGGTCATGTGATTTGTACATCCACTATCGAGAACCCACTCGGTGGCTTTGGGTTGATCATCCTGCGGATGAATTAGTACAACTTACGATCTCATATACTTCATCGATGAAGAATATGATATCAAGTTCATCGGATGAATTTCATCGATCGGTATTTAGATAAGCGGTATGAGGGCGTGTGAAATGAAAGTTCATTTCATCATGATTAACTGCGTCCTTTCGAGCAATTTTATCGGGCCCCGACAAATTCTTGAGGCGTTGAGGCGCGTGCGGAGACTGACCCTGAGAAGAGATTAGTTCTTTTCTTCACCACCCACATCGAAGGGGTGGCAAGAGTTCATCATTCTGCGAGCACCATATGAGAATGGTGGCATAGAGGCCAAACCATTTCGTTTCACATAAGAGGGTTAGGGTAAGCATATGAATAAGCGGAGAAATTCTTGAGGACTTATGAACATATTGGTTTGAAGAATAATGCACATATTCATAGCCCTTAGCTCTACCTGCGAAAGCGAGTTATTATACGATGATAATCATATGAGGACTTTGATCCTTTTGAGAATTTGATCCACGTGAGAATTTGGTCCGTATGAGGACTTGGATCCATATGAAGAATTTTGTCCATATGAAGAATTTGATCTGGGGTTCCTTTTCTTCACGGTGGTGTCATGAGGACATTCACTGAAGACTTTCAAGGCACTTCTTGGGAACCAGATTTTCTTCATAGGGGACCGTTCTGCGATTAGTGCCAACATATCTAGCAAATACTTCACCATTCTGATTTTTGAACAGTTTATAGTTTGAGTCAAATGACTCATCATCGAATGAGGAAATTCACATGTAAAGCCAGATAAGGTGGATGGATCAGCTGGAGGTCCCTTTGCAGCAACCCATGAGGTTTTGGGATCTTGCTCGGGCTTCGATCGTTCCATCGACATTGAGTTTCCTCTCAAAGGCAATACCCTCTTTCCTAGGGTTTACTGTTGAGGATCGCTTTTAAGCACATCACAAAAGTCGATGCCCTTTGAGGCTTTTGTACATACTGTCATGTACAATTCCTTCGATCTGCATCGTCGGTGATACTAGCAATGTCCTCGGATGAGGAATTAGTGATAGTAGAGGCGGTGAAGAATTTATAACATTGAAGCATTTGAACATTCGGTGAAGAATTAGCGATTCACGTTCAATGCATTTTAAGCATGGAGGAACAAATTCTTCTTGAGAAGCGCTGATTTGTTGAGCAAGTAATGAATCGCGCTCCTTACGAAGATCTTCATAACTTCGCTCTTAGCTTCTCAAGATCTTGCTTTCTTTGAAGAAATTCATAAGAAAGTTTCTCATGATCGAGATAAGAGAGTGTTATGATGACCTTGAAGGCTGTCAAGCCTAGGTGAACTTTCTGAAGATTTTGATTAGGGCTTGAGTGCGATCCATTTCTTCACCTAACATATCATCACTCTTATCTAGCATGTTTTGAACCTTTTCAAAAGCCCTTTGTTGTTTATAGCAATCTTAGCAAGTTTAGAGTAGCTGGGCTTGAGATCCTCATCGATTCATTTTCACTAGATTGGAGGAGGTGTAATTGAGTACCTTGGCACCTTTTGCCATGAAGCAATAGGTGGGGCGTAGTCATCATTTTCCTCATCGGGCTTGTCGGTAGTCAGTTTCTTGATGTTGAAGATGGACTTGCTAACATAAGCGATAGCAAGAGCGGACTAGCCACACAGATTCAGATTCTTGGACTCCTCCTCTTCCTCATTTTCCTCAGATTCAACTTGAGTCCATTTCCTTGCCAATGAATGCAGAGCCTTTTTGGAGCTGCTCTTCTTGTGAGAAGAAGGCTTTGAGGATTTTGATGATGAAGATTTGGATGATTTCTTCTTCTTCTTCACGTCATCGAGGCTGTAATCCTTGTGTTTCTTCTTTCTTAATTCCTTTTCCCGAGGACAATCTTGGATATAGTGACCAGGTTTCTTGCATTTGTGGCAAAGTCTTCGCTTATAGTCACTAGATGAGGAATCTTTGCTTCTTGAGGATTTTCCAAAAGCGACCACGCCTTGTGAATTTCTGGAATTTCTTCACGGCGGTGCTAGCTCTGGCCAAATTCTTGAGGATCTCAAGGCTACTACGAGTCTTCACTCTCGATTGATTCAGCCTTGGCCTTGAGCGCGTGTTTTCCATAGCGAACCATAGAGATCTCTCTTTTGACAAATTTGGAACTTCGTGAGTATTTAGCCTTCGAGGATATCGGCGGGATCAAGAGACTTGTAGTCAGCTCGTTCTTGTATCATCGGTGCGAGTGTCAAATGAGGAATCAAGCGATCTTAGCAATTTCTTCACCACCTCATGGTCGGTGATGTCGGTGCACCAGTGCTTGAAGCTCATTTGAGATGTCGGTGAAGCGATCGAAGGTTTGTTGAACATTTTAGTTGTCGAGTCTTTTGAAGCGGTTGAAGAGATTCGAAGAACATCAACTCGAGAGTCACGCTGAGTTGAAACACCTTCATTACTTTGGACCTTTGTCCCAAATGAGTTTAGCGATTCAAAGCACTCACTCTTCCATATTGGCCTTTGCTCGAGATGGCCACATATGATATTCTTAAGCTTGAGAATCGAGTTGCTTGAATCTCTTCACATCAGCATCATTCGGAGAGGTGTGGTGAGGAAACACCTTTTGTCACAACATACGAGAGATCGTTGTCAATTGCTTCAAGATGCATTAGCATTTTGTTCTTCGATGAGGGTAGTCCGTCCCATCGAAGGTAGGACACCCTGCTGAGACCTTGATCATACTGCGGTCGACATAACTAAAACTCGGTGGTTAAACCAAAATCACCGAGAACAAGGAGTACCTTGCTCGATACCAATTGAAAGTCGTTATATCGACTAGAGGGGGTGAATAGGCGATTTTAGAATTTTACAAATTCTTCTTTGAGAATTTGCGGTGAGGAAATTCCTTAGCGAAGAAATACATGCAGCGGAATAAGTACTCAGAAGTAAGCATAGCAGATTACAAGCATAGTCATCATGATGAAATGAAGACAATCACAGTCTGAGAAAGCGTAATCACGAGGATAACACAAGATGAAGACAAATGGTGAAGAAATTGGCGAGGAAATTGAGAAAGTCTTGATCAAAGTCTTCAAACACAGATATGACAAACACTCAACACGATAATGAGAAATGAAAGGGTTGAGGAAATAGAACCGATTAGGTTGGTGAAGACAATGATTTGGTAGACCAGTTCAAGCTGCTTTGTCTCGGTTATGCGTCTGGTTGGGCGGTGAGTATTTAAACTCGAGGACACATGATCCGGACACCCGATCCTTGAACGCAGCTCGGGACACCAAGTCCTCACCGTATTCTCCTTGAACTAAGGTCACAGACCTCGTCCAATCACTCGTGGTAAGTCTTGAGCGACTTCAAACCTTCACATACTTGGTCACTCGGCGATCCACAATTCCTCTTGGATGCTCTAGACCGTGGCGCCTAACCGTCTGGAAGAAGCACAGTCTTCAAAGGTAAAAGCGTCGGATCCACGGGATCAATTTCTTGATGATGCTCAATCACTTTGGGTTTATTGGGGTTTGGTTTTGGGTTTTCCTCACTTTGGGTTTTCCTCACTTGATGATTTTCGCTCAAAGTCCTCGGAGGATGGGTTGCTCTCAAATGACAAGTGTCAAGTTCTCTCGGGCAGCCAACCAACTAGTGGTTGTGAGGCGGCTATTTATAGCCTAGGAGCAGCCCGACATGATAAGACATAAATGCCCTTCAATGATATGACCGTTAGGTGGATAAGATATTTGGGACAGGTGGCGTGCGACCTGACAGCAGTCGGAAATTTGAACATCAAATTCCTCGGGGCTATCATGTTCCTCCTTTGTGTAGGCAATTTGCCTTTGGCGAATTCCTAACTCCTCGGTCGAGAACAAATTCCTCGGTGACGGAAGAGCTTCGTCTACATCCTTTGAAGAAATTGTTGAAGCGTATGAGATTTCAAAAGCTTCACTCGAAGGATTGGTAGGTGTAGGATTTTGAGTTGAGCATCAAATGGAAATTTTTCCTTAGTATTTCCTCGACCCCCTTTAACGATGCGGTGTTTCCTATGACTCAAGAAAGAAAATGAAACTACGAAAACAAAAGTCTTCACGCTTCATGTTCCTCAGCGAATACCAAGTCTTGAGGATCACACCAATTTCTTCACTTTCAAAGTCTTGAAAGTCTTGAATATCAAATTCTTGATTGAAGAAATTCATTTTTAGAAATTCGACTTTCTCTGTAAATATCAAACTCCTCATAGACTTATAGACCTGTGTACACTCACAAACGCATTAGTTACTTAACCTATAAGTCTTCAATACACCAAAATCACTAAGGGGCACTAGATGCACTTACACTGCTCGCATTAGGAAGAGGCGTTTCTGGACTGCTAGTCAGGCAAATTTCTATTCCTCAGTGCTGTTCAACAAAGACAAAGTGTTCGATCATGAGCACATTCCTCACGTGGATATGGAATCTCTGCCGTGTTTCGTGCCAGTCCTCAGTGTTCTTCACGTATTTGGACATTAAATTTCTGCTTGACATACGTGATTGGAATGAACTACTCATTCTTGAGTTTTATCGGCGCTGCACATCACGGAGATTACGAAGATCATGGGTGCTAGGCGGATATCGAAAACACTCACTACAAGGCACCAGCTCTTGAATTGCCGTGCCTTACCACTCGATCCTCCTTGAAGCTGCTAGTTGCGTCTCTGGTGAACCTAAGCTTACAGATC